>CM046879.1:471415445-472015445 GCA_025667525.1 Glebionis coronaria
TTCTTATTTAAGAATTGAGCACGAAAATGTTTTTATTATAAACATGATGATAAAATTTTGACGAACTGAGTATTGCATCGTTAATCTTGAAATTGTATATAGTTGCGCACCTACATACAATTTGGAATGGACCATGCAAGGCTGATTAGTAGTCACTATAAAACTGAATAATGAACACTACATTTTCTTTGAAGATTGTGAAAGATTAATTTTATGAGATCTGCAAGAAGTGAAAAATAGGGACATAGTGTTAGGGACACCTACATATGTGCCTGTAGCATCTATTCTTATGAATTGAATTTACTAATCTGTGGATATTGTCTTATTTGACAATTGACAATTCTTTCTTGTCCAATTCTCCCGTAGTGAGATTCTTAGGAAAAGTATCTGATTACCGAGTGTTGATACCCGACTGGATGTATCGACGTTCCTATCATTTCTTTTGATTTGATTTCATTTGAATGACATGGGTAAACGATCCGAGGAGCTTTTGAATGCGTACTCAAATTATGAAAAACATGGGATATATTCATATTCGTTAAATGTTTTCATCTGTATCTGATTTGAAATTCTCTCGCATAGATTATGCGTTGACCTTACTCTTTAGATGGTAGTTGTGTCTCCATATATCCTTGAATTTGTGAAGGATTACGAGTTATTATTAGTCTTTTGAGAAGTTCACATCTTATCGACGGCAATGAAACTGGAAAGTTGATAGTGCCAGTAGAATGGATTGATTGATTATGACATGACGACATTGTCTTAATTGATGGGAACTCAAGTAGAATTCCCCTAAATGATAAGATGTTGATTATCAAAAGTGATCTAAATAATTCTTGATGGATGACCGTATCCTGCATTTAGACTTGAAATTATACCATGAATGGTCGTGAACTAGTTATAGATATTGTAATCTAGAAGAACCTAATATGAATATACTAAAAGATGTTTATGTTATCTGAAACTTTAGTAAGTATTTGTTAATGAATTACCTAGACTTTTGCCATTAAGGCAAGTTTGTGCACTGTACGTTAGCACCATCTGAATTTAAGGAATTACCGTACAACTGAGAGAGTTGTCGGAGAAAGATTTTATTCTACCGAGCTCGTCATCATGGAGAGCTATGGTATTATCATTCCTTATATTTATAGATTACTGTGAACTGAGTAAATTGACAATCAAAAACGATATCCATAACTCGAAATGGAAGATTTGTTCGATCATTTACAAGGTTCTAGCGTATGTTTTAAAGATTTGATCCACGACATGGTTATCATCAACTTCGCATCTGCGAAAAAGATTATGTATTCCAATCACTACATCTGGTACTTGTAATGAACATTATGAGTTTCACATGATGTCGTTTGGATTGACTAATACACATGTAGCATTCATAAATTTGGTGAATCACGTGTGTAGGCTGTAATTTGATAAATCTATGCGTGTGATCATTAAGAACTATTTGTTTGTTTATAAGAATAAGCAGGAGTTAATAATTATTTATAGATTGCCTTAAATTGGCCGAACAATGAAAACCTGTATCTTAAGTATTTAGTATGTGATTTAAGACTTAATCCTTTATATTAGTTGATCGTGTGATTAATAGAAAATGGAATAAATTTACTCTTTAAAAATCAAGAGCCCTTTTAAGACTTTGGGATATACTAAAGAGAAAGTGCAAATATGTTTTGACAAATGTTTTAACAAAGGATTTTAAGGTATTATTCCCTTATACACAAACCATTTAACTAAACTTCTGTTTAGGGGTAAATGTTTGTGTGTGCTTTTAGACAACTTAAGAAGAATTTAGGAAACTATATAATTTATGACTTGACATTTGAGACGACACTTTTTGCTATTAACTAAGAAAATTTTGACCATAGTATAACCAAATATTTTTCAAACATTTACGAATCTTATTAATTATTTTCGATAAATCAACCAAAGATCTTGTTAATTAAATTCAAATTTATTTTTTGAACACTTTATATAATTGGTCGAACTAAGAAATTTAAAATCTTTACGTTTACATTTCATAAAAATTGAATATTTAATATTTAATTGGTTATAATAATTATCGACACTTTAAACGCTTGATTGAGAAAAACTGATAAAAATGATAGATGAGACGAAACTGAAACTTAGAAAATATGAAGAAAGGTGAACGTAATTACTGACGCATAATATAGAAAGAATATCTGAGTGAATTGTGGACATGATAATTACATCATCATGAGAAGTGAATATAGATACCGGCGCATTATGTAGAAAAGATAAAGAACTAGTTAGGACATGTTCCTTAATAATGAAGGTGCAAAATAAATTGCCGAACGATATAAAAATAAACAATGTTTGTAAAAAGGATAATATAGATAATAAAAAGGGATTCGCGACTAAAATGAACCATTAGAATTGAGAAGCCAATGACTTTAAATGTATAAAGGGCCGTTTATGGTTGCCTAAATATGGAAGATTGTGAGATGTAGTTAAATTGGAAATCTTGTAAGTATAAGTATTATATGTATGTCATTTTTGACTAAAAGTATCTCTGTCTGAAGAAGTTGTACTAATGACAAATTATGAAGGCAGACATCGCCTCATACATTGGTAAACGTCTAGCTATTGCAAGGGTCACCATCTGAATTTGATTCGATTTGGGTCATCGTCGACAGACTGACCAAATCTGCTAATATCATTCCCGTTAATGATAAATGCAAAAGAGTTATGTAAACATAGTGTGCCTGTATCGAACATCTTTATCAAGATCCTCGCTTCGTATTGAATTTCTAGAGATTTGCTCAGAAGTCATTAAGAACGAATCTTGAGGAGAGTACTGTGTACCACCCTAATCGAAGGGACGAGGTAAAGTAATGATACAAAATACTATAAGCACTATGTTATGATTGAATGATTGACCTTTGGTAATGAACCGTGTAATCGTTTTCCTCTGGAAGGATTATCATTAATAATCATCGTATTAGGATTGAGATCGAATCTTGTTAGGATCTAAATATTAGAGCATCTGTAAACAAGAGTTGAGATAAAGACACCCGACATACACCCATTGTGAGTTGGACATGTCTTTTAGGTTTAAGGTTTCCTATGATGGCGAACCTAACCTTACAAAATACCCGACCCGCGAGATCTGAAATGATTGTTGAAATTAGAATCTGATTATTGACTGTCGATAGTGGGCACGAGGTTATGTAAATATGAAATGTAGATCTTGAAGTGCCAGATGGGTAGCGAAGATATGCCAAAAATTTTAACCTTGGAAAAATGAATTCATGATCTGACAAATCATGGGATATAAGTCCCCGTTGTATGGGACCATTGAGATGATGTAAAAGTTGGGATTGAAAGGCATATAAGCTGGATCTACCCTAAGACTTCAAGAACTGCGTGAATTATGTTTCGTATATCGAACTTGATGGAATATCTATCAAGTGAGAATCTGATTGTTTCTTAGTAAAGTTTAGATCGGCGAAAAGTTGCATTCATAAAAAACCCTTGAACATCATGGATAGAGAAAGTAAGTCAACATTAAGCCTGATCTTATTCCCGTAGTTATGTTTGATGAAACTCGCGTATTGTAGTGAATTACACTTGTGAGAAAAGACCGAATGTGGAGGAAATACCCACATGGCTTTAACTCTATAAGAAGCGAGTAGTAAGATGATCTTTGAGGACAAAGATCCTGTTTAGGGGTAAATGCTGTGACAATCCGTCAATTTATGGTTGATATTTTATTCTCAATATTTATTTGAAAACATTATTTTAATGTTACAATATGAACTGACTTATTTTTGGGAAGTAATTTGGATTTAAGTCTTAAAGTAGCATCGACTACGTCTAAACCGGAGGATTCAACGTTACGTGCTTACGTTTACATACACCGTCTTTGGTGACAGTCCGACATTTCAGAAAATAAATTTGTCCGTGAATATTATTTTGAGATTTTAAATTTGTGTTGGTTCATAAACTCACAAATTTACGAGAAGAGATTAGGACTTACGATTTTATTTTAACGTCCTTTACGACTAAACCGGAAACCTTAGGATTACGTATTTACGTTTTCGAACTCCGTTTTTGATGAGACAATTTTTATTAGATTCGTTTTGTGCCGTTGATTCATAATTTATAAAAACGTTTTTCGTAAAACGACCCGAGGGCACGCAAATCATGGAAACTAGAATCGAGGAGTACCCGTAAATAAATGGGGATGAGACAAGTGGGACACTTGTCCCACCCCCACTCAAAACCGGCCCTAACTAGCCACACAACACCACATTTTGTGTCAAATTGTAAGCTAAGTAACACTTGTCACTTAGGCTTACAAGTTAAGCTACCATCTAGCTAAACCACTCACACAAACTAACAAACTCATTTGCAACTCATGCAAACCACCCAAAATCCTCTCATCCCTCCTCTCTTTGCCGTCCACTTTACCTTCAAAAACACCCTCACTTGATCTTGATTCTACCATAAAATCTCATGTTATTTACACACATGTTGAAGCCCTTTTGAAGCTCTATAGATTGGTGGTGCTTATAACATCCAAGGAGGAGTTTTCATGATGTCTTGGGGCTGATTTTCCACAAGGTGTTTATGAAGAATGATGGTCTTGAAGATGGTATTGATTATTCACAAGTTTCTCCATCAAAATCCATGTTCAAATCATAACCTACATCAACTTGGTGGTATAAAGATTGTCCTCCTCATCTTCTTGTTATTTTTGATTATGTAATCTTTTATTTCTTTTACTTATGTATATGTATATGATGATGAATGATGATTAAAAATATTGTGTGAGGATTTGGTGTTGATAAACATGCTTAAAAAGATGAAAAACTATAAGAAACAAGGTTAAAATCTTGTCTAAATTTGTTGGCTGTATAAAACAGTAAAGAAACATGTCATGAACTGATAAAATGATGAAGTAGATTTAATATACAGTAAGCTATGGGTCTTGTACACATGTTAGAGTTGGCCATGCAATGGAATCATTGTAATGAGTGAGATATGATCAAAACAAGTTTAAAGTACAAATCTGATTTCACTGTTTTGGACGATTTTTAGAAAATACTTAGATGCTGATTCAACAGTAGCTATAGTAGAGTTAAATGGAGAACATATCATGTAGTTTATGTGATAAAAATTTGAGCTTCTATCTCCATACAGAACTCTAGATATGGCAGTTTTGGTGAAGATGAAAATAAAAATCAGATTTTGAGAATTAATGTTTATTATTATTATATAAGCACTCAAAATTATATTTTATAAAATGTAAAATAAAAACCCACTAACTTATGGATTTTATTTATATAAATATGTAAAAGGTTAAATAAGTGTATAAATTATAAAAATGGTAGTGGAATAATACTTATAAGTAATAAAAACTATAAACTTGATTTTTACGACTTTTTCGGCTATTACCGTAAAATTAACGTTTTTCGCCAATTAAAACTTAGACGATCAAACCCGTCTAATGTAAAGTTTTTAAAAAGTCATATATTGATATATAAGTATCTAATACAAGTAAAAACCGATAAAACCCGAACTATAGGACATACGGACATTAACGAGCTAAGTAAACATATTGGACTAATAATTGGACTAAATAAGTTAAACTCTTATAAAAAGAACTTACTGGGCTTAACCCATTTGGGCCCAACTTGTAAAGTTTAAATACTGATAATATAAGTATAAAATGGATTAAAACAAGTTAAAGAACTTATAATAAGTTTATTGAACCTAAAACACGTAAATAGGTAAAACTAGTAAACTAGCATAAAAGTTATCGACACATAACACTAAAATGAGTAAACAAGAATATGTAACCCCACTTGATCATCATATATATATAATCATCATATGTATACATAATTGTTATTTTTATAAAGTCATTGGACATGAGTCTAAGACGAGTATTATTTGTCTAGGTTTCCGTGATTGAAGCACGTACCGTACGTCCGAATTGCCGATAACCCGTCTTCCTACATCAACGTGAGTTCATAGCCTCGCACTCTTTTAAATGTTTTTATGAAATATTTTATAAACCCGCGAGGGAGATAACATGTTAGTTTTTATAAAATAGGACACCATGTGTCCCGATTGTTTGTTTATTGATTTGGACCCTAATGATTGTATGACCCGATTGTATGACCCGATAAATGATTAAAGGACCCAATAGATGAAATAAAATGGATTATTAAAGTTAGGTTATGTCACTAAAAGTCCCATTAGCATGAATTGTGAACTACCGGGATTTGGTAGACGCTTGTGCATATAATAGTACTATTTGGGGACGATCACCCCAGTTCGCGCCTTGACGGTTGATCCCCGTCGTGCCACATTGATTGGTAAGCGAATTTATGTATGAGAAGATTTCCATAGCGTGACCTTTGTGACGACACGCTAATTTAGATGGGCAAATTGAGTATCGGGTTAGCTACCCGTTGTTTGTTTAGTAAGGTAACAATGTCATGCGGCTTATAATAATCCAGTTAACAAAATACTACTAGACACACCGAATTACGATGTATTGCCTGACTAGCAATACAGGGTCATACTATTGATATTATGTTCGTGTTTTGGTGTTCATAACCATATTCATATAACGGTTTTTATTTTCATACAACGTCATAAGACGTATTGTATGATGTTTTTACGACATTTGCTCTTATAATGATTCTTAAGGCAAATGTCTATATTATGATTTTCGATAAGGATTTGTATAAAAATGACTTTGGCTGTTTTATGGCCTATTAAAATGATTTGTACAAAATGATTTTCAGTAATAATTTTATACTGATATTATATTGATGGATTTTATTAAACTCTATGAATTCACTCGGCGTTATCGCTGACCTTTTCTTTTAACATGTTTTATCTCAGGTACTTGAAGGTAATTCTCGGGAAGACGACAAGAATTCATGGCCCGCACTTAAATTATAATTTCCATTCAAATGTTTGTAAAACATGTATTAAATACAATGACTTGGGACCTATGTAAAATTGATATTTATGAATGGAAATGTTTTATTATTAAACGACGCGATTTTTATGCGTTGTCTATGATGTGAGTAATGTGCTATCCCGTAACACCAACTAGTCTTCCGCTGTATTGAGTTGTATAAATTTGGGGGTGTTACATATTAGGAAGAGAAAGCACTTATATCAAAGATCTTATCCAAGATGACACATTTTAATCACTATTCTCCCCCTCAAAAATTGCATGAGATTGAATTTTTTGTGAAACTAGTGATGAAACAAAGAGAGAATAATGTTGTACTCCCCCTCGAAAAGAAATTCTAATTAAATTAGGGGAGTATATGAGCACACAGTTTTAAAATACTTTGAAAAATTATGCTCAAAAACCCGAGAAAACGTAGTTTCCCGTTGTTAAGGAATAATGTACATAAACGAACATTTCCTTGTGTTCATGAGCTTAAAACTTTGAATGTTTTTATATAGGCACATGACTGAGAAAAATTAATTTCTCGTTGTTGAGGATAAGTCAAAGACTTTGATTTCTTTAGGGACCGGGTTATAGTCTGACATGTGACTATAAGCCATTGTGTTGAGCTCGAAACTTTGAATGTTTTGTGACAAGCTCAACCCGTGATAGACTGCTCTACCCGTTATTAGGATAAGTTATCTTTAAATATACACTCTCCTTTATTTGAATTTCGAGTTACAGTCTGACATTTAACTGTAAGTCGTTTACATGAGCTTAAAACCTTGGAATGTTTTTAATGAGAGCTCATGAACGAGAAAATTGTATTTTCTTGTTGTTAAGGATAAGTTATCATCCGAGATCAACTATCCTTTTTTTGAGGCACGAGTCACAATCTGAAGTAATTACAAATCATCTAAAGAAAAAGGAAATGACATGTTTTGAAAACATTTGAACTTTCATTCGAGCTATATGTACACACCCGTGTCGTTAATGAGAGATATTTCTAGGCACGTCCATATTATCGAAACTGAAAGACATGTTGAGAAGAATAATTTTGGTATTTTTGAAAGACTTTTTTTTTAATATTGTATTTTGATTTTATATAGATATATACATTTTATTGTATTTTTGTATTTTTCAAGTTTTTCGGAAATAATCAAAAATAGACTTTTGTACAGCAGAAGAAGGTGATATCGAATGTACCGAGTTGGAACCCTTTGATGAAGAAGTGGGTTCAGAATCCGTTGTTATACCTGCAATGACAGAAGAAGAGTTCGCACAAATACTAGTGTTAGGAGTAACAAATGAATTTTCTACATTCAGAACACTCGCATTAGTGCTGGAGCAGGTGTCATCACTCTTCTCGATAGGAATCCACTTAAGACCGACTTCCTTGAAGATCCCACCCGTTGGTTTCCACTGAAGACTAGATCTAGGAGTAGTGTTCTCTTGCACAACGGAAGACGTCTTTAGAGGAAAACTAGGTCCTACATTTATATGCCTTGAAGATTTATTGTCATTGCTTTTCTTTGGGACGGGTGTGAATCTCCGTGTTGTCTTATGGGATTCTGCATTCTTTCTTTGTGAGAAGGCACGAGATTTACCTCATAGAGGTATTGCAGAATGCAATGAGCATGGTTTCCATAGTGAATGCCCTTTTTGCACGTGGGACATACATGGAGTTTGGGATTCTTGAAAGTCCTTGTGTACCTAGGTTTTGTTGACCGTTCAGGCACCTTGTTCGAACACGACTACTCATTGGTGGTTGCTAATTCCTAGGTTGCTGGAACGAGATCCTAGGTTTTTCTTGACTACAATTAGGAGTGTGTTGAACTCTAGCAGTTTTTTGTTTACTAGGTTGTGAATGCACAGGGTTTATTTTTTGAGTGATCCCTTTTGGCATATCCTTCCCTTGATTGTTGGTTTGAACAACATCATTTGAACCTTTGGATTCCTTTGTGGGCGTCAGAGTCACACACTTGGGAGTACTCTTAGGAGTAGTGCAAGGTGCATTCACCGGGTTGTGTCTAGCAAAAGTAGGTTTTCTAAATAGAGGAACATAGGGTGATATGGCTGGTTTTGGTACAGTCGATGGCACATCGGTATTAGGAGATAACCTAGAAACATTAGAAGGAAGTTTTCCTAAGATAGATGGCTTTGGTACTTTGTACGCGATTGGTTGACGAACAACAGGTTTCACACCATTGGATTCCACCGTTTTCCCACCCATGTTTCCAACAAGTTTTTTCAACTCACTGATTGCGATGTCTTTGTCTTGCAACTGAGCTTTCAGATCAGAAATATCCTTACTCTTTTCATTCAATTCACGAAATGACTCAGAGAGTTTTACTTGTAAGTTACTATCATTTGGAAATTTTCCAACTTTGTTTTGCAAAGCAAGTTCAAGGGAATGACAATGTTTCTGAAGAAAATCATATCAGTGTTGAAGAATCGTGAACTCTTTTTTATTAACATTTGTTGAAGACTCATTGTCATGACATTTACCTACTAACTGAGCTTGCAGCTGTTCGATTGTTTGTTGCATCTCATTGTAAGCTTTATCATACGAAAGTTTGTCATCCTTACATTCATCACATTTTTTGACATATTTATTCCAAAGATCGGTGAATTCTTTGTCCTTTTTGATGACATAAGACCCCAGTTTCTCTTTCATACACTCAAGCTCATTTTGGAGGGTTTCATTATCCAACACAGAGATATTAACTACAACGGGGTTACTATCAACACAATCACCACTGTCGCTTGCTTTCGAGAGGCGTTCAAGATCAGTTTCCAAAACTTTAATTCTATCAAGAGATTCATCAGCCTCCTTCGCCAAAGATTTAAAGTCTTTGGTAAATTTGGCTAGTTCTTTTAGAAAAGCGTTTTTAAGATTGGTTATCCTAGCATCAACTTGATTAATAACCGGATTGATTTCTGTATGAAGCACTTTTTATAACTCGACATGAACGGGTGATGTAAAATTTCCTCCAGTAATTTTAGAATTAACCACACGTTTAAGAATGACAAAATTATCTTTGAGCTCGTTTAGATACCTTCGTGCAACACTCGGTTTAGGAGGATCATCCAATAGTTCCTCACTCGGTATCAAAAGCATTTCAGTACTCGTTTTAGACCGAACAAAAATAGTTGGAGGATTAACTTTCGGATAATAAATGGTTGTGAACTCTTTATTATGATTTTGCATTCTTAAACGACTCTCTTCGGCCAGATCAAGAGTTTCTTCCGAATCAGGCACACTAGGAGGATCAACTCACCAGACAAGAGCACATTACCATTATATAGAGTTTGATTTGTGGCTTGAACTTGCTTAAGATATTCGGGATTGGGAGGAAGAGGACAACCTAAATCCATTTTGTAACGGATGTAATTAATCTCATTCACTTTTGGTGCGAGCATATTTATCGTCTGCATAGTTTGGCCACGTTTTACCAAAAGGTTGTCTAATTCCTAATCCTATCCCGAGCTTTGTAAAAATCCTCAAGAAGCCCATCTTCTCGAATTTTGAAATCATGTTTCAGCTTTTTTCGTTCTTCTTTTTTAATCCAAAATGATAGATTTTTCAGTTGAAAGCTGTTTATTAAGAGAGGTGATTTCATTATTCAATTCGCTTATCTTTTTAGCACTACTTAAATGTAAGGTATTTAATTTCTTAGTGGTGCATTTTTCTTGATAAACCGATGTAGCATGAGCTTGTTCAAGTTCCTTGATTTTAGCATGATGAATCTCAAAACTTTTCTCTCGTTCCTTATATCCCGCAAGCTCAGTGGTCAAATTGGCATTAGTTTCTCTAAACTTATTATTAACCACATATGAAATTGAAGCTTAAATGGCCTAAAAATGATCTTGAAAAACATAAATTTTACGTGGGTTTCCCCGCCAAAAAACTCTTCTTTTTTTATAATCTTCGTGTAAACTGTGTTCCGGGACTAGTCTAGATAGTGGCTAAGTCTAAAAATACTCGAACAAGATTTAACCAAACAAATCGAAGTCCCTGATCGTAGTCCTTGATCGTAACGATTGATCGTAACACTAGTCGTACTCCTTGATCGTGACGTTGGATCGCACTCTTTGATCGCAACAAGTGATCATAGCCAGTGATCACAGTGGGGATCGCAGTCACTAGATCGTACTCAGATCGCAGTCACTAGATCGTACTTGGATCACAGTCACTGGATCGTACTCGGATCACAGTCACTGGATCGTACTCTTATCACAATCACTAGATCGTACTCATATCGCAGTCACTAGATCATACTCAAATCGCCGTCACTGGATCGTACTCAGATCGCAGTCACTAGATCGTACTCAGATCATAGTCACTAGATCGTAGGATGTGATCGTGATATTGGATCGCAAGTAGAAACCCCAGGTTTATGCGATCACAATAATCATATCGTAACAAGTAAAGTGTTCGAGACTTGTAGGCAACAAGAAATATTAGATTTTTTCTTGGGAATTCGTATTTCTAACCAAGACAATGTACCCAAATCGCTACTACAACTACTTAGAAGATATATGAAACACGAAACACAATAAAAACAAGGACAACACCCAAGAGCTATCCACGAATCCCTTGGCGAATGATACCACTTGTAGGACTTATGCACACGACTTAACCCAATACGAATAACATCATGGAATAAACCAAAAAGAAAGATTAGATTAAGAAGAATAAAAGAGAAGAACAAAAATGGTTGTGAATTCCTAGTGAGAGAAATACATATCTTTCTCTCTCTACAATCTATGAAATGGAAGACACACACACTCAAATGAGGTGCTAGGGGCCTTTTATACTACAAGTGTAAAGTATAGAAGGCCTTCCTCATTTGAGTGTTCGGGACTAATTCCCATTACATACATAACATTATACTAGAACTCTCAACATCATTATGTAGCATTTTCCACGAGCTTCGCAACGGTATATTATATGACCATCACTTTAAATACTTCTAACAGTTAGAAATGTCACCACTAACCAATTTGAATCGGTTCCTCGCGACAAGCAAACCGATGATCAAAAGAAAATGTTGGCGAAAAAAATGAAGCCAAAATGATGTTGTACAATGCTCTACCTAAAAAGGAGTATGAAAGAATCTTGATGTGTGAAACCGCTAAAGAAATTTCGCATTCGTTAATAGTCATACATCAAGGAAACTCACAAGTCAAGGATAATAAAATTGATCTACTTGTTCAACAAGATGAACAATTTTCTATCCTTGAAGAAAAGTCAATTGATGTTGGATTCGCTCGGTTTAACACTTTCATAACTTCACTTAAAGCACTTGATGAATCTTTCTCCAATAAGAACTTTGTCTAGAAATTTCTTAGATCACTTCATCAAAAATGGAGAGCTAATTAAGGTCACGGCCATTGAAGAATCTAAAGATCTTTCAAACTTGTCATTAGACGAGCTCATCGGGAATCTCAAGGTATATGAGATGGTAATGGAAAAAGACTCCAAAATCATCAAATGAAGAGTCCGATAGGGATGACGAAGATTATGCCATGGTCATTCGTGACTTAAAGAAATTTTTCAAAAGACGAGGAGGATTTGTGAAACAACCATTTGACAACAAAAAGACACTTCGAAAGCCCTTTGACATCAAGAAAGCCAAAGACGAAAGAAAATGTTTCCAATTTGGTAATCCAAATAACTTCATTGGTAATTGTCCAAAGTCAAAGCCAAAGACACAAAGAGCTTCCGTGAGTGGAGCGTGGAGTGAAAGTGACGATGAACGAAACAAATCCAAAACGAAAGAGCTAGCACCTATGGCAAATGAAACCAATGAGGTATATTCTGACTCATCTTATTATTCATCCTCATTAGGTGATGACACCTTGCAAATTGTATATAACAAAATGTGTGAATTAAGTCTTAAAATCATAAACAAGAACAAACTTTTGAAAACCAAAAATGAAAGTTTAGAAAACGAAGTTTATAAACTAAAGGCTAAATTAAAAGACTAGAACGAGGAAAATCATCTAAAGATAAATGTGAATCATGTCAAGAGCTCACTCTCAAAATTGAGAAACTTAAAACTAATGAAGATGCGTTAACCAAACAAAACTTAAAATTTGTAAAGTTTAACAAAAACGCAAATTTCATTGATGAAATATTATGTTTTCGAAGAGATGTCAAAGACAAAACAAGGTTGGGGTTTGGGAAACAAGATATACCTTCGAGCTCAACAACACCACCACAAAACGACACAATAAACGTTTCAACCAAAACTGTCACACATAGTGTCAGACCCCTCTACATAAGGGTCCAGCACCCTACAAAGGGGCCATGGGTCTGATAGATGAGTAGAAACGAAATCGTGTTGAATTTGTGGTTGTGTCTCGGAAACCAAAACAAATTAATCTAGAAAGATATAATACACAGTAGAAACCTGGAAAGGAACATTAGAGCTAGAAATGTATAAACTCGACCAAGACCATCCTATTCCAGACGCCCTTTTTTGAAAAGTAACCAAGGAATACAAGGAAGATCTAGTCATGTTCCATTTAACTATGACTATCATAACCAGTTCTCAATGGGAAATTTGGTGCCATGGGATGTATTTTTCAACACTTGAATTGGAATTGCCATGAGAAGTATGTTTAACCCAAATGGACTCATGAGACGATGGGAACCAAACGTTTGAGTTCTATAATGTGTAGATATGCTTGATAGTTAGACTTGAACCGAATGAATGGATCAAGGACAATGGGTGTTCAAGACACACGACGGGTAATAGGAATCTTTTTAGCACCTACACATCAACAGACGGAGGTAATGTTATTTTTGGTGGAAACGTCAAAATCAAAATAAACAGAAGTAAAATACTAAAAGATGGCATAACCATAGCAAAAGGAATTAGGAAAAATAACATATATGTTATGAAGTTTGACACATCAAAAGACGCTATTTGGTTGCCACTATAGATGACACCTACACCCTTTGACATAGGCGTCTCGGTCATATTAAAATGGGTCTTTTGCAATCTTTGGCTTACAAGGATCTTGTTCGAAATCTACCAAAAGTAAAATATGAACAACACTTTTTTGATTCATGTAAAATGAGAAAACAAACACACTCAAGCCATAAGGCTAAAAACGTTGTATTCACAAGTAAGTGTCTAGAAGTTTTACATATGGATTTGTTTGGTCCATCCGTGTTGCAAGTCACGAAGGTAACCTTTACACTTCGTCATCATGGATGACTACTCAAGATATACATGGACAAAGTTTTTTAAAACTAAATATGAGGCTTTTGACCATTTTGAGATTTTAAGCAAGAAAATTGAAAATCAACTAAATTTTCATACTGTCTCAATTCATACGGATCATGGTAGGGAGTTTGAAAATGAGGCACAGTATGGAGCATTTTGTGACACCAAGGGTATCACACATAATTTCTCGGCTCCTAGAACGCCTTAATCAAACGGGGTAGTAGAACGTAAAAACGAACACTTTAAGAAATGACTAGAACAATGTAAATGAGTCGGCTATGCCACAAAAGTTTTGGTGTCATGAGGTAGATACCTCAATATATATTCTTAATCATGTTTTAATTAGACCACTTCTTGATAAAACACCTTATGAAATATAAAAAGGAAGCAAAATCGACCAGTAGATATTTCAGAGTGTTTGAAAGCAAATTTTTTATTCTTAAAACTAAGGATTATCTCACCAAGTTCGATCCAAAGTCATACAAAGGTATTTTTCTTGGATATTCTCAAAATAGTAAAGCTTACATAGTTCTAAACAAACAAACCATGTGTGTCGAGGAATCGTTGAACATAACCTTTGACGAAAGTCCACCTCCCTCTAGAACATCACCTTTGGTAGATGATGATCTAGTTGAAGGTCAAGATAATAATCAAGAAGTTAATCTTGAAGAAAACAAGGGAAATGAACCATTAAAACTTGAACCATTAAACATCAAAGAATCAAAAGGTCATTCTCTAAATAACGTCATTGGCAAACTAAATGAACAGACCTTAACGTCACAAGCTCAAGATGAAAGTAACTTCTTTTACTTTGTATCTCAAATTGAACCTAAAATATTGATGAATCCATCATCGATGAAAGTTGGGTACTAGCTATGCAAGAAAAGTTAAATCTCTTTGTGATAAATAATGTTTGTTACTTAGTACCGAGACCTAAAAATTAAATGGTAATTGGAACAAAATGGGTCTTTCGAAACAAACTAGATGTAAATGGTGTTGTATCGAGAAACAAAGCTAGGCTTGTTGCTCAAGGGTATAACCAACAAGAAGGTATGGATTGTGATGAAACATATGCCTCGGTTTCTCGTCTTGAGTCTATAATAATTTTACTTGCTTATGCTTGTGCTCATGATTTAAAAATCTATCAAATGGATGTTAAAAGTGCTTTCCTAAATGGGTTTATAAATGAGGAAATGTATGTTGCACAACCTCCCAGTTTTGAAGACTTTGAAAAACCCAATCACGTTTACAAACTTAAAAAGGCTCTCTATTGTCTGAAACAAGCACCCAAGGCATGGTATGACCGACTTAAGTCTTTTCTAATTAAACATAAATATTCAATGGGTCTAGTAGACATGCTGTTCACTAAGAAAAAGAGGCCGCACATAATAATTTTCCAAACCTATGTCGATTTTTGGTTCTACATCTCAAGAACTTTGTGATGACTTCTCTGAAATTATGCTTGATGGATTTGAAATGAGCATGATGGCTGAACTTAAAATTTTCTTGGGTTTATAAATTAAGTACATGGAAGACGACATTTTCTTTGATAAATCTAAATACATAAAATAAATGCTTAAGAAATTTTAACTAGAAGAGTCTAAACCAACAAACACACCAATGATAACGGAAGTTAAACTAACCAAAGATGGTACTAACAACTATGTTGATAGCACCAAGTATCGAGGTATGATTGGTAGTTTGCTTCATGGCTAGTAGGCCGGATATTATGTTTCGTGTTTGTATGTGTGCTCACATTCAGTACAATCCAAATGTATCACATCTTGAAGCCATCAAGAGGATTTTTAGATATATCAAAGGAACCACTCATCTTGGGCTTTGGTATCCCAAGGGAACGGTAATGGAAACCATTGTCTATGCGGATTCAGACCATGCCAGTGACTATGTCGATAGAAAGAGTACAAGTGGTGTATGTACATTTATCGGGTGTTGTCTTACCTCATGGTTCTTGAAAAAGCAAACTACACTTTCTATTTCTACAACCGAGGCTAAGATATGTCGGTAACGCGCGTCTTACACTCCTAGTTTTACATTAATAAACAAGACTTATTAATTCCTTAACTACGCATACGAGCAAGTATACTCATTCTATTGTAGCAAAGTTGGGTAAGTCAAGATCCTCCCATGGGATTTGCGTATATTCAAAACATTTGGGTGGTGTAGGTAATAGGGTTGTCACTACCGATATTACCACTAGAATTAACTTAGTAAAGGAAAACATAATTAAAAGTAATACTTGTGTGAATTCTATTTCATCTGTAGGAGAGTTAATTTGTGTGCGTTTAGCAACTATGAATCACAAATCTAAAGTACATGAATTCCATTCCATGGTGTTTTTCATAGAATCTATAATAACAAATTAGTGTAGACAAACCCTTTTGACCTATGATTATCTATTCCAGTTCATTATAATCCCCATTTGTTAGAAAATACAAAGAGATAAGTTTGGTTTGAATGGGTTCTTTCGACCTATACCCAAGATAAATCTTTTGACAAATTCCCTTAACCAACTCGTCAAGGTGAGTGTCAATCACCAAGAAACCAAATTGACTCATGCACAAATCTTTTGGAACATAGTTTACCGGAAATCCTTTAGACCTATAAATCCAATAAAAAGCTATATTTCATTTGATTATCAAAACATGTTTCAAGAAATTATCAACCATCAAAACCTAATTATATTCTGTCGATAATAAAACCAAACTCTCCTTTAGAATTCATGTTCATCACACAAGTATATCACACTATTTGGAATTCAAACACATTGCAACACAATTCATAACTTTCTCAAACATTCAACAATACTTAAATTATAATGAGAATCAATTCAAGTACAAGAGTTTACCAATAGTTCTTCAAAACACAAGGAAATAACAAAATAGAATTTAGAGCAATTCTAAAGCCTCCAATCAACAAATGAACCTCCAACCGAATCTCTTCTTCACGATATTCGTCCCTCCTATGAGGATTAACAGGGTTTATTGCCTTTCGGGTTATGTAGGAATGGTGATTCTAACCTTTGTCAAGGGTTAGAATGATCCTTGGATTTAGCACACTTAAAACAATTACCCTAAGGTCTAATTTATACACCATTTTTGCTTGGGGAGAAGGTAAAAACTACTGGGAATGATTATTGAGGGGAAATGAGAAGCCTCCCATTGATGGTGGAGGTTTATGAGAGTTTTAATGTAACTTGTGCTAAAAACTGACTAGCAAGTTGCTGGTGGCTTCTTGTCGTGCTGGTGGCTTCTTGTCGTGCTGGTGGATTCTTGTCTTGCTGGTGGCTTCTTGGCAATCTTCCACATTTTCCTTTTCTAGTCCTTCTTTCCTCCAAACATCCAAGACTCCTTCGTCTCCAATTCGCGCTTTTTATTCCTTTATTCACGTTTCTTCATTCTTGCTTCCTACAAAATACAATAACCGAACTTTGCACAATATTAGCAATAAAAGTCCATTTATTACCACAAATACTATATGAATAGTGAAGATAACTCTTATTAATACATGTTGGATTTGAGCGTTATCAAATCCCCACACACTAAAGCATTGCTCGCCCTCGAGCAATGAAAGGAAAACCAAAATCAAAATTTAAATATACACTTGTACTTGACTCCTCCAAATCTATTTAAAACTCTAAAGACACAAAAATAGTAGACACAACTTAATCCGATGGGGCATGAGCACCCGAAAATTTTATCAAAAAGGACTTTATCATTTTTGACATATAAAAAGAAAAAATACTAACCACCAAATGATCACATCCATCTTTCCCATCGTACTAATCTTGTCTTTTCTTTCTCCAT
Source organism: Glebionis coronaria (assembly GCA_025667525.1). Lineage (NCBI taxonomy): Eukaryota > Viridiplantae > Streptophyta > Magnoliopsida > Asterales > Asteraceae > Glebionis > Glebionis coronaria. The sequence goes on from CM046879.1 coordinate 471,433,469, forward strand.
TTTTTTTCTTCTTTAACTTCAAGTATCACGTCTTGACACATTGGCCAATCGATACTACCATTTTACTTCTTCTTCCTTCATCTTCATAATTTATAGCTCATTGACTATTTTTAACTAAGCTTATAGCTCATTGGCTATTTTTGCTTCTTTTCCGCAATCCCCCTCACACTTTAGATGAGCATACGCTACAAAAATACAAAATAGAGTAGCTAATCCTCTTTTATTGAAATAACTCATGCGAATATAAAGTGTGAACAATCTCAATCATCAAAAATCATTTTTATATAATAGGTGATTAGCAAAACCTTTTAAAATATTTTGCCTTTTATCATTTATTCTTGTCATAATCACACAAATTGTGATCTCACTGCGGATTAAAATACTACTAGAATAAATTTTAACTAGTTTATTTTTTATTTATTTTCTATATTTTTGTGTAACTTTTGAAAAGTAACCATTTACGAAAAAATAGACCATTTTTCCTATTTGACCACCCCCTCACACTTAAGTTGAACATTGTCCTCAATGATAATAAACGAACTTCAAAGTATAAGAAAATTGAAAAAGGAAGGTCAAATGATACTACCGAAATATGAATATGAACTCCATGTGGTTTTGTTGCATCATGAGTCTACAGAAAACTCCATATTTTCCACCAATGTTGAATTCATATGTCAATTCCTGCAAATATTGCACTAACAAAAGAAACTTTTTCTTCCAAATAATATAAAATAAAATAAAATCACCAAAATGTCTAAAACCATTCCAAGTCAACAACTACAAACACAAATCCTTGGAAACAAAATAAAATAAAGTCTTTAAAAATGATATCATACAAACTTCATATGATATGGTGTCTTCGATCTTCCATATCTTCATCATCATGAACTCCTCTCGATGATCCTCCGACATCAAAATTTCTTAGAACAATAGACTTGCTTCCAACGTACCCACCTGTATTTGGGTCTAAGTAATCATCAACGGACACATCACCTCCTCCATAACGTCCTTCATTCCTATGAGGATAGTGTGTGTGTGTGCGGGTGAGGATAATCCCCTACACTTGATCATTGCAATGCCCTCATGCAATGCATTAATTACAAAGCAAGTTTTACATTTTCCATCATAATCAATCCACCTTGGCCTTTATTAAACACAAGACATTAAGTAAACTTAAGGAGATAGAAAATTGAAAATTATTTAAAGGAAGAAAACAAGAAAAGAGATAAAAGACTTACATTAGGGTTTTGGAATGTCATGAATGTTCATCACCCTCAAGTTTCACGTTCCCCATACCAAGATTAAAAACGAGATCATTGTTATTATAAGTTAGCAAACTAACACAAACTCATGTGGCCCAATTATTCACTTAGACTCCCTTGTTCCTAGGTGTATCTCTTATATTTTATTATTGTCTTGAATGATCACGAGGATGCATTGTTGACTTATTTTGATAGTTTATTTAGACCGAAAATAAAGTAGGACGATTTAATCAATAGTTAGCTAAAGGACAAAATCTTTTAAAACTGCTTCTCGGGACCTCTCAAAGTTCATATCTTGGCATAACTCGCTTTATGATTTGAGACCTTTCTCGGATCGATATTTGGCATTGACTTCATACTTCAAATCTTGAGAGACGTTCATGAAATAATGGTCTTCTCTTCATAATAGGAATTTCTTCACTTGAACTTTTTGAGAGATTCTTCATATTTGGACCACGACTTCTTCATTTTTCTCCAATCTTTATTTGGGATTTTGATATACAACGATCCGCCTCCTTTTAGGACTTGGATTTATTTATCATCATACCTTATTAGGGCCTTTTTGGATAGACTTCTCCATGATCTTTACGGGAGTATTTGCTTTTCGTCGTGTGTCTCGATCCTTCATATTGATTTTTGATAAATGATTCTTCACATCACTTTGGATATTTAGCAACAACATGTAGCCCTCATGCCTTGTTAGGGCCTTTTCGGACTCGCCAGTTTTCGCATCCCGCTTCAATAAGTTATGCCTTGGCTATGAAATCTAATCAATATCGAGCAACTTTTAAACGATCTTGTGCTAGAAGCTAAGTAACTTTTCAAATCGTACAACCTATATTTATTGCAATTAAATTTATTAGCAAGCGATGGGAAAAAAACTCATAATTAACTCACATATATTTATGAAAGAATACCAAACTTATAGTTGACTCTATCATCTCTCGTTCTCCACAATTTAAAATCTCAAGAAATGAAACTCGTGGATGCTTAGCCTATTAAATCAAAGTTTTGGGTTTTCAAGTCATCTATAGGATCTTGCAACTTCTTAGACTTTTTCAAGTTTAGAATTTGCATTTTAAAGTTCCCTTGATAAACGACTTTCTAGGATCAATTATAGGAACTTGCGAAAAATTCTTGTTCTTAACCCGTAAGAGTTAAGACTTTCGCGTTTTAAAGTTCCCTATATAAAAGCCTATCAAAACTTGACTTAAACACGTTAAGGATACTAGCTAGAGTAAACTTGGATAAGTAAACCCGGGTTGAGTCAAAAGATTCATAACGTTTAAAAATTAAAACCACTTTATTAAAATTTATTCTAGAAAAGAAAGTAAATAACGATAACAAAGGTAACTACAATTAGGCCAAAATAGATCAAAATTTTTGAAAAATGTCAAAAAAATCAATTTTCCGGTTAAAGTGAGGACAAATACAAGGAAAAGCCCACTTAACTTCGATAGAAGTCCCCCTACACTTAATATAAACATTGTCCTCAATGTTTAATCATGTGGAATTAACCTCCCCTATACTTAGGACATTGTGCACTTTGTATAAATCATGCTAAGGAAGAGACAACTAAAGTGATTCCTATTTTAATATTGAAGAGTATAAAATAGAGAATCAAAAGAGTTTAGGATAGAACCGGGAAGACGGGTACACGGAATCACAGGTCATCAAAAGTCATCAAGAATGGATCTTTAGAAGCTCGAATCCATGCACATGATAAGAAATAAAAGAACAAACACATAGTAGGGTCTCCCTCTACACTTATTATAAAAACAAAAGAAAAAGGATAGATACTGCGGGTTGCCTCCCGAGAAGCGCTTGTTTTTGTTAAGCGAGTCGTGAGCCTGACTCGACCTTGATTACAACGGTAAGAACCTTGAAGAACATCCACCGAGATCAAATACATGGTTTTCGTTCATCAAGTAGTACAAGCATAAGGCGAACAAGGCAAGCCAAAAAAGAATAGGCAAGGTTCCCTTAAGCAAAGATTAAGTACGGTGGTAGAAAGTAGGATGAAGTGCAAGCATATCTCCACAAGTTTCAAAAATCTTTCCTTTTATTTCATCAGATGGATACTGAGATGGCTTAAAAATTGCAATACCGGGATCGAACACCTTTTCCTTTAAGGGAAAATAACAGTTATGCTCAGTAGAATTTGAAGAGAATCCGCTCATAAATCGCACAATCTCATCCTAAGAAGGTGGATAGAGAGGTGTCAAAACATAAGTACTACGGATGGTGGTGTCTTCCGGTTTCTTCTCCTTTGGAACGGGTTTCTTCATATCCGAAGGAGGATAAAGACCATAATCAAAGTCCAAAGGAGGAGAATCATTCTCATTGGGGAAGTATGTATTAAGAAAAGTGGCAAAATCTTCCTCAAATGAGTAATTATCCAAAGTATCAAGAGTGTTTGGTGGAGGATCTTCATCAAAAGTAGGAGCAAGGTCATCATGTGAAGAATCACTCGAGAGAGTATCAACATCATCAAAACATCATAAATCGGTGGAGAATCATAAATTGGTGGGGGATCCAAATTGGAGAGATAATCATCAAAATCATCCACATCGTCTTGGAAAAGTGGATTATCATAGGAAGACTCGAAAAGAGGATTATCATATACAACAAAGTCATCAAGCTTAAAATTTTCCAAAGTAGAAGTAAGCTCTTCTTGAAGCACATTAATCATCTTTGCTGATTCTTTTCCATTTGAATTACTTGTAATCTTTCCCATCTACAAAACTTGAGCATCATTCCCGACCCTTAAGATTAATTCACCTTCGGCAACATCGACTAAAGCTTTTCCGGTTCTCAAAAATGGCCGTCCAAGTATTAACGGAATACGAGGGTCCATTTCATAATCAACAACAACAAAATAGACCGGAAAAGTGAAGGTACCAACTTGAATAAAGACATCTTCGGCAATACCAACGGGGTAAGCGAGAGTGCAATTTTCTAGCTCAAGAGTCATCTTTGTTGGTGTAAGGTCGGGTAATGATAGCTTTTTCCAAAGACTTAATGGCATCAAATTTATACTTGCCCCGAGATCGGCTAAGGCAGTAAATTCTTCAACTTTGTTAAAAATGCAAGGCAACACAAAACGACCGGGGCCTCCTAGTTTTTCCGGAAGTTCTTTAAGAATGACTGCAGAACAATTTTCATTTAAGCGTGTGTTGAAAAACTCAGCCATCTTTTCCTTCTTGCTAAGCAATTCCTTGAATGCTTTGACAAATTTCGACATTTGGACAAGTTCTTCAACAAGGCTAATGTTGAAATTCATTTGAGAGATCGTCTTCAAATAGAAAGTAACTTGAGAATCCTCCTTAGTAAGCAATTTGCACTTGTCTAACTGAGAAGGATCAGGGATGTTGGGTTTAGATGTTGTAGGTGTAGCAGGTAAAGTTTGAGATGTTGAGGGTTGAGAAGTAGAAGGTTTAGAGGTGGTAGGTGGGGTTGGTGGAGGGTTTTGTTTAGGTACTTCTTCCATGAGAGGTGGAGACGGTAATGGAGAACTAGTACTAGGTGTGGTAGTAGGAGGGATAAATGGAGGTGGAGGAGTTGTTGTTAGCCTTAAAATGTGAGAGCCATTTACGGAATTACATTTTATTCAGATAGGCAAAACAAGGAGGGACTACTATTGACATGTTGTCAAAGTAACCTCTTGCTTGGCCTATATATACCCCTCCATACTTCCATGGAGGGGTGAGGTTTTTCTCTTATTGTGTATTTCATTTCTCTTTCTAAATACACACACTACATTCAAGCTTTACTCTCTCTCTCTAAAATGTCTAAACATTACTTTTATCCTCCCCGACCTCCGGATCACCTCTTGTTAGCTTGAATCTTATGATGTTAACAATTGGTATCAGAGCTAAATGAATTTTGGGCCTCATACTCACCAAATCACTAAATGAATTTTGGGCCTCATATGAGAATTTTAGGTTGAGCTTTACTGGACCAAATAATGGATTCAGGCGACTAATTTGGAGCTATGATGACATTATCATTGATGCCGGGTATTCGATATGTATCGATCGAAAGTGCTTCAACGACTAAGAAAATTATTGGTTTAAACCTAATATTTTCGAAAAATTTTCGACGACCTCACCGCGGTGAGGTCGATCCGCGCATCAGTTGGGCATATGACTGACGTTGGGCTTAAATGACAAGTTGTCTAGACAAATTTTGTCCCTTAATGACAAGTCATCTCATAATTTGTTCTAGATAACGACATTCACAACACAACACCAAAGCAAACAAAACACTTAACGCTAAAACGATCCGATATAAGATTCACTTTAACGACAAGGCTAGTTTTGATTCTACAAAGACAAGTGATCACGAAGTGGATTTGGTATTCTTTATTTGAAGATGAAGTGAGATTTCATGAAGGCGTCTACTTATTTCATCATCGAGCCTTCCTTCTAGTTTTCTACCCCTTTTCTTCAAACCCAGTCTATCGATTGATGACTTGCTTGGACGATAAAACTTATGATTGAGACTTGAATTATCTAGTTTCCACTGTCAAGGGGTGGATGGTCGACGACATGGATTACTATCATTTGTGGGTGTCACACGCAGTTGCTCGTGTGGATAACTTCAAGAGATGTTAGAGACTTGTTTCTGCACCGTTCTTCAATCGACATAAGTGCAAGCTTAAGTAACAAATTTGGGGGATTGTACTTCAGTTTCAAGTTTGGAATATCGGGTTTACTTCACATGTGGTCACAACAAATAGCCGAATGAATTCGAGGTTGGTAAGTTAGACAGAGAGAGATGGAATCAGCAATCAATTCTCACGGGATATTTATGAGCTTCACAAAGACAATGGTACTTCATAGTCTAAGCAAAATTTTTCAAAGTTTCTCAATGACTTTCAAAACTTTTCAAGACACTTGCTTAAGACTAAGAACTTCTCGAGTATATGGACGTCCACGATAATGATGCTTCCGAGAGTTCGAAATCATCATGGGGGAAGATCGTGTACTTTGAAGTAATCGGATCAACTTCCAGGGGGAAGTAGTGTACATGGTATGGTATCTACTTACTTTATATGATTTTTATGAAGTATTCTGTAGGCGTGAGAAGAATTGTTGCTGATTTCCTGCATGTTACCCCAAACGAATTATCATCAAAACCTAAACGACATGAAACAGTATAGAAGCAGTATTATTTGGTGTGGTTCTTCTACAAATTTCCGCTGTGCACTTGAACCGATGAGCTAGAAGATTGTTTAAGCTACATCAAAGTGTCAGAATCTGCTTAAGATACAGATATTGGTTTGGGGGGAAGCTGATTCAGAAACTTCGTCAAAAAGAAGTCTATGAAGAAAGTTTTTTAAATACATGCTGCATGAATTGGGGGGAAGTTAATCCAAATCATGCATATTACAATTGTTCCACAACAAGCAAAGACAAAGAGGATTCAAGCTGAGGTACAAGTTATGAAGACCAGAAGAATTAAAAGACATCCTCAGCATTGGAAGCGCCTTGGAAGACTTTATTTTTGTTGTATTTTTACTTGTTAGGAACATTGTAAGTAATTCCGTATGTCTCCACATTGGGGGAAGATTGTTAGCCTTAAAATGTGAGAGCCATTTACGGAATTACATTTTATTCAGATAGGCAAAGCAAGGAGGGACTACTATTGACATGTTGTCAAAGTAACCTCTTGCTTGGCCTATATATACCCCTCCATACTTCCATGGAGGGGTGAGGTTTTTCTCTTATTGTGTATTTCATTTCTCTTTCTAAATACACACACTACATTCAAGCTTTACTCTCTCTCTCTAAAATGTCTAAACATTACTTTTATCCTCCCCGACCTCCGGATCACCTCTTGTTAGCTTGAATCTTATGATGTTAACAGTTGTAGATGGAGTAACTTGAGGAGGGATAAAAGGTCCTACTAGCGTTGCTCCACTTCGTGTAGTAATAGCACTCACATTAGCTCTAGGGTTTGTTTCGGTGGTAGAAGGAAGAGCACCTTGAGGACGAAGGGTTTGTAACATTTGAACGAATTTCCTATCCGTGGACTCTTGCAATTGTCTATTAGATTCTTCCATTGCTTGCATTATTTTCTCATGTTCATTCAATTTTTGCAAAACCAAGTCCATTGGCGGATGATGTAAATTGAACCCTTGTTGTTGAAAACCTTGGTTTGGGTATTGCTTATAAGGTGTAAAACCGTGAGGATTGAAACCTTGTTTTGGAAAGCCTTGATTTTGCATTTGTTAATTTCCCTGATTTGAATTTGAGCCCCTCACATTGGCATTTTGTGGAACATTTGTTCTTGGTGGCCCTTGGTTGTTTTGGTTGGGCGGTGGTGGTCTTTGTTGAAAACCGGGTGGAGCCAAGTAATTCGTCGAGTTGTAAGACAAGTGATTAACATCGACATTAGGTTTGAAATGAACTATGTCGGTGTTGTTGTAATCATACACTTCCCCGTGAGATTGATCATAAGATTTATTACAATTAGCATAAGAGTGTGGCCCACTACAAGTTTCATAAGTTATATTAATAGCATTGTTGTTTTTGGCATTGTTAACGGCTTGTAAAGCAAGTGCTTCAACAACCGTAGTAAGCTTATCAAGTCTCTTGTCGGTGTCACTAGTGCTAGCACTAGCCACATTAGCTCGAACACTCTTGGTTTGCACTCTAGACTTATTCTCAATAATATCCCACGCGGCATTAGAAGACATAACCAAAATGTTACCCCCCGAGGCACTATTTAGTGAATCTTGGTCATTCATGCTTAAACCATTGTAAAAAGTATTAATTGGATGCACTTTTGTGAAACCATGTTGTGGAATCTTTCTTAAAAGTTCCTTAAAACGGTCCCAAGATTCACTAAATGCCTCACCGTACTTTTGTTCAAAGTTAATGATTTCATTCCGCAAAGCGGTAGTACGTGAGGGTGGGAAAAAGTAGTTGATGAATTTGGTCTCTAAATCCGACCACGTAATAATACTTTGTGGCGGTTCCTTATCAAGCCAATGCCGGGCTTGTCCCTCTAAGGAGAAAGGAAAAAGTTGCAAACGAATTACCTCTTGTGAAACCCCATTAAACTTGACTGTATTAGTGAGTTGAAGAAACCTTTTGATATGGTCATGAGGATCATCAAGTGTACGCCCCAAGAATGGTTGAGCAGAGACCATTTGAATGAAGCCGGATTTGAGCTCAAAGTTGTTGGCTCCAATCTCGAGTATGACAATAGCATCGGTGTTGCCCTCTACGTGCGATTGCAAAAGCTCGATCATTAGTCGATTGTCCATGGTGACAATAGGTTGAGTTTCTAATACGAGGCTTTTGGCCAGTAAGAAAATATCGTTGTTCCAGTCTCTTCAAATTGAAAAATGTTGAACGTGCGACTCAGTCATCTTTTGGTGGGAAACAAAGATTTGTCGTTGTAGTGTAATTAAATTGCGAAACTTTAAAGTAAGTGACGGTTAATAAAATCTAACCCTAATAAAAACTTAAATTGTGCAATATTAAAACTTTGAAAAGTAAATTAATTAAATGACTTAAAACTAAAGCGTGACGAAAATTAAATTTGACGAAGTATTAAAAATGTAACTTAAAAACAAAACAAAGCAAAATATAATCCCAAACCCAAGACCATCGGAATATCAGATCGGAAAGCTGTCACCATGCCCATCGGAATCCAGATCGCAATGTGTCTATCGGAATGTATAAAACTAGGTCTATCGGAATAAGGAAAAGTGCTATCTATCGGAATGTATAAAAGTGTATCCTATCGGAATCCAGATCGCAATGTGTCAGATCGCAATCCTCAGATCGGAAAGTTGCTAAGGAAAATCGGCAGCACTTCGACTTAGAAAACCTCAAGAGCCGTCGGAATATGCGATCGCAATCCCAGATCGGAATGAGGGGGGTAAACTCTAGATCGCAATGATGTCGGAATCCAAAACCCTTGTCCCAATTCTGTCACAATCAGAATGTGGCTAAGTGGAGCTGTCGCAATGTGTAGAATCCCTTCTTTCCGGTGGAGTTACAAATTCGCAATAAGCACAAGTGCAAATAAGCTAGAACTAATAAGCTGAATTCAAATATTTAAATGCAATGGAAACAAAACGAGACAATAAGCTAAAAAGTTAAAACCTTTCGAAATTTAAAAGACGAAACTTAATAAAATGGATTCTAAAAAGATAAAACCTTTAAGAAAACTTTGAAAACAATTAAGCCAAATACCAAATAAGCAAATAAGATTGTCAAACTTATAGCTTATTTCATATGAAAGATTAAAGGAAAAGGAAAAGACAAAACTTTTAATCGAATAAGCAAAGAGATTAAGCAAAAGCTTGCTTAATCTGATTTTAAAACAAACCAAAAACAAGAGAAAAGTAGAAGGAGAATGATTAAAGAAAACTTGATTAAAAGTAAATAAAGATTAAACAACAAAAGAAAGAACACTTACTTGAATTAAAGGAAAGAAATTTAAGGTGCAAAACAAGGTAATTAAATTGACAATTAAATAAATGACATGAAAATAAAGTGCATGTAAATGAAAATGGAAGAACTAATGTCACTTTAGCCAACACCTCAAATGAAGAGGTGTGGCGTCTATTTATAGGGAGAGGGGAGAATATGTTGCTTCCTTCTTTCCTTCTTTCTTTCTTTCTTTCCGTCTTTTCTTCTCCTTAATCCTTCGACTTTTTCGACGTTGTCTCGGGATTAATTAAACTCGTCGTGAAAATTCTTCATTAATAAGACTTGAGTTCCTCGGCTTTATTAAACTTTCGTCTTTAGACTTGTTCTTCGATAAATCTTCAGAATAGGTCTTGGACTTCCGTTCTTTTTCCACTCTTGATTTCTTGACTTCGTCTTTTGTCTTTTTCTTCGATAAAAGCCCGTGAAAGCCTGTGTTTTCTCCCTTTTTCACATTTTTGTCCTAAATCACAACAAAAACACAAACCACACATAATTCCGACATTTACGACATAAAATACACGTTTGGGATTGGTTATTATTGTAATTAAGTGGTAAAAGGATGAGTGTTTTCACACCTATCAAATCCCCTACACTTAACCATTGCAATGTCCTCATGCAATGCATTAGTTACAAAGCACATTTTACATTTTCCATCATAATCAATCCATATTGGCCTTTATTAAAGAGATAGAAAATTATAAACATTCAAAGGAAGAAAGTAAGTAAAGAAATCAAAGACATACCTTAGGGTTTTGGAAATGTCATGAATGATCATCATCCTCAATTTTTCACATTCTCCAAACCAAGCTTAAAAACGAGATCATTGTTGTTATAAGTTAGCAAACTAACACGAACTCATGTGGGCCAATTATTTACTTAGACTCCCTTATTCCTAGGTGTATCTCTTATATTTTATTGTTGTCTTGAATGATCACGAGGATGCATTGTTGACTTATTTCGATAGTTTATTAGGCTAAAAACAAAGTGGGACGATTTAATCAATAGTTAGCTAAAGGACAAAATCTTTTAAAACTGCTTCTCGGGACCTCAAAAAGTTCATATCTTGGCATAACTCGCTTCGCGATTTGAGACCTTTCTCGGACCGATATTTGGAAGCGACTTCATACTTCAAATCTTGAGAGACGTTCATGAAATAATGGTATTCTCTTCATAATAGGAATTTCTTCACTTGAAGTTTTGAGAGATTCTTCATATTTGGACCACGACTTCTTCATTTTTCTCCAATCTTTATTTGGGATTTTGATATACAACGATCCGCCTCCTTTTAGGACTTGGATCTATTTATCCTCATACCTTGTTAGGGCCTTTTTGGATAGACTTCTCCATGATCTTTACGGGAGTATTTGCTTTTCGTCGTGTGTCTCGATCCTTCATATTTATTTTTGATAAATGATTCTTCACATCACTTTGGATCTTTAGCAACAAAATGTAGCCCTCATGCCTTGTTAGGGCCTTTTCGGACTCGCCAATCGTCGCATCCCGCTTCAATAAGTTATGCCTTGGCTATGAACTCTAATCATTACCGAGCAACTTTTAAACGATCTTGGGCTAGAAGCTAAGTAACTTTAATTGTACAACCTTATTTATTGCAGATAAATTTATTAGCAAGCGATGGGAGAATAGGCTTATAATTAACTCACATAACTTCACGAAAGAATACAAAACTTATAATTGAATATATCATCTCTCGTTCTCCACAATTTAAAATCTCAAGGAATGGGACTCGTGGATGCTTAGCCTATTAAATCAGTGTTTTGGGTTTTCGAGTCGTCTATAGGATCTTGCAAACTCTTAGACTTTTTCAAATTTAGAAATTGCATTTTAAAGTTCCCTTGATAAACGACTCTCTAGGATCAATTATAGGAACTTGCGAAAAGTTCTTGTTCTTAACCCGTGAGAGTTAAGACTTTCGCGTTTTAAAGCTCCCTATATAAAATCCTAGCAAAACTTGACTTAAACACGTTAAGGATACTAGCTAGAGAAAACTTAGATAAGTAAACTCGGTTTGAGTCAAAAGATTCACAACATTTAAAAATTAAAACCACTTTATTTAAAGTTTATTCTAGCAAAGAAAGAAAATAACTATACAAAGGGAAAAACTAATAGGCCAAAATAGATCAAAAATTTTGAAAAATGTCGAAAAATTGATTTTCCGGTTAAAATGAGGACAAATACAAGAAAAAGACCACTTAACTTCGATAGAAGTCCCCGTTACACTTGATATAAACATTGTCCTCAATGTTTAAGCATGTGGGAGTAAACTCCCCTACACTTAGGACATTGTGCACTTTGTTTAAATCTTGCTAAGGAAAGGACAACTAAAGTGATTCCTATTTTAATATTAAGAAATATAAAATAGTGAATCGAAAAGAGTTTAGGATAGAACCGGGGAGACGAAAACACGGAATCACGGGTCGTCCAAAATCATCAAGAGTGGATCATTGAATATGAGAAGAGAGGAAATAGCAAACACCAACGGGTCTCCCCTACACTTAGGATATAAATAGCTAAAAGATAGATACATGGGTTGCCTCCCAAGAAGCGCTTGATTTTTGTTCACCGAGTCGTGAGCCTGACTCGACCTTGATTAGCATAGGAAGAAGCATGAAACACATCCACCGGGATCAAATACATAGTTTTCTTCCATCAAATAACATAAGCTTAAGGCGAACAAGGCAAGCCAAAGAAGAGTAGGCAAGGTTCCCTTAAGCAAAGATGGAGCACGGTGGTAGAAAGGGTGAAGAGGTGTAAGCATATCTTCAAAAGTTCCAAAGATTTTTCCTTTTATTTCATCAGATGGATACTGAGATGGCTGAAGAATATCGATACCGAGGTCGAACACCTTTTCCTTTAGGGGAAAATAGAACTCAGACTCAGCAGAATTTGAAGAACATCCGCGAAGAAAAGGCACAACCTCGTCCTCAGAAGGTAGACAAAGAGGTGTCAAAACATACGTGCTGCGGATGTTGGTGTCATCCGGTGTCAGCTCCTTTGAAAGAATTTTCTTCAAATCCGTAGAAGGATGAAGACCATAATCATCAAAGTCCAAAGGAGGGGCATCACTCTCATGAGGGAAGTATGTATTGAGAAAAGTAAAAAAGTCTTCCTCGAATGAGTAGTCATCCAAAGTAGGATCAAGCATGGATGGCGGAGGATCTTCATCATGTGAAGAATCACTCGAGAGAGTATCAGCCTCATCAAAATCATCATAAGTGGGCATGTCGGGATACTCGGAAATAAAAGCATCATAATCATCCCCATCGGAGCTAGAATCATCATCATAAGCATCATAGATCGGTGGAGAATCATATATGGGTGGAGGTTCCAAATTGCAGAGAGAATCATCCACATCATCTTGAAACAGTGGATTATCATTGCAAGAATCGAATAGAGGATTGTTGTAGACGACAAAATCATCGAGCACATTAATCATATACGCCGATTCTCTTCCATAGGATTTGCTTGTAAGCTTCCTCATTTCAAAAACTTGTGCATCATCCCCGACTCTTAAGATGAGTTCACATTTATCCACATCTATTAAAGCTCTACCGATTCTCAAAAATGGGCGTCCAAGTATTAACGGAATACGAGGGTCCATTTCATAATCAACAACGACGAAGTCGACCGGAAAAGTGAATGTGCCAACTTTAATGAACACATCTTCGGCAATACCAACGGGGTAAGCGAGAGTGCGATTGGCTAGCTCAAGAGTCATCTTCGTTGGTGTCAAGTCAGGCAATGATAACTTTTTCCAAACACTTAAAGGCATCAAATTTATACTTGCCCCGAGATCGGCTAAGGCAGTAAATTTGTCGGTTTGGTTAAAAGTACAAGGTAGCACAAAACGACCGGGATCTCCAAGTTTTTCCGGAAGTTCTTTAAAAAGGATTGCAGAGCAATTTTCATTCAAGAGAGTATTAACAAACTCGACCATCTTCTCCTTCTTACTAAGCAATTCCTTAAACATCTTGACAAATTGTGGCATTTGAGCAAGAGCTTCAACAAGGGTAAAGGTGACTTTCATGACGGAAATCTTTTCCAAAAAGTTAGCGACAAGAATGTCATTCTTAGTCAAAATTCTAGCCTTGTTGAGTCGCGAAGGGTAAGGAATGCTGGGGTTGGGTGGTGGAGGTGTAGAAGGTGAAGGTTGAGATGTTGAAGGGTTAAAGGAGGAAGGTGGGGTTGGTGGAGGATTCGTCTTGGTTACTTGTTCATGACGAGGCGGAGACGGTAATGGTGTACTAACACTAGGTGTGGGAGTAGTAGGGACAAATGGTGGTGGAGGAGGTGTAGATGGTTTAACTAGGGGTGGGATAGATGGTCCTACTAAAGTTAGTCCACTACGGGTAGTAATAGCACTCATATTCGTTCTCGGGTTGGTGACGGAGTTTGAAGGTAGAGATCCCGAAGTAGAGGGTTGAGTGGTTGGTAAGAAACTAGCCAGCATATTCTTCAAATCATTCGTTTGATTGCTGAAGGAGGATTGTATATCATTTTGAAGCTCGGATCTAATGTCATTCCCTTGCTTAGTGATATCCCCTTTCAAATTGATAATTTGGCTTTGTAGATTCTTAATTTGCTCTCCTTGGGTTCTCATTAAAGCTTCAACATCTTGATTAATGAATGGGGCTTGTTGAGCGGGTGGGTGATAAGGATTAGAAGCTCTAGGTGGGATTTGGTTGCTTCTAGTGTAGTTGTTGTTGGGATTTTGGTTTTGAGGAGAAAAACCGGGTGAAAGATAGTTGTTAGACCGGTAACTTAGCAAACTTCGATCCCCTTGAGGTTGGGCTTGGTAATTTTCTGGTGAATAATTACCATAAGTCGCATACACGTTTTCCGGATTGCCTTGAGTAGAAGGACAATCAGTGTATGAGTGAGGACTGTCGCATGTCTCACAAGGAATTGCTACAACTTTAACTTGTTGTTGTTGGTTTGTAGCGATGAGCAAGATATTTGTTCATTTCGGCCATCATGCGGGTGAATTCGGTCATATCGGGGTTTGCTGAAGTAGAAGAAACATTGACTCTCGGGTTGTTCCTTGAAGAAGCGGAGGAATTCCAATTTTTGTGATGAGTAATCATGTTCTCAATAAACTCTCTACACTCCTCGGGTCTTCTTTTCATAAATGTGCCACCGGCGGCTGCATTAATCGTATCACGATCACGAAAAGTCAAACCATTGTAGAAAGTATCAATTAAGGTAACGGGGATCATGTTATGGTTTGGATATCGATCGATCAAAATATTATATCTTTCCCAAGCATCAAAGAGAGATTCAACGGGTTCTTGCATGAAACCGCTGATTTGATTTCGAAGGCTCGTGACCATGGATGGTGGAAAGTAGCGCGACAAAAATCGTTGAGTCATGTCGTCCCAAGTATGAATGGAATTCTTCGGGAGACGATCAAACCATTTTTCGGCGTGGTGTGATAAAGTATGTGGAAAGAGTTGAAGGCGAAGGACATCCATTGTAGCACCGGACAACTTCATGCTTTGAGTGATAGTAATGAATTTGTCAAGGTGCTTGTTGGCATCATCATCAGGCAATCCGCGAAAAGGGTTAGTTTGCACTTGTTGAATCATGTGATGCTTCAACAAAAACTCCGGAGCCGTGATTTGCATCGGCGCAATCGGTCCTCCTCGTCCAAACATGGTGGGTTGACAAAGCTCCTCCATTGTCCGAAGATCGGGCTGTGGAAGAACATTGTTGTTGTTATTATTGAGGTGCGGTGGATTATTGTTGTTGTTCACACCTGCCATAGCTAAATCTTCATGAGTCTCGGGCTCTGGATAAGTTGAAGATCTAGTACGCATACACCTGCAAAGGCAAAAGAAAACAATACCAAACACAAAGAGAATATATATACACTATAGAAATAAAAATAAAATCTTTTTGGATTTTTGAAAATTTTTAATTTTTTATGGAGGTTTTTGGAAAGTTTTAAGCAAGAAAATAACGCTCACGAATGAACGGATCCCAAAAAGCAACGCGTCTTTCACAAAAACCGTTAATCTTAACGAAAAGAGCCGGCAGCGGCGCCATTTAATACGAGGCTTTTGGCCAGTAAGAAAATATCGTTGTTCCAGTCTCTTCGAATTGAAAAATGGTGAACGTGCGACTCAGTCGTCTTTTGGTGGGAAACAAAGATTTGTCGTTGTAGTGTAATTAAATTGCGAAACTTTAAAGTAAGTGACGGTTAATAAAATCTAACCCTAATAAAAACTTAAATTGTGCAATATTAAAACTTTGAAAAGTAAATTAATTAAATGACTTAAAACTAAAGCGTGACGAAAATTAAATTTGACTAAGTATTAAAAATGTAACTTAAAAACAAAACAAAGCAAAATATAATCCCAAACCCAAGACCATCGGAATGTCAGATCGGAAAGCTGTCACCATGCCCATAGAAATCCAGATCGCAATGTGTCTATCGGAATGTATAAAACTAGGTCTATCGGAATAAGGAAAAGTGCTATCTATCGGAATGTATAAAAGTGCATCCTATCGGAATCCAGATCGCAATGTGTCAGATCGCAATCCCCAGATCGGAAAGTTGCTAAGGAAAATCGGGTAGCACTTCGACTTAGAAATCCTCAAGAGCCGTCGGAATATGCGATCGCAATCCCAGATCAGAATGAGGGGGGGTAAACTCTAGATCGCAATGACGTCGGAATCCAAAACCCTTGTCCCAATTCTGTCACAATCGGAATGTGGCTAAGTGGAGCTGTCGCAATGTGTAGAATCCCTTCTTTCCGGTGGAGTTACAAATTCGCAGTAAGCACAAGTCCAAATAAGCTAGAACTAATAAGCTGAATTCAAATATTTAAATGCAATGGAAACGAAACGAGACAATAAGCTAAAAAGTTAAAACCTTTCGAAATTTAAAAGACGAAACTTAATAAAATGGATTCTAAAAAGATAAAACCTTTAAGAAAAGTTTGAAAACAATTAAGCCAAATACCAAATAAGCACATAAGATTGTCAAACTTATAGCTTATTTCATATGAAAGCTTAAAGGAAAAGGAAAAGACAAAACTTTTAATCAAATAAGCAAAGTGATTAAGCAAAAGCTTGCTTAATCCGATTTTAAAACAAACCAAAAACAAGAGAAAAGTAGAAGGAGAATGATAAAAGAAAACTTGATTAAAAGTGAATAAAGATTAAACAACAAAATAAAGAACACTTACTTGAATTAAAGGCAAGAAATTTAAGGTGCAAAACAAGGTAATTAAATTGACAATTAAAGAAATGACATGAAAATAAAGTGCATGTAAATGAAAATGGAAGAACTAGTGTCACTCTAGTCAACACCTCAAATGAAGAGGTGTGGCGTCTATTTATAGGGAGAGGGGAGCATGTGTTGCTTCCTTCTTTCCTTCTTTCTTTCTTTCTTTCCGTCTTTTCGTCTCCTTAATCCTTCGACTTTTTCGATGTTGTCTCGGGATTAATTAAACTCGTCGTGAAAATTCTTCATTAATAAGACTTGAGTTCCTCGGCTTTATTAAACTTTCGTCTTTAGACTTGTTCTTCGATAAATCTTCAGAATAGGTCTTGGACTTCTGTTCTTTTTCCACTCTTGATTTCTTGACTTCGTCTTTTGTCTTTTTCTTCGATAAAAGCCCGTGAAAGCCCGCGTTTTCTCCCTTTTTCAGATTTTCGTCCTAAATCACAACAAAAACACAAACCACGTATAATTTCGACATTTATGACATAAAATACACGTTTGGGCTTGGTTATTATTGTAATTAAGTGGTAAAAGGATGGGTGTTTTCACACCTATCAGTTTCGACTTGGGCTTGAGTTTCTTTCTTCTTACGAGCACGGGTACTCATACACACCTACAAAAGGAAAAGAAAGATAGACAAGAAATATGTTTGGTTTTTTATGTTTTTCTATTTTTTTGGGTTTTTGAAAATTTTATATTTTTAGAATTTTTGAAAAATTTTGAAAATTAGAGAAGAAAAATAACGTTCAAGGGTGAACGGATCCCAAAATCCAACGCGTCTCTCATAGAAAACCGTTAATCTTCACAAAAAGAGCCGGCAGCGGCGCCATATCATACAAGAGATTTTGTATGTAAAAAGTTATCGTCTCGTCTTGATTCGAATTGAAAAAGGTTAATCATGTGACTCAGTCGTTCTTGGTGGAAAAATAAAGTGGTGTGATTATCTATTTTAAACTAAAGTAAAATGAAAATGTAGATGAAAATGAAAATGTAAAAGCAAATGTAAATGTCGTTAAGTAAAAGTGGAAGCTTAAAAATTTAAACTAAAATTAGAACTTGAAAATATTTGACGGAAAATTAAACTTAAAAAGTAGATTTTGAAAACTTAATAAAAATGAAGACTTTAAAATAAATCTAAGATAAAATAATTAAAAATAATATTTGGGAAAATGGTGGGAAAATAAAGTTTGAAAAATAAAACATTAAACAAAAACATAAGTCTGAAAAAAGGAAATTCTGACCTAATTCGGAATAAACATTAATAACCTAATTAGGAATACAAATCCTGAACGTAGTTAGGAATACCAATCCTGAACGTAGTTAGGAATACCAATCCTGAACGTAGTTAGGAATACCAATCCTGAACGTAGTTAGGAATACCAATCCTGAACCTAGTTAGGAATAATGAAAACTGGACCTAGTTAGGAATAGTGAAAACTAGACCTAGTTAGGAATAATGAAAATTGCACCTAGTTAGGAATAATGAAAACTGCACCTAGTTAGGAATAATGAATACTACACCTAGTTAGGAATAATGAAAACTGCACCTAGTTAGGAATAATGAAAACTAGACCTAGTTAGGAATAATGAAAACTGCACCTAGTTAGGAATAATGAAAACTACACCTAGTTAGGAATAATGAAAACTGCACCTAGTTAGGAATAATGAAAACTGCACCTAGTTAGGAATAATGAAAAATGGACCTAGTTAGGAATAATGAAAACTGCACCTAGTTAGGAATAATGAAAACTGCACCTAGTTAGGAATAATGAAAACTGGACCTAGTTAGAAATAATGAAAACTGGACCTAGTTAGGAATAATGAAACTGCACCTAGTTAGGAATAATGAAAATTGGACCTAGTTAGGAATAACGAAAACTGCACCTAGTTAGGAATAATGAAAACTGGACCTACTTAGGGAAACTAGGGTTTTAAATTATTCCGAACTAAAATAAAAATAATCAAAATCTAAAAATTAAGCTAAAACCAAATAAGCACTTATTTAAAAACTTAACCAAATCAATTTTAAGAAAAAGCTAATAAGCCAAAATTTAAAAACATTTAAAAACACTAAATAATAAAAATATTTAAAAACAACTTTTATTAAAAATTAACTAATAAGCACTTAATTAAAAATAAGAAAATTAACTCAATAAGCACTAAAACACTTTAAGCTAAAAAAATCAAACACTAAAAGATCAATAAGCACAATTAAACACAAACATCAATCAATCAAGAACATGATTAACAAACTACATGATTATGTAAATCAAAACAAGATTAAAAAGATTAAGAAAGGTAGAATGAGATTGATTAATTAAAAAGCTTGAAATTAAGATGATTAAAGATTCAAATTACAAGATTAATGAAAAAGCTTGAAAAACATTAAGAAAAGCTAGAGAGAGAAAGTAATATTAAACTACCCCTAATTACCTTACAAAATTAAAACTAACTAAAAATTATCTAACCACCTCCTAATGACACATTAGGAGGGTATTTATAGGAGGAATAAAATGTTGATGCTTTCTTCATTCTTTCTTCTTGTCTCGACTCGATTTAAATTCTTTGTCTTTCTCGATGTCGTATGGGATTTGTCGATATAAATTGAACTCGTCTTATAATTTTCTTCTTTAATTATACTTGGTTCTTCGACTTCATTAAACGTCCGTCTTTAGACTTTTTCTTCGATAAATCTTCAGAATAGGTCGTGGACTTCCGTTCTTTTTGCACTCTTGATCTTTTGACTTCGTCTTTTGTCTTTTTCTTTGATAAACGCCCATGAAAGCCCGTGTTTTCTTCCTTTTTCATCTTTTGGTCCTAAAACACAATAAAAACACAAACCACGCATAATTCCGACATTTACGACATAAAATACACGTTTTGGCTTGGTTATTATTATAATTAAGTGGTAAAAGGATGGGTGTTATCACACCTATCAATGGTACATACGGATATGGATATGGTGGAACATTTGGTGGCTCATAAGTTGGGTAGCTATAGTTTGCTTGATCCGCCAAATGATGTAGGATTGGCAAAGAATGCTCAACAAAGTAGTTGTTTCTCATTGTCATAGTATCTCTCCATATCATCATTCTTTCTATCTCACTCAAATTAGCATTCCGATCTCCCCAACTAGAGTTCACCCCGCTTGTATCGTGCTCTTCTTCTCTTTGTTCTTCAGCTTCTTGTTGTAATGGCTCCGGATATGTAACACCCCATTTTGATAATGGAATGTCACACGTAATTATGGCATGTCATCAAAGCATACAAGAAAAAATGTCTAAACATTACATGACCATAAAAGGAAAATACCGGAATCAAACATCGGTAGTCCAAAAGTAAAGCTCATCACACACAAACATAAGTACTGTAAAGGAAAGGACTAAACAATATCCATAGCAAGAGTATCAGTGTAAAGATAATGCATAAAGTAAAGAAAGGCTAGAAAGCTTCCAGTCCGTATGCATGTACGCTTAAAGTCTATGAGAGTCCCTGAGTACCTGCCGTTTTGGGAACATAGAAAACGAAAACGGCTGAGCAATACGCTCAGTGCACGGATGTACAATAAAGCATGAATAGGATAAGCATATAACATATAACAACGGAAGAAACTAAGTCCCGAATAACCTGATTAAGTCTTGATAAAACTGGTTTTATAGTTTGAAAAGCCTTATGTTTATCTTATAAAAACTGTTTAGCATGTTCTACCATTAGCCAATATAGGTCATGAAAATCCACCGTGCATGAATACTTGGAGGGGTGACCTCATCATGCAAATTAGAGGGGTTGCCTCTAATTTAATATACTGGTTTGGGTAGGAGGGATCAGCTCCTTGTGAAGGATGCAAGGCACACACCACATTCACACTAAGTAATCTGCTGAAAAACATGTAACTAGAATGCACCCATACGCCTCACATGATAAATATAATAAATGGCCAAAAGCTGAAGGGACGCCACGAGCAATCACTCCGCCGTGGTGAAGTCATAACATCAGTGCCTCTAATGTTATGGTTATGGTACCTCCATAACTAGGTGAAACTGTTCAAGCATGTATATGGATATCGGTATTCTAAATTAAACATAAGCAAGTCAAACATATAAACTTATA
Source organism: Glebionis coronaria (assembly GCA_025667525.1). Taxonomy (NCBI): domain Eukaryota; kingdom Viridiplantae; phylum Streptophyta; class Magnoliopsida; order Asterales; family Asteraceae; genus Glebionis; species Glebionis coronaria. The sequence continues at coordinate 471,454,540 of CM046879.1, forward strand.
CTACGGGAAAACATTTGGCTGCATACGGGGAAGCCTAATAAGGAAAGAATGTCCATACTGATAGGACGGGAATCCGTACCTTATGTCCAGTGGACGAAGAAGACGAACTGAGAGGAATCCTACTTCCATATCACTAATGCTACATAAATACATACATGAATAAGTATCTTCTTACTAAATACGTAACTGGTTTTATGTCATGTCTTAGCTTATTTTTTATGTTCATATCATGTTTTACTGTTTTAAACCTTAAACTGTGTTTATCTTATATTCTGTCTATTCTGATTAAGTATTTCTGGTATTTCATGTATTATTATACTTACTGTGTAATAATAAGTAACTTTACAAAAATAGCAGGTTTCCAAAAATAGAAAGTTTCCAAGAATAGAAAGTTACCAAAAATAGAAAGTTTCCAAAAATAGAAAGTTTCCAAAAATAGAAAGTTTCTAAAAAATAGAATTACTGCTTAAAATAGAAAAGTTTCTATAAATAGAAAGTTTCCATAAATAGATCAGCTGCCTTAATTAAATAGTTTCTAAAAATAGAAAGTTTCCATAAATAGATTAGCTGTATGAATTAAATAAGTTTCTAAAAATAGAAAGTTTCCATAATTAGATATAAGCTGGTTAAATAAGCTAAGTATATAAGCCTAAGTGTTTTTCATGATTATTTTCCAAGTCATAATGATATAATGTATAGTTTATTAATTATTTCATGTAACTTAAATAAACTATAGGTTAAAAGTATTTAATTAAAATATATCATGTTTTTAATTAAATAAAGTTCAATACTTAGGTTAAAACATGTATTATTATTTATTAATAATATAACCTAAGTCATGTTAATTAATTAATTATAACCATGGTTTTTAAATAATTAATTAATTATAAGTCTAGAAAATATAAAATACTTAGGTTAACAATTTCATGATTTTAATAATTAATATAACCTAAGTCATGTTTATTAAATTAATCATGTCATATTTATTAATTTAGTTTTAACATATGATTATAAAAAAAATAATCTTAACATAAACCGTGAACCGGATCTTGACTAGAACCCATGAATCGGACATGAAATCGACACCATACCCCGAACCACTTCGGGGTTGTCCTTGTTTTGCTGCTGTTGTGGGACCCACACCACTCAACCGGGACCATATGGTCTCGGTGGTGGTTTAATAGCCAAACCGAGACCCCCTTGGGGTTCGGTTTAGGCGCCGGCCAAACAAACACCCATAAAACATCCCTTTTTTATTTACCCAATAACCATTTTCATGTTTGATCTATGTTTTTAATTAGGTTTTTAAAAACATTATGTTCTTAATTATTTTATTAGATCAAATCAAAAATAAAAGGATTAAAAGAATTTACCAAATACGTGGATCTAAACGAGGATGAACAAACACGAACACTTGCACCAAAACCAAGATCAAAATCAAATAAACACCCCCTTTTGGTGTTTATGTGCGGCGGCCACAAGGAGACAAGAAGGAGAAGGAGAAAATATTTTTAGGTTTTTATTTAATCTTCTGGAAAGTGAAAAATGACTAGCTAATTTTACCTTAACCCCTTCTTAGTAAGTTTTGAGATGGGCTTGGCCCATCTCCTTATTGTTACCGCGGGTAGGGGCCCCACATGGGGTACCCGTACCGTTTTCCGTGTCTCGATGTTTAATTGTTCGTTCGTGTTTATTTGTGTTCGTGTTTAATGTGTTCTCGTTAAATAATTACCGTGACCTAATATATTTATTTACGCTCGTAATAAATATATATACGTAATTAATAATAGTTGGTGATTTAATTACGTTCATGATTTCATGATCGCATGTTCGTGAATAATTATTGTAAAATAATTATTGCGTGTTTGTGCGTAGTAAATACTTATCGTGTTCTAACACGTACGTAATACGTAAAATCCTAACACGTAATCGTAATCATGCTAATATCCTAACACGTAATCGTAATCATGCTATAATAGGAAAGTTTTAATCTAGTACGTACGATCTTAAGGGTACTATTCATGATAAAAGCATGTGGGTTTTACAACTCTTCCCCCCTAAAAAGAATAATTCGTCCCCGAATTATAGATAAAGTAAACTGAAAAAGAAGAACATACCCGAATTCAAAATATGAAATGAGGGTAAGAAGCCCGGATAGACTCATCGGTTTCCTAAGTGGCTTCCCGCTCGGTATGATCCCTCCATAGGATTTTGACGAATGGAATCGTCTTCCTTCTAATGACTCGTTTTTGTCTGTCAAGAACTCGTTCGGGTTCTTTTATAAAAGTGAGATCTTCACGTATCTTTTCTAGTGGATACTGAACCATGTGAAGGGGATGATACTGGTACCCTCTGAGTAAGGACACATGAAACACATTGTGTACATGCGAAAGTTGCGGAGGTAACACTAACCGGTAAGATACTTCACCGACTCGTTCAATGATATCAAACGGTCCGATGAAACGAGGACTGAGCTTCCCTTTAATCCGGAAGTGTCTAACACTACGTGCCGACGAAACCTTAAGGAAGACGTGATCTCCTACGTTAAAATGTATGTCCCTACGATGCTTATCGGCGTAACTCTTCTGACGTGACCGTGCTTCCTGAAGTTTCTGCTTAGCTACTGTGATCTTTTCATTGGTCATTTCTATGATTTATGGTCCTTCAAGTGTTCGCTCGCCAACCTGATCCCAGCAGATTGGGGCGCGACACTTCCTGCCATACAACATCTCGAAAGGAGCACACTTGATACTTGCGTGTCAACTGTTGTTGTATGCAAACTCCACCAAATAGATGTAATCGTCCCAATGACCCGTCCATTCCAACGCACACGACCTCAACATGTATTCCAATGTCTGAATAGTTCGCTCCGACTGTCCGTCCGTTTGAGGATGAAAAGTCGTGCTAAGCTTAAGTTGTGTACCCCAAGCTTTCTGCAGACTCTTCCAAAATCGCGAAGTGAAACGAGGATCTCTGTCTGAGACGATGCTGGATGGAGCACCGTGGAGTCTCATGATCTCTCTTCTATACGTATCGGCGAGTTTACTTACCGGATCTTCCTTGCGGATCGGTAAGAAATGATTTGATTTGGTAAGTCGATCAACAATAACCCAAATCGCATCGTGCTTCTTCTTGGTAGGCGGAAGACCGGTAACAAAATCCATGGTGATTTTGTCCCACTTCCACACTGGAATATCTAACGGTTGAAGGAGACCGCCAGATCGCTGATGCTCGATCTTAACCTGCTGGAAGGTAAGACATTTGGAGACGTAAGTGGCCACATCCTGTTTCATACCACTCCACCAAAAGTACTGCTTGATGTCATGGTACATCTTAGTCGAACCAGGATGTATAGAGAATAGGGAGCTATGAGCTTCAGCTAACAAGGCTTCCCGGAGTTCTTGGTCATCAGGAACACAAAGTCTCGTGCCCTGCCATACGATACCATCTGCGTCTACTCTGAATTCCGTCTGTTTCTCCAAATTCTGTACTATCGCCCAGATTTCTCCATCATCTTTCTGAGCTTCCTTGATCTTAGAGAGTAACTCGGGTTCCACTCTAAGATTAGCCCAGTAACCGTGTTGTCCACGTACCCTGATCTTGATGTCTAGTCGCTCCAAGTGTCTTATGATTTCCTCCTCAATTTTAATGCCGTTTATCATTCCGGACTTCCTGCTAAGAGCATCTGCTACTACATTTGCCTTTCCGGGATGATACTGTAGATTAATGTCATAATCCTTCAACAGCTCTAACCATCTCCTTTGCCTCATGTTCAATTCACGTTGAGTGAAGATATACTTCAAGCTCTTGTGGTCCGTGAAAATGTCACATCATTCTCCATATAGGTAGTGCCTCCATATGTTTAATACAAACACGACTGCAGCAAGTTCCAAGTCATGCATGGGATAATTTTCTTCATAAGGCTTAAGCTGCCGTGAAGCGTACGTGATCACTTTCCCATGTTGCATGAGAACACAGCCAAGTCCCTTCCCCGATGCATCGCTGTAGATTTGAAATCCACCCGTACCAGATGGGAGAGTAAGAATAGGTGCAGATACTAGCTTCTGCTTCAGGTCTTCAAAGCTCTTCTCTCGTTCTTCAGTCCAGACGAATTTCTCCCCTTCCCGCATCAGTTTGGTCAATGGTAGTGCTAAGCGGCAAAAGTTCTCCACGAACCTATGGTAATAGCCAGCTAAGCCTAAGCAACTGCGGACTTCCGTCGTCGAAGTCGGCCTCGACCACTTAGTAATGGCCTCAACCTTCGCTGGATCCATAGTGATTCCTTCTGCTGATACAATGTGACCTAAGAATGCCACCTTGTCTAACCAGAACTCACACTTGGAGAATTTAGCATACAGCTGCTTCTGGCGAAGAATCTGTAGTACTGTACAAAGATGGTCTTCGTGTTCCTCCTTGGACTTTGAGAAAATCAGGATGTCTTCGATGAAGAAAATGACGAACTAGTCAAGAAATTCATGGAAGATTCTGTTCATCAGGTCCATGAACACTGCTGGAGAATTTGTCAGGCCGAATGGCATCTACAAACTCGTAGTGGCCATAGCGGGTACGAAAAGCAGTCTTGGTGATATCCTGCTCCATGACCCGTAGCTGATGGTAGCCTGACCTAAGATCAATCTTGGAAAAGTGTTTGGCCCCTTGGAGTTGGTCAAATAGATCGTCTATACGTGGCAGTGGATACCTATTACGGATAGTAATCTTGTTGAGCTCGCGATAGTCTATGCAAAGACGCATACTGCCGTCCTTCTTCTTAACAAATAAGACCGGTGCGCCCCATGGGGATGCGTTCGGTCGAATGAAACCTCGTTCAAGAAGTTCTTGCTGTTGGTCCTTCAGCTCTATGGGAGCCATGCATTAAGGAGCCTTGGAGATTGGTTCAGCTCCTGGAATAAGCTCGATACTGAATTCCACTTCTCGTGCAGGTGGTATGCCCGGAAGTTCTGCTGGAAAAACATCTTGGAATTCCAACACTATTGGTTGATCCTGAATTGATGGAGATTCAGCATCCATGTCGTGAACCGTAGCTAGATAACCCTCGCAGTCATGTGACAGTAGTGCACGTGCTTGCAGGGTAGATATGATTTGTACAGACCGTCCGGGTACGAACCCGTTATGAATGTACTCTGGTGCATTAACATCACCGAAGATAACTCGATATGAATGGCAGTCTATGGTAGCATGATGCTTGGATAGCCAATCCATGCCAAAAATCATGTCGAAGTCATTCATGTCCAGCGGAAGTGCGTCAACAGGTCGAATCGTATTGTCGAATTCTAGGGGAAGACTCTTGTATACATGGGTGATTAATACAGAGTCCCTCAAAGGCGTGGAAATAGTAAGCCTATTCTTTAGTAGCATGGGGAGCATCCTAATGTTCTTAGCATAAGCAGTAGAAATAACCGAGTGAGTAGCACCCGTATCGAAAAGAACACATGCAGCTTGACCATACATATACAAGATGTCATGTAGACACGCCCAGTGGTAGGAGGCGGCTTGGAATCAGCATGTCCCAATGTACCCTCCATCTCGCCCTTACGGCAATCCTTCATGATGTGGCCAGGAAGACCACACTTGAAGCATGCGTCTGTGTTACGGCGACATGGCCCTGGGTGCCTATGGTGGCAAGTAGAGCAAAGAGGATGAGTAAATCCTCCAACAAGTGCTCTGGCTGGCTGGGAACCTGATAAACATTTTACATAAGACATGATAATAGGGTACAAAGGACAATGCGGATAATCGTAAGACTGAATACCAGTGATAGCTGGACGGCTAGGCTGTGACCCTCTCTGGTTCTGGTCCCTACCGTTTCCATGGTTCCTGATAGAAGTTTTGCTAAAGTGTCAGAATATGAGTTATAACATGAAATCATAAGAAAATTCGTAAGTATTAGGACCTGCTGCTGTTGGAGTGTCCAGCGTTGTTACGGTAATTATCATTACCGACACGCCTATCCGTAGCAGAACGTTCGTTATTCTGACCGTTTCCCTTGGGCTGATGAGGCTGCTGCTGAGTAGCCGGCTGAGACCGGTCCCCAGTTTTCTGCCTGGAAGATACATTTAAAGAGATGAATATTTGACATATAAGGAAAGAATATGGATTGATCACCGCTTGAACATGAATGTTTACCTCTTGTCGGGTCTCTCAGCTTCCCTGAACTCATCTCTCTCTTGCAGCATCTCCAACTTACGTCCTGCATCGGCCACTTGTGCTATAGTGTTGAACGTATCACACACCAGGTTGTTTGCGACCGATGTGTGAAGAGCCCACCTAAAGTAGTGTTCTTGCTCTTCAGGAGTACCTGCTGCCGCACCAAGGAAACCAGCTAAGCGAAGAAAGCGCTGCATAAACTCGTTGCTATTCTCCTCAGCTCTCTGTCAGATCCCATGGTACTCTCTCTTGAGCTTGTCTTGCTCAGCCTTGGTAAAGAACTTCTCCATCACCCTGTCCTTGAACTGAGCCCAAGTCAAACCAGCAACCCACTCGTCACCACCCTCAGACTGCATCAACGCTAACCACTAATTTAGCACATCGCCTTCGAACCGATAGCATGCCAACCTCGCCTTGTATGCAGGGTCACAACCCATAGCATTGAAAATCTTCTTGATTTGAGCCAACCAGCTTTCAGCATCACTAAGGCTATCTGTTTTCTCAAAAGCTCGAGGAAGGAGCTTGTTGAATCTCTCCAGCCATACTGCTAATGTCACGGAGGATGAGGAGGAGGTGCCTGATTATGCTGCTGGTTGTTGGCAGCTTGAACTTCAGCCCTGATGTCGTTCCTCAGTTGAGGAAGCAAAGCTTGCATTGCAGCTTGGATTGCAGCATTGAGTTGTTCCGGTTCGCGTGTGAGAACCATCTGACAGTATAACATAAAACATATGATTAAACAGATCAAAACATAAAATATATATACATGAAAAAAAATTTATACCAAAATTTCAAGAGAAAAATTTTATGTAAGAAAATTTTGTGTATGAATGCATGATGTAGTTTTATGAAAACTTTTGTATGCTCGAGAGTGAACGCCTATGGTCAGTTTACCCAAAACAAAAGACATGGCGAGGGGACGCCTATGGGTCGTTCCCAAATTTAAAAGTTTCGATATAACACATGCGACTATTTAGGTCCAGTCCTGTACCAACCATTATTTAGTTATAAACCTGCGACAATAACATGTATATGTATGCATAAAAATGATGAATGCATGAAAACGACTGTCAGTTCTAGGAAGACCGTAGTGACTACCCACTAATCACATGTCATATTTTGAGAGCCTACATGTCGAAGCCTTGGCTCTGATACCATAATTGTAACACCCCATTTTGATAATGGAATGTCACACGTAATTATGGCGTGTCATCAAAGCATACAAGGAAAAATGTCTAAACATTATATGACCATAAAAGGAAAATACCGGAATCAAACATCTGTAGTCCAAAAGTAAAGCTCATCACACACAAACATAAGTACTGTAAAGGAAAGGACTAAACAATGTCCATAGCAAGAGTATCAGTGTAAAGATAATGCATAAAGTAAAGAAAGGCTAGAAAGCTTCCAGTCCATATGCACGTACGCTTAAAGTCTACGAGCGTCCCTGAGTACCTGCCGTTTTGGGAACATAGAAAAGGAAAACGGCTGAGCAATACGCTCAGTGCATGGATGTCCAATAAACCATGAATAGGATAAGCATATAACATATAACAGCGGAAGAAACTAAGTCCCGAATAACCTGATTAAGTCTTGATAAAACTGGTTTTATAGTTTGAAAAGCCTTATGTTTATCTTATAAAAATTGTTTAGCATGTTCTACCATTAGCCAATATAGGTCATGAAAATCCACCGTGCATGAATACTTGGAGGGGTGACCTCATCATGCAAATTAGAGGGGCTGCCTCAAATTTAATATACTGGTTTGGGTAGGAGGGATCAGCTCCTTGTGAAGGATGCAAGGCACACACCACATTCACACTGAGTAATCTGCTGAAAAACATGTAACTAGGATGAACCCATACGTCCCACATGATAAATATAATAAATGGCCAAAAGCTGAAGGGACGCCACGAGTAATCACTCCGCCGTGGTGAAGTCATAACATCAGTGCCTCTAATGTTATGGTTATGGTACCTCCATAACTAGGTGAAACTGGTCATGCATGTATATGGCTATCGGTATTCTAAATTAAACATAAGCAAGTCAAACATATAAACTTATACTACGGGAAAACATTTGGCTGCATACGGGGAATCCTAATAAGGAAAGAATGTCCATACTGAAAGGACGGGAATCTGTACCTTATGTCCAGTGAACGAAGAAGACGAACTTAGAGGAATCCTACTTCTGTATCACTAATGCTACATAAATACATACATGAATAAGTATCTGCTTACTAAATACGTAACTGGTTTTATGTCATGTCTTAGCTTATTTTATATGTTCATATCATGTTTTACTGTTTTCAACCTTAAACTGTGTTTATCTTATATTCTGTCTATTCTGATTAAGTATTTCTGGTATTTCATGTATTATTATACTTACTGTGTAATAATAAGTAACTTCCCAAAAATAGCAGGTTTCCAAAAATAGAAAGTTTCCAAAAATAGAAAGTTACCAAAAATAGAAAGTTTCCAAAAATAGAAAGTTTCCAAAAATAGAAAGTTTCCAAAAATAGAAAGTTTCCAAAAAATAGAATTACTGCTTAAAATAGATAAGTTTCTATAAATAGAAAGTTTCCATTAATGGTTCAGCTGCCTTAATTAAATAGTTTCTAAAAATAGAAAGTTTCCATAAATAGATTAGCTGCCTGAATTAAATAAGTTTCTTAAAATAGAAAGTTACCATAATTAGATATAAGCTGGTTAAATAAGCTAAGTATATAAGCCTAAGTGTTTTTCATGATTATTTTCTAAGTCATAATGATATAATGTATAGTTTATTAATTATTTCATGTAATTTAAATAAACCATAAGTTAAAAGTATTTAATTAAAATATATCATGTTTTTAATTAAATAAAGTTCAATACTTAGGTTAAAACATGTATTATTATTTATTAATAATATAACCTAAGTCATGTTAATTAATTAATTATAACCATGGTTTTTAAATAATTAATTAATTATAAGTCTAGAAAATATAAAATAATTAGGTTAATAATTTCATGATTTTAAAAATTAATATAACCTAAGTCATGTTTATTAAATTAATCATGTCATATTTATTAATTTAATTTTAACATATGATTATAAAAATAATAATCTTAACATAAACCGTGAACCGGATCTTGACTAGAACCCATGAACCGGACATGAAATCGACACCATACCCCAAACCACTTTGGGGTTCTCCTTGTTTTGCTGCTGCCGTGGGACCCACACCACTCAACCGGGACCATATGGTATCGGTGGTGGCTTAATAGCCAAATCGAGACCCCCTTGGGGTTCGGTTTAGGCGCCAGCCAAACAAACACCCATAAAACATCCCTTTTTGATTTACCCAATAACCATTTTCATGTTTGATCTATGTTTTTAATTAGGTTTTTAAAAACATCATGTTCTTAATTATTTTATTAGATCAAATCAAAAAGAAAAGGATTAAAAGAATTTACCGAATGCGTGGATCTAAACGAGGATGAACAAACACGAACACTTGCACCAAAACCAAGATCAAAATCAAACAAACACCCCCCTTTTTGGTGTTTATGTGCGGCGGCCACAAGGAGACAAGAAGGAGAAGGAGAAAATATTTTTAGGTTTTTGTTTAATCTTCTGTAAAGTGAAAAATGACTAGCTAATTTTACCTTAACCCCTTCTTAGTAAGTTTTGAGATGGGCTTGGCCCATCTCCTTATTGTTGCCGCGGGTAGGGGCCCTACATGGGGTACCCGTACCGTTTTCCGTGTCTCGATGTTTAATTGTTCGTTCGTGTTTATTTGTGTTCGTGTTTAATATGTTCTCGTTAAATAATTACCGTGACCTAATATATTTATTTACGCTCGTAATAAATATATATACGTAATTAATAATAGTTTGTGATTTAATTACGTTCATGATTTCATGATCGCATGTTCGTGAATAATTATTGCGTGTTCGTGCGTAGTAAATACTTATCGTGTTCTAACACGTACCTAATACGTAAAATCCTAACACGTAATTGTAATCATGCTAAAATCCTAACACGTAATCGTAATCATGCTATAATAGGAAAGTTTTAATCTAGTACGTACGATCTTAAGGGTACTATTCATGATAAAAGCATGCGGGTTTTAGAGGATATCTTAGACATTTCTTTCTCTTGTCTAGCTCCTTCTCCAAAGCTCTTACATCCCAAACTTCATTATCAATCGGCTCCGATAACTTCCTTATAGCATTACCATCTAAACATTGAGCCTTCTAGCTAACCAAGTCACATAATGACCTCCACACACGTCACTTACTATTTTCAATCCGGGGCTCTCTTATACAAATACTCGGCAATTGCCCACACTATGTTCACTTGCCTTTCCTTACTAGCCGCGCTCAACAACCATAGGTCAGTGTGTTGGCATATTTCCCTAGTTCCCGATCGATGCTCAATCTGTCCTACTATGAACCTATGTACAATTGTCAAAAGCGGATCCCTAACCGACCCAATCTTCGTATTCCCTATAGTGTGTTCGGCTATGCTTTCCCAATATTCATTTATTGGTAAAAACTTCTTATTGGTCTCTAGCTTGGCAAAGTGTAGCTCAAACAAAGGGTTATCCAAATCTTCCTCGTCATACAATCCTAACACCTCTCCAAAATGTTCTAGTGTAAAACAGTAATTCACCCCTAGTAGTCTAAACCAAATGCAATTCTCACTCTTTGCATCTTCAACTTCATTCTCAAAATAGAAAGTCGAAAAGAATTCAAGAGATAACTCAGAATATACCTCACCTTTTATATTTAAAGCCTTTTCAAACGAGTAGTCATTGAAATTTGCTCCCGAACATTGATTGTATGTCATCCTCAACTTTTCCTTCAAAATCTCATCACAACCAAACTTCCTTAGTAAGCCCCAATCAGCTATTCTAGGCTTACAAAAGGCCTTTCCTTGTAGCCTTGAAAATCTCAAGTTGTAAGCATGTCGTTCCATCTCTCCTAACCCTCGGCACTTCAAGTGCTCATGCGACACAACGTTCACCTTGTATGGTACCTCGCCTTGGCTATACTTCCGTTCATATTTTTCGATCAACGGGTTAGGAGGCATTGTCCTCTTTTGCTTCTAAAACATTTTACAACATTTGAAATATTAGTATGTTAGTACATTAAACAAATGATCCTAAAAAAATAAAACAAACCAAAATAAAAATAATTTATTTATCACACACATCGGTAGTCCAAAAGTAAAGCTCATCACACACAAACATAAGTACTGTAAAAGAAAGGACTAACAATGTCCATAGCAAGAGTATCAAACTAGAGATACTGCATAAAGTAAAGAAAGGCTAGAAAGATTCCAGACCATATGCACGTACGCTTAAAGTCTACGAGCGTCCCTGAGTACCTGCCGTTTTGGGAACATAGAAAAGGAAAACGGCTGAGCAATACGCTCAGTGCACGGATGTACAATAAAGTATGAATAGTAGAAGCATATAAGCATAAAACAGCGAAAGAAACTAAGTCCCGAATAACCTGGTTAAGTCTTGATAAAACTGGTTTTATAGTTTGAAAAGCCTTATGTTTATCTTATAAAAACTGTTTAACATATTCTACCATTAGCCAATATAGGTAATAAAAATCCACCGTGCATGAATACTTTGAGGGGTGACCTCATCATGCAAATTAGAGGGGCTGCCTCTAATTTAATATACTGGTTTTGGGTAGGAGGGATCAGCTCCTTGTGAATGATGCAAGGCACACACCACATTCACACTGAGTAATCTGCTGAAAAACATGTAACTAGGATGCACCCATACGCCCCACATGATAAATATAATAATATGGCCAAAAGCTGAAGGGACGCCACGAGCAATCACTCCGCCGTGGGGAAGTCATAACACAAGTGCCTCTAATGTTATGGTTATGGTACCTCCATAACTAGGTGAAACTGGTCATACATGTATATGGCTATAGGTATTCTAAATTAAACATAAGCAAATCAAACATATAAAATTATACTACGGGAAAATAGTTGGCTGCATACGGGGAATCCTAATAAGGAAAGAATGTCCATACTGAAAGGACGGGAATTCGTACCTTATGTCCAGTGAACGAAGAAGACGAACTGAGGAGAGTCCTACTTCGATACCACTAACGCTACATAAATACATACGTGTATAAGTATCTGATTACTAAATACGTAACTGGTTTTATAGCATGTCTTAGTTTATTTTAAACGTTCATGTCATGTTTTACTGTCTTTAAGCTTTAAACTGTGCTTATCTTACATTCTGTCTTTTCTGATTAAGTATTACTTGTATTTCATGTATTATTATACTTACTGTGTAATAATAAGTAACTTTCTAAAAATAGAAGGTTTCCTAAAATAGAAAGTTTCCAAAAATAGAAAGTTACCAAAAATAGAAAGTTTCCAAAAGTAGAAAGTTTCCAAAAATAGAAAGTTTCCAAAAATAGAAAGTTTCCAAAAATAGAAAGTTTCCAAAAATAGAATTACTGCTTAAAATAGATAAGTTTCTAAAATAGAAAGTTTCCATAAAAGATTAGTTGCCTTAATTAAATAAGTTTCTAAAAATAGAAAGTTTCCATAATCAGATATAAGCTGGTTAAATAAGCTAAGTATATAAGCTTAAGTGTTTTCTGATTATTATTCTAAGTCATATTGATATAAGGTATAGTTTATTAATTATTACATGTAATTTAAATAAACTATAGGTTAAAAGTATTTAATTAAATATATCATGTTTTTAATTAAATAAAGTTAAATACTTAGGTTAAAACATGTATTATTACTTATTAATAATATAACCTAAGTCGTGTTAATTAATTAATTATAGCCATGGTTTTTAATAATTAATTAACTATAAAGTCTAGAAAAATATAAATACTTAGGTTAAAAATCCATGATCTAATAATTAAATTATAACCTAAGTCATGTTTTATTAAATTAATCATGTCATATTTTATTAATTTAATCTCTACCATATGATTATTAAAACATAACCTTAACATAAACCATGAACCGGATCGTGACTAGTAACCATGAACCGGACCCGTAATCAACACCATACCCCGAACCACTTCGGGGTTTCCCCCTTTTTGCTGTTTTCGTGGGACCCACACCACCAAACCGAGACCTTGTGGTCTTGGTGGTGGTCCATATGCCAAGCCGAGACCCCCTTGGGGTTCGGTTTAGGCACCGGCCACAACAAAACACCCCTAAATCCTCTGTTTGGATTTACCCCATAATCATTTACATGTTTGATTTATGTTTTTAATTAGGTTTTTAAAAACATCATGTTCTTATTTAATTTATCAAATCAAAACAAAAGAAAAAAGATTAAAAAGGTATATCGAATGTGTGGATCAAACGAGGATGAACACACACGAACACTTGCACCAAATTCAAGATCAAAATCAAACAACCACCCCCTTTCTTGTTGTTATATGCGGCGGCCAAGGAGAGCAAGAAGGAAAAAGGAGAGAATCTTTTTAGGTTTTTGATGTTTTACTGTAATGTGAAAAAGTGACCAAAGATTTTACCTTTACCCCATGTTAGTAAAATTTTGATGGGCTTGGCCCATGGCCTTGGTGTAGCCGCGGGTAGGGGCCTCACATGGGGTACTCGTACCATTTTCCGAGTCTAAATATTTAAGTATTCGTTCGTGTTTAGTCGTGTTCGTGTTTTATGTGTTCTCGTTAAATATTAACCGTGACTTATTATATTTATTCGTGTTCGTAATAAATATATATACGTAATTCATATTAGCTCGTGATTTAATTACGTTCATGATTTCATGATCGCATGTTCGTGATTAATTATTGTTAAATAATTATAGTGTGTTCATACGTAATAAATACTTATCGTGTTCTAACACGTACGTAATACTTAAAATTCTAACACGTGAACGTAATCATACTATAAAAGGAAAGTTTTAATATAGTACGTACGATCTTAAGGGTGCTATTCCTGGTAAAAGCATGCGGGTTTTACAACTCTTCCCCCTAAAAAGAATAATTCGTCCCCGAATTATTGATAAAGTAAACTGGAAAAAAAGAACATACCCGAATTCAAAATATGAAATGAGGGTAAGAAGCCCGGATAGACTCCTCTATTTCCCAAGTAGCTTCCCGCTCGGTATGATCCCTCCAAAGGATTTTGACGAATGGAATCGTCTTCCTTCTCATGACTCGTTCTTGTCTGTCAAGAACTCGTTCGGGTTCTTCTGTGAAGGTGAGATCTTCACGTATCTGTTCCAGTGGATACTGAACCATGTGAAGGGGATGATACTGGTACCCTCTGAGTAAGGACACATGAAACACATTGTGTACATGCGAAAGCTGCGGAGGTAACGCTAACCGGTAAGATACTTCACCGACTCGTTCAATGATATCAAACGGTCCGATGAAACGAGGAATGAGCTTCCCTTTAATCCCGAAGCGTCTAACACCACGTGCCGGCGAGACATTAAGGAAGACGTGATATCCTACGTTAAAATGTATGTCCTACGATGCTTATCGGCGTAACTCTTCTGACGTGACCGTGCTTCCTGAAGTTTCTTCTTAGCTACTGCGATCCTTTCATTGGTCATCTCTATGATTTCTGGTCCTTCAAGTGTTCGCTCGCCAACCTGATCCCAGCAGATTGGGGCGCGACACTTTCTGCCATACAACATCTCGAAAGGAGCACACTTGATACTTGCATGCCAACTGTTGTTGTATGCAAACTCCACCAAACAGATATAATCGTCCCAATCACCCGTCTATTACAACGCACATGAACTCAACATGTCTTCCAATGTTTGAGTCGTTCGCTCCGACTGTCCGTCTGTCTGAGGATGAAAAGTCGTGCTAAGCTTAAGTTGTGTACCCCAAGCTTTCTGCAGACTCTTCCAAAATCGTGAAGTGAAATGAGGATCTCTGTTTGAGACGATGCTGGATGGAGCACCGTGGAGTCTCATGATCTCTCTTCTATACGTATCGGCGAGTTTACTTACCAGATCTTCCTTGTGGATCTGTAAGAAAGGAGCTGATTTGGTAAGTCGATCTACGATAACCGAAATTGCATCGTGCTTTCTCTTGGTAGGCGGAAGACTAGTAACAAAATCCATGTTGATTTTGTCCCACTTCCACTCTGGAATATCTAACGGTTGAAGGAGACCGCCAGATCGCTGATGCTCGATCTTAACCTGCTGGAAGGTAAGACATTTGGAGATGTAAGTGGCCACATCCTGTTTCATACCACTCCACCAAAAGTACTGCTTGATGTCATGGTACATCTTAGTCGAACCAGGATGTATAGAGAATGGGGAGCAATGAGCTTCAGCTAGCAAGGCTTCCCAGAGTGTTTGGTCATCAGGAACACAAATTCTCGTGCCCTGCCATACGATACCATCTGCATCTACTCTGAATTCCGTCTGTTTCTCCAAATTTTGTACTATCGCCCAGATTTCTCCATCATCTTTCTGAGCTTCCTTGATCTTAGAGAGTAACTCGGGTTCTACTCTAAGATTAGCCCAGTAACCGTGTTGTCCACGTACCATGATCTCGATGTCTAGTCGTTCTAAGTCTCTTATGACTTCCTCCTTAATTTTAATGTCGTTGATCATTCCGGACTTCCTGCTAAGGGCATCTGCTACTACATTCGCCTTTCCGGGATGATACTATAGATTAATGTCATAATCCTTCAACAGCTCTAACCATCTCCTCTGTCTCATGTTCAATTCACGTTGAGTGATGATATACTTCAAACTCTTGTGGTCCGTGAAAATGTCACATGATTCTCCATATAAGTAGTGCCTCCATATCTTCAATGCAAACACGATTGCAGCAAGTTCCAAGTCATGCGTAGGGTAATTTTCTTCATAAGGCTTAAGCTGCCGTGAAGCGTACGCGATCACTTTCCCATGTTGCATGAGAACACAGCCAAGTCCCTTCCCTGATGCATCACTGTATATTTGAAATCCACCCGTACCAGATGGGAGAGTAAGAATAGGTGCAGATACTAGCTTCTACTTCAGGTCTTCAAAGCTCTTCTCTCGTTCTTTAGTCCAGACGAATTTCTCCCCTTTCCGCATCAGTTTGGTCAATGGTAGTGCTAAGCGGGAAAAGTTCTACACGAACCTACGGTAATAGCCAGCTAAGCCTAAGAAACTGCGGACTTCCATCACTGATGTGGGCCTCGGCCACTTAGTAATAGCCTCAACCTTCGTTGGATCCATAGTGGTTCCTTCGGCTGATACAATGTGACCTATGAATGCCACCTTGTCTAACCAGAACTCACACTTGGAGAATTTAACATACAACTGCTTCTGGCGAAGAATCTGTAGTACTGTACGAAGATGGTCTTTGTGTTCCTCCTTGGACTTTGAGAAAATCAGGATGTCATCAATGAAGACAATGACGAACTTGTCCAGAAATTCATGGAAGATTCTGTTCATCAAGTCCATGAACACTGCAGAAGCATTTGTCAGGCCGAATGGCATAACTACAAATTCGTAATGGCCATAGCGGGTACGAAAAGCAGTCTTGGGGATATCCTGCTCCTTGACCCGTAGCTGATGATAGCCTGACCTAAGATCAATCTTGGAGAAGTGTTTGGCCCCTTGGAGTTGGTCAAACAGATCGTCTATACACGGCAGTGGATACCTATTCCGGATAGTAATCTTGTTGAGCTCGCGATAATCTATGCAAAGACGCATACTGCCGTCCTTCTTCTTAACAAATAAGACTGGTGTGCCCCATGGAGATGCGCTCGGTCGAATGAAACCTCGTTATAGAAGTTCTTGCAGTTGATCCTTCAGCTCCTTCAGCTCTATGGGAGCCATGCGATAAGGAGCCTTGGAGATTGGTTCAGCTCCTGGAATAAGCTCGATATTGTATTCCACTTCTCGTACAGGTGCCCGTAAGTTCTGCTGGAAATACATCTTGGAATTCCGACACTATTGGTTGATCCTGAATTGATGGAGATTCAGCATCCATGTCGTGAACCGTAGCTAGATAACCCTCGCAGCCATGTGACAGTAGTGCACGCGCTTGCAGGGTAGATATGATTTGTACAGACCGTCCGGGTACGAACCCGTTATGAATGTACTCTGGTGCATTTACATCACCGAAGATAACTCGATATGAATGGCAGTCTATGGTAGCATGATGCTTGGATAGCCAATCCACGCCTAAGATCATGTCGAAGTCATACATGTCCAGCGGAAGTGCGTCAACAGGACGAACCTTATCGTCAAATTCTAGGGGAAGACTCTTGTATACATGGGTGATTAATACAGAGTCCCTCAAAGGCGTGGAAATAGTAAGTATATTCTTTAGTGGCATGGGGAGCATCCTAATGTTCTTAGCATAAGCAGTAGAAATGACCGAGTGAGTAGTACCCGTATCGAAAAGAACACACGCAGCTTGACCATACATATACAAGATTCCAGTGATGGTACCTGTAGACTTGTTGGCCTAGTCTCGAGATGTCGTGTAGACACGCCCAGTGTTAGGAGGCGGCTTGGTATCAGCATGTCCCGATGTGCCCTCCATCTCGCCCTTACGGCAATCCTTCATGATATGGCCAGGAAGACCACACTTGAAGCATGCGTCAGTGTTACGAAGACATGGCCCTAGGTGCCTACGGTGGCAAGTGGAGCAAAGAGGATGAGTATATCCTCCAGCAGGTGCTCTGGCTGGCTGAGGACCTGTTAAAACATTTTACAAAAGACATGATAATAGGGTACAAAGGACAATGCGGATAATCGTAATATTGAATACCAGTGATAGCTGGACGGCTAGGCTGTGAACCTCTCTGGTTCTGGTCCCTACCGTTTCCATGGTTCCTGGTAGAAGTTTTGCTAAAGAGTCAGAATATGAGTTATAACATGAAATCATAAGAAAATGCGTAAGTATTAGGACCTACTGCCGTTGGAGTGTCAAGCGTTGTTACGGTAATTATCATTACCGCCACGCCTATCCGTAGCAGAACGGTCGTTAGTCTGACCATTTCCCTTGGGCTGATGAGGCTGCTGCTGAGTAGCCGGCTAAGACCGGTCCCCAGTTTTCTGCCTGGAAGATACAGTTTAAAGAGATGAATAATTGACATATATGGAAAAATACGGATTGGTCACCGCTCGAATACGAATGTTTACCTCTTGTCGGGTCTCTCAGCTTCCCCGAACTCATCTCTCTCCTGCAGCATCTCCAGCTTACGTGTTGCATCGGCCACTTGTGCTACAGTGGTGAACGTAGCACACACCAGATTGTTTGCGACCGATGTGCGAAGAGCCCACCTAAAGTGGTGTGCCTGCTCTTCAGGAGTGCCTGCTGCTGCACCAAGGAAACCTGCTAAGCGAAGAAAGCGCTGCATAAACACGTTGTTATTCTCTCCAGCTCTCTGTCGGATCCCATGGTACTCCCTCTTGAGCTTGTCTTGCTCAGCCTTGGGAAAGAACTGCTCCACCCTATCCTTGAACTGAGCCCATGTCAAACCAGCAACCCAATCGTCACCTCCCTCAGACTGCATCAACGCTAACCACAATTTTAACACATCGCCTTCGAACCGATAGCATGCCAACCTCGCCTTGAACGCGGGGTCACAACCCATAGTGCCAATGTCACTGGAGGGGAGGATTTGGAGGTGCTTGGTTAGGCTGCTGATTGTTGGCAGTTTGAACCTCAGCCCTGATGTCGTTCCTTAGTTGAGGAAGCAAAGCTTGCATTGCAGCTTGGATTGCTGCATTAAGTTGTTCATGTTCGCGTGTGAGAACCATCTGAAAGTATAACATAAAACATATGATTAACAGATCAAAACATAAATTATATATACAAGAAAAAAATTTATACCAATAAATCCAGAGAAAAATTTTATGCAAGAAATTTTTTGTATGAATGCATGATGAAGTTTTATGAAAACTTTTGTATGCTCGAGAGTGAACGCCTATGGTCAGTTCACCCAAAATAAAAGACATGGCGAGGGGACGCCTATGGGTCGGTCCCAAATTTCAAAGTTTTGATAAAACACATGTGACTAAATAGGGCCAGTCCTGTACCAAGTCATAAACCTACGATAATGACATATATATGTATGCATAAAAGTGATGAATGCATGAAAACGACTGTCAGTTCTAGGAAGACCATAGTGACTACCCACTAATCACAGGTCATATTTTGAGAGCCTACAGGTCGAAGCCTTGGCTCTGATACCATAATTGTAACACCCCATTTTGATAATGGAATGTCACGCGTAATTATGGCGTGTCATCAAAGCATACAAGGATAAATGTCTAAACATTACATGACCATAAAAGGAAAATACCAGAATCAAACATCGGTAGTCCAAAAGTAAAGCTCATCACACACAAACATAAGTACTGTAAAAGAAAGGACTAAACAATGTCCATATCAAGAGAATCAAAGTAGAGATAATGCATAAAGTAAATAAAGGCTAGAAAGCTTCCAGTCCATATGCACGTATGCTTAAAGTCTACGAGCGTCCCTGAGTACCTGCCGTTTTGGGAACATAGAAAAGGAAAACGGCTGAGCAATACACTCAGTGCACGGATGTACAATAAAGCATGAATATTAGAAGCATATAAGCATAAAACAGCGAATGAATCTAAGTCCCGAATAACCTGGTTAAGTCTTGATAAAACTGGTTTTATAGTTTGAAAAGCCTTATTTTTATCTTATAAAAACTGTTTAACATATTCTACCATTAGCCAATATAGGTCATGAAAATCCACCGTGCATGAATACTTGGAGGGGTGACCTCATCATGCAAATTAGAGGGGCTGCCTCTAATTTAATATACTGGTTTTGGGTAGGAGGGATCAGCTCCTTGTGAAGGATGCAAGACACACACCACATTCACACTGAGTAATCTGCTGAAAAACATGTAACTTGGATGCACCCATACGCCCTACATGATAAATATAATGATATTGCCAAAAGCTGAAGGGACGCCACGAGCAATCACTCTGTCATGGGGTTAATCATAATACCAGTGCCTCTAATGTTATGGTTATGGTACCTCTATAACTAGGTGAAACTGGTCATGCATGTATATGGCTATAGGTATTCTAAATTAAACATAAGCAAATCAAACATATAAACTTATACTACGGGAAAACAGTTGGCTGCATACGGGGAATCCTAATAAGGAAAGAATGTCCATACTGAAAGGACGGGAATCCGTACCTTATGTCCAGTGAACGAAGAAGACGAACTGAGGAGAGTCCTACTTCGGTACCACTAACACTACATAAATACATACGTGTATAAGTATCTGATTACTAAATACGTAACTGGTTTTATATCACGTCTTAGCTTATTTTATACGTTTATGTCATGTTTTACTGTCTTTAAGCTTTAAACTGTGCTTATCTTACATTCTGTCTATTCTGATTAAGTATTACTTGTATTTCATGTATTATTATACTTACTGTGTAATAATAAGTAACTTTCTAAAAATAGCAGGTTTCCTAAAATAGAAAGTTTCCAAAGATAGAAAGTTACCAAAAATAGAAAGTTTCCAAAAATAGAAAGTTTTCTAAAATAGAAAGTTTCCAAAAATAGAAAGTTTCCAAAAATAGAAAGTTTCCAAAAATAGATTTACTGCTTAAAACAGATAAGTTTCTAAAAATAGAAAGTTTCCATAAATAGAATAGCTACCTTAATTAAATAAGTTTTTAAAAATAGAAAGTTTCCATAATTAGATATAAGCTGGTTAAATAAGCTAAGTATATAAAAAGTATTTTCTGATTATTATTATAAGTCATATTGATATAAGGTATAGTTTATTAATTATTACATGTAATTTAAATAAACTATAGGTTAAAAGTATTTAATTAAATATATCATGTTTTTAATTAAATAAAGTTAAATACTTAGGTTAAAACATATATTATTACTTATTAATAATATAACCTAAGTCATGTTAATTAATTAATTATAGCCAAGGTTTTTAATAATTAATTAATTATAAAGTCTAGAAAAATATAAATACTTAGGTTAAAAATCCATGATCTAATAATTATATTATAACCTAAGTCATGTTTTATTAAGTTAATCATGTCATATTTTATTAATTTAATCTCTACCATATGATTATTAAAACATAACCTTAACATAAACCATGAACCGGATCGTGACTAGTAACCATGAACCGGACCCGTAATCAACACCATACCCCGAACCACTTCGGGGTTTCCCCCTTTTTGCTTCTGCCGTGGGACCCACACCACCAAACCGAGACCTTGTGGTCTTGGTGGTGGTCCATATGCCAAGCCGAGACCCCCTTGGGGTTTGGTTTAGGCGCTGGCCACAACAAAACACCCCTAAATCCTCCGTTTTGATTTACCCCATAACCATTTACATGTTTGATTTATGTTTTTAATTAGCTTTTTAAAAACATCATGTTCTTATTTAATTTATTAAATCAAAACATAAGAACAAAGATTAAAAAGGTATACCGAATGTGTGGATCAAACGAGGATGAACACACACGAACACTTGCACCAAATTCAAGATCAAAATCAAACAAACACCCCCTTTCTTGTTGTTATATGCGGCGGCCAAGGAGAGCAAGAAAGAAAAAGGAGAAAATCTTTTTAGGTTTTTGATGTTTTACTATAATGTGAAAAAGTGACCAAAGATTTTACCTTTACCCCATGTTAGTAAAATTTTGATGGGCTTGGCCCATGGCCTTGGTGTAGCCGCGGGTAGGGGCCCCACATGGGGTACCCGTACCATTTTCGAGTCTAAATATTTAAGTGTTCATTCGTGTTTAGTCGTGTTCGTGTTTTATGTGTTCTCGTTAAATATTAACCGTGACTTAATATATTTATTCGTGTTCGTAGAAAGTATATATACGTAATTAATATTAGCTCGTGTTTCAATTACGTTCATGATTTCATGATCGCATGTTTGTGATTAATTATTGTTAAATAATTATAGTGTGTTCGTACGTAATAAATACTTATCGTGTTCTAACACGTACGTAATATGTAAAAATCTAACACGTGAACGTAATCATACTATAAAAGGAAAGTTTTAATCTAGTACGTACGATCTTAAGGGTACTATTCATGGTAAAAGCATGCGGGTTTTACATTGGCTATGGCTCTTTCTAAAGACATTCTACCAAGCTTTCATCATTATAAAGATGCCAATGCTATGTGGGATGCTATAAAACTTAGATTTAGAGGCAATGACAAATCTAAGAAAATCAAGAAGATTGTTCTTATGCAAGAATTTGATAACTTCTCAATTACTAGTATGGAGGGAATACATGGTAGATATGGAAGGTTCAGCAAGTTTCTTATTCAGTTAGCAGTTTATGGACAAGTAATTCCTAATGAAGAAGCTAATCTAAAATTCTTAAGAAGTGTTCCACCAGAGTGGAAAGCAATGGCTATGCACTTCATCACAAGAGATGATTTGGAAACAATTCCGTTTGATCATCTCTACAACAATCTTAGAGCATATGAGATGGATGTGAAAGGCACTGAAGTAAAGACAGCAACTACTTCAAAGTCTAACTTGGCTTTTGTGTCAGATGGGAACAACGGTACTTACTTTCAAAATACCGCTAGTGGATCTAGCAGCAGTACTTACTTCACAAATACCGTTGGAGGACTTACAAGCAACACTTACCCACAAAGTATTGAAAGCAGTCCTATGATCTCTCAAAATCGACATGGAAGGTCTTCACCATTGTTTAGTGACAATGATGCCTTCTCATTCTTTGCTGGACAAGACAACAGGCCAAGATTAACTCTCAATGACTTGTTCCAAATGGATGATGCTGATGTTGAAGAGATGGATCTTAAATGGCAAGCTGCTATGGTGTCAGTAAGATCTAATAGGTTCTTCAAGAAGACTTGAAGAAAAATGACTGTTGATTCTAATGAGCCATTGAGATATGACAAGTCTAAAGTTGAATGCTATAACTATGGAAGGAATGGACATTTTGCAAGAGAATGCAATAGAGATAAAGCTGAAACAAGCAATCTGAAGTCCAAGAACAGCTATAGAAACAGTCTAAGAATAACTAAAAGCTCTCCAAGAGGAAACAGCAGAAGTCCTAAAGGAACCAAAGCATTGGTTACTGTAGATGGAGTGGTGAATTGGGCAGAAGAGGAAGAAGAAGAAGAGCTCGGATTAATGGCTCTCTCTCATGAAGATACTGAGGTACACCCTTGTTCTAAAGATTGTATTCTTAAATTTTATAGTCTAAAGTAGAACTAGAGGAACAGTATCAAAAGGTTAACACATGCACTGTAGAAGTAGAGGCTTTCAAACAGGGTGTTGTTAAACTTGAAGATAATATAGTTTTGTACAAAAAGGCTCAACAAAACTATGAAGAGAAAATTAGGATTTTGACTCTTCAAATGAGGGAAAAAGATGTGGAAATAAAAGCTTTTGAAAGACAACTTTTAAAAATAAATACAGAAAATGAAGCTTTAAAAACCAGTCTTTGTAAAGAGAGGGAAGTGATTAGTCAATGGAAACAATCCTCTAAGGGATTGGGAAATTTGATTAATTCACAAATGGGGTATTATGATAAAACAGGCCTAGGATATATTAAGGATCAACCTGGGATAACCTTAACTAACGAGGACTTATCAAAAGGGATTTTTTATAGTTCTGGTGAGGTAGATGATACACCTGAAAATGATAGATATGCTGAAGGAATGAAGGCAGTTCCTCCACCAGTATCTGGAATTTTCATGCCCCCTTGTAATGATACTAGTATAGAGTTAGAAGATCCTAAGATTAATAATGTCTTTAACTCTAGTACTGTGTCTCAAGAAAATACTGATGTGACCAAGAATATTGTTTATCCACCTCTAATGAATAACTTTGTTTCTGAGGAATCTAAGACTAGTTCTGCTCCCAAACAGGTAAAAACCCCTAGCAAGATATTGGAAAACAATAAACAACATACTAAAAACAAAAGGGCTGGGCTATGTTTTGAAAAAGTAAAGTCAAAACAACCTTTTGGGTCTTCTTTAAGAAGAAAAGGATGTTATGTTTGTGGTATTCTAAGTCATTTTATCAAAGACTGTACATTACATGAAGATAAAATTGTGAAACAGAAGGCTACACAAAGGGTCATGAAAAACAGTAATGGGAAAAATGCACAGGGTAATAGGAAACAGAAACTTAAAGATGACAAACCTAAGTTTGATCATGCAAGGGTAGTTAAACGGGTTAAAAATAATCCTACCAAAAGTTTTGTTCCTAGGGCAGTACTTATGAAGCAAGGACTTGTATCCTTAAAGTCTGGCAAACCAAGTACCGGCAAGCCAAAACCTACAAGTACTGCTAGACCAAACTCAAGTACTGTTGGTTAAAGTCTGTAAAACCAATGTTCTCCAAGACTTCTAAGAAGGCTTTTGAAAAAGTTAAAGGACCTAGAAGTAAGGATAAGAACAAATCAGTACAAATGTGGGTTCCTAAAAGAGATATACCATGTGTTAAAGCAAGTACCGCTAAGACAGTACTTAAGTCAAAGAAGTCAAAGCACATAGAGTCACCCTATGAATTTGACTACATAAATGAAACCATGAAGTATAAGAGTAAAATTAGCATTACTGGGAATGCTTCAGTACAAACTCTAAAATGTGTAGGTCCCACAAGATCCGAGCCAAATGTGGCTTGGGTCCCTGTTAAAAACTAATAAGTTTTATTTGTGCGCTGGGCATCTCATTGATGAATTAAAAGATAAAGGAATTGTAGATAGTGGATGCTCAAGACACATGATAGGGAACAAAGATTTTCTTGCTAAATTTGAATTCAGAGGAGGTCTAGTAGCCTTTGGGGGTAGCAAAGGTAGAATCACTGGCAAAGGGAAATCAACACAGGAAAGTTGGAATTTGAAGATGTCTTCTTTGTGAAAGAATTGAATGAGTTCAATCTCTTTTCAGTATCACAAATGTGTGATAAGAAGAACAAGGTGCTATTCACAGACAAAGACTGCTTGGTGTTGTCTAAAGACTTTGAGATGCCCAAGGAATCTCAAATACTGCTTAAAGTGCCCAGGCAAGAGAATATGTACACCTTTAATCTTCATACTATTACTCCAACAGGTGGTATTACATGTTTGCTAGCTAAGGCTTCTTTAGATGAGTCAAATCTATGGCATAGAAGATTAGGTCATGTGAATTTTAAGAATCTTAATAGATTGGTAAAAAGGAATTTGGTTAGAGGTCTACCTAACAAATCTTTTCAAAATGATTTCACATGTGCTACTTGTCAAAAAGGAAAACAACATAGAGCCTCTTGTAAGACCAAAATTGTAAATACTGTGACAAAACCTTTGCATCTCTTGCATATGGATTTATTTGGTCCAGTTTCTATAAGAAGCATTAGCCATAAGACCTTTTGTCTAGTCATAACTAATGATTATAGTAGATTCAGTTGGGTTTTCTTTTTACCCCTTAAAAGTGAAACAAGTGAATTACTAAAGGATTTTACCACCTTAGTTGAAAAGCAGTTCACTAAACAGGTTTTAATCATTAGGATTGATAATGGAACAAAATTTAAGAATGCTGATTTTGATGAATTCTGTAGGTCTAAAGGAATTAAGAGGAAATTTAGTAATCCTAGAACTCCTCAACAGAATGGAGTAGCTGAAAGGAAGAATAGGACATTAATTGAGGCTGCTAGAACTATGCTGGCTGATTCACTTTTGCCAAATACCTTTTGGGCGGAAGCAATCAATACTGCATGTTATGTGTTAAATAGAGTTCTAGTAACTAAACCTCAAAACAAAACACCTTATGAACTCTTGACTAATGTAAAGCCTAACATAAGTCATTTAAAAACTTTTGGGTGTCATGTGTCCATACTAAATACTCTTGATTACTTGGGAAAGTTTGATGGAAAGTCTGATCCAGGATATCTTGTAGGATATTCATTGCAAAGTAAAGCATATAGGGTTTACAATTTGGCAACTAAGAAAGTTGAAGAAAATGCTCATATAAATTTCTTAGAAAATAAACCCAATGTTCCAGGAATAGGTTATGCTTGGATGTTTGATTTAGTTTATCTAACTAACTCCATGGATTACTACTCTTTGCAAAAAGATTGGCAAACTAACAATGCAGGTGAGGAGTCAAGTGCAACTAATGCAGGTACTCAAGAAGATGTTTCTTCATCAGATGAAGATGTTCACATCTATGTGCCAAATATGCCTACTGTTACTCCCATGTCTGCAACTCCCAAGAAGCAAACTATACCATTAAATGATGATCAAGCCTCCCAGGAACTTCAGAGGCTTCAAGATCAAGAAAAGAATGCTACATCTGCTAATAAGCATTCAGGAGAAGAATCTTTTGAGTCACAACACTCAGCATTACATACTATACCTAGCAGTACTTCATCTACAAGTACTGCTAAGTCAAAATCTGCTAGATTTGCTGACTCACTAGAAGATATTTTGCAAGCATTGGACGATGAAGACTTATATGCCAGTCCAGCTGAAGGAATCTTCTCCAAAGCTTCCTATGATGAGCAGGGTGAAGTAACTGATTTCAACAATTTGGAATCTGAAATTCCAGTCAGTTCTATTCCCACTCATAAAGTCAACAACAACCATCCTACTACTCAGATTATTGGTGATCCAAAATCTGTTGTACAAACCAGAAGACAACTACAAACCAATATTGAAACTCGTGCACTAGTGAGTTATGTCAAACAACAGCAGAGAACAAATCATAAAGATACTCAGCATTGTTTGTTTGCCTATTTCTTATCTCAAGTAGAGCCCAAAAATATCTCTCAGGCTCTTGATGAAGAAAGTTGGGTGGATGCCATGCAAGAAGAATTAACACAATTTGAGCTACAAAAGGTTTGGATTCTTGTGGATCTTTCCTCAGGAAAAAGAGTAATTGGTACAAGATGGGTCTTCAGGAACAAGAAGGATGAAAGAGGGGTTGTTGTGAGGAACAAGGCAAGACTTGTTGCTCAAGGCTACAGACAGGAAGAAGGGATAGACTATGGTGAGGTTTTTGCACTAGTGGCAAGAATAGAAGCCATTAGGTTATTTTTTGCCTTTGCATCATATATGGGATTTATAGTCTATCAAATGGATGTGAAAAGTGCCTTTCTATATGGTACTATTTCAGAGGAGGTATATGTCTCACAACCTCCAGGTTTTGTAGATCCTAAATTCCCCAATAGAGTCTACAAAGTTATCAAAGCACTTTATGGTCTACATCAATCTCCAAGAGCCTGGTATGTAACTTTATCCAATTTTCTGCTAGAACATGGATATAGGAGAGGAACCATTGACAAAACTCTGTTTATCAAGAAAAATGCCAAAGACATTATTCTAGTTCAAGTCTATGTTGATGACATCATTTTTGGTACTACTAAGAAGACATGGTGTGAAGAGTTTGAAGCTTTGATGAAAAGAAGATTTCAAATGAGTTCTATGGGAGAACTAACTTTCTTTTTGGTACTACAAGTCAAACAAAGGAAAGATGGAATATTTATCAGCCAAGATAAATATGTTGCTGAAATCTTAAAGAAATTTTCATGTATGGATACAAGGAGTACAAGCACACCTTTTGAAGCCAAGAAATCTTTATCAAAAGATGAACATGGAGAGGATGTTGACATTCATCTCTATAGGTCAATGATTGGTTCATTGATGTATCTTACTGCTTCAAGACCAGATATAATGTTTGTTGTGTGTGCATGTTCAAGATTCCAAGTTCATCCAAAGGTGTCACATCTATATGCTGTGAAGAAGATTTTTAAATATCTTAAAAGTCAACCTAATTTAGGATTATGGTATCCTAGAGACTCCACCTTTGAATTGGAAGCTTACTCAGATAGTGACTACGCTGGAGCAAATCATGATAGGAAATCCACAACAGGAGGTTGTCAATTCCTAGGCAGAAGACTCATATCATGGTAGTGTAAGAATCAAACCATTGTTTCTACTTCTACAACTGAAGCTGAATATGTAGCTGCTGCTCATTGCTGTGGACAAGTACTTTGGATTCAAAATCAATTGTTGGACTATGGGTTCAATTTCATGAACACCAAGATTTACATTGATAATGAAAGTACTATATGCATTGTCAAGAATCCAGTATTACACTCTAAGACTAAGCATATTGAAATAAGACATCACTTTATAAGATATGCTTATGACAAAAAGCTTATTCAAGTCTTAAAGATTCATACAGACAACAATGAAGCTGATTTGTTGACCAAGGCTTTTGATGCAAAGAGATTCGAATTCCTGGTGACACACATTGGTATGCTCAACCAATAACATGCTGCATATGTTGAGGGGAGGTAATAGCTGTACAAGTTTTATATAAATTTTATTGTATAGTCTATGCTTTGTGTTTTTGATGTTCAGGTTGATAGAAAAAGGTAAAAGAGGTTACATGTCTAGTGGAAAGCATGAACTGGTCAAAATTGTGAGGTACCGTTGTCACTCCAAGTACCGCTAGCACAAAACCAAGTACCGCTTATGTTCCGTGTACCGCTACGTGTCCGTTGTACCGTTAAGGGTCTCTTTTGTAAATTTGGCAGTTTCTTCGTGCTTGGGTTTGTTATTTAATTAAATACTTACCTCAATTACACAATTGGTTCACCTAATGTTTTATTTTTCTCTCTTGATTCTATAACCCTCTCTCTAATCTTTCGATCATCAAAAATACTAATGGCTGCCTTACAAGTAATCTCTAAGCATAATTTAGTTGTGAATCTTGCTACAAATGATGACTCACTTGGTTTCCATGAGATGCTTGGTTTCCTCTCTCGAAGTCATATTCGCTTCGCACTCACTGTAAGTCCAGTTGTCTCTATACCCATTGTTGAACAATTTTGGGATACTGTTGTTTTAGGTACTCGTTTTGATCAACCTTGCATTAAGGCTAAGGTAAATCATAGGAATATATATGTCACTGAGGTACTGCTAAGAGAAAGTTTGAGACTTAATGATGAAAATGGACTTAGTATGCTTAATAATATAGAGATTCATGATGGCCTTGCAACCATGGGCTATGGGGGTGGTAGGGAAAGTCTTACTTTCTTTAAAGAATTATTTTCACCTCAATGGAAATTGCTTTTTCATGCTATTATTCACTGTTTAAGTTCAAAAAGTACATCTTTTGATCAAATACCTGTTGCACTGGCATCTGCTGGTATTTGTCTAGCAAATAACAGGGTTTTTAATTTTTCAAAATTAATTTTTGAAGGCATGACTAGGAATTTGGAAGGGACTAAGAAGTTTTTAATGTATCCTAGATTCATTCAGGCTTTAGTTAGTGACCAAATACCTAACCTACCAGCATTAACTGATACATGGGATGTTCCTTCATTCACAAAGAGAACTTTCTCTTTCTTGAACAAACAAGGCAATGCCTTTTCAAGAACTGTAACACGATTGTTTGCTCATATGTTAGCCCAACCTGCAAATCAAGAAGGTGAGGAACCTAGCAATGCTAGTGCTTCTCAGCAAACTCCTTCTCACCAGAGCTCCCACTCTCTAGAAGATTCACAATCTTCTTCTCACAATGTTGGTATTCCACCAAACACTGATGAGATGATCCACACACCTGCTGCTTCTATTGCTGCTAGTGGTTCACCACAAGCACAAGCACCAGAGGTGGTGGATGTTGCAAATTTAACTTCTTTGTGTACAAGTTTGTCCCAACAGGTACAGGTATTGCATAAAGATAATCTTGTTCAAGACAAGAAAATTGCTGAATTGGAAGCTAGCCTACTCAAGTTAAGGAACAAAGTGTCATCTTGGATGAGGCAATATAGATCTGTTCAGACATCTGCAATCAAGAAGCAAAGGTTCAGAAACCTTAAGAAAAGGCAAGTGAATGCAACCAAACAGGGGAGGAATATTGAAGAACAGGGAAGGAATAATGAAGAACAACCACCTTCTTCTGATAATCAAACAAGGATCTCTGGAAATGACATCAATTTTGAATTGGATGAAGATGTCATGGGGACTTTTAAAGATGGAACTGATTTAGAGACTGGTGTGGATGAACCTTCAGACATGGAGATTCAACAGCAAGACCCACAACCTACTCCAGAGGAACCACAAGTTCAAGAACAAGTTCAAGAAAAATTGGTAATTCAACCAGAGGAGCCACAAGTTGCAGAAACATTGGCAACTCAGCAAGAACCATTAGTTCAATCACCACCTCAAGCTAATTGGAGTGCTTTCTATGAGAAGTTGGAGGAAATTTCTAATCAGTTTCCTAATCCATCACCACAAAGCAATAAGTCAAAAAAGACTGAAGAAGTGCAAGTTGATATGATGGCTTCTATGGAAGATAAAGCATATGGGGATACACAAGTGATTGAAGAAACAAGTGTGTCAAATACTGGTGAAGTCAACTTTGTTGAAGATCCAAGTACTGCTAAGCCAACTGCAAGTACTGCTGATATTGTTGAAGATCCAAGTACTGCTAAGCCAATTGCAAGTACTGTTAAGCTAATTGCAAGTACCGCTGGTGATCATCCTTCACTGGCAAGTCAAAGTTCATTTGGAGAAAATGAGACTTTAGCCAAATTTCTGCTTGATCTAAAGGAGAATTTAGTTGAGAAGGCTAAGCAAGCAGAAGTGGAGAAAAGGACACAACAAGAAGTTCTTGCCTCAAAGGATCAAATTCAAGGTAAGAAAGTACAAGCTTCACACCCTACAAAAGGTATAGTCATTCAACAGTTAGCTAATGAAGAAGTAGCTGCTAAACTGAAGAAGAAGCTACCTAAGATAAATCCAAAGGATAAGGGGAAGAAGCAATTATTATCAGAATCTGAAGATGAAAGTGATTCAGATGATGATATAAACAAAGTCATGTACAGATTTAATCAAATTGACCATGATGAGAAATTTGCTTATAGAATGCAAGCACAAATTCGTGAAGATGAATTACAGGAGGAGCTTGCAGCAAAGCAAAATTTGTTAGAAGCTAAATTTTAACACCCCCAAATTTACACGCAGCGGAATACATCTTTGGGTGCTAAACAATGATACTACAACACATAATTTATA
The DNA here is from genome assembly GCA_025667525.1 of Glebionis coronaria. NCBI lineage: Eukaryota > Viridiplantae > Streptophyta > Magnoliopsida > Asterales > Asteraceae > Glebionis > Glebionis coronaria. Next base: position 471,485,722 of record CM046879.1, read on the forward strand.
AAGAACGACTCAAAAAGAGACGTTTTAGATTTATCGTTCCTAAAACATTTGTCAGAGTAGCGTAGTCCCAAGACATCGTAACCAAAGTACAACCAAAACAAAAGATTTAAATTGTTTTGAACAAAAGGAACGACAATTATTCAAAGAGTTTATATTGCAAAGTAGTGCACAACATTCATTCCCGTGGCTTCCAAGCTTCACCCTTCCTGATTACCTGAAATACATGTGAGAAAATCATCAGCAAAAATGCCGAGTGAATCTATAGGTTTATATAATCATTTTTGAACACAAGCAAAGATTATAAGTTTGTGGCATGCTTAAAGGCAACAAGCATCGAATAATAATTTGCATCAACAATAATAATTGTATATAGCATAAATTGCAATAAGCTCATGGAACGGAGCCCTTAGACACTCCCTTTAGAGATCTGATAAGACAGGAGATTTATTAATTGTCGGTTACCTCTAGATTATTGGTACATTGCCGTATACCTGACTTCTCAATACAATATGTTCAAACAGTGTGGAGGTCAGGCCTAAGCTTCTATGACAAGTCCACAAAAACTGAACCGGGGTGGCTTCCCCCATATATCTATTAATTGTACTAGCGGTTAACCCATCATAGGTTAATTAACGGTTCATAATTGAGGCTTTAACTAAGGCAATAACTTAATGCAATTTAAAGGCAACCACGGGTCCATTTATAAAGGGACAAGCATACCATAAAAATCTTGTGTTCTAAGTTTACAAAACATGTATTCCCCCTCGCGGGTTTTAAAATATTTGAATGAGCTCAAACGAGGCTATAGACTCACCTTAGTACTTATAGTAGTTGAAGATGATCGCCGATGATAGTAGATGCCCGAAAAACACGACAACCGCAACCTAGCAAATAAGGTGCGTACATTAATAATAGACTCGAGAAGTAAATGATACTTAATAAAATAAAACTCAAGTATAAAATCACGACAACTCGAGAGAAAATGATGCAAGTGGTTCTATTATACTCTCCTATGTATTCATTTTATTGTTTTATGCCTTTAATAAAAATCTGCCGGAACATACCGAATGTCCAAGCCGTTTTCCCATACTTAAACATATCAAATTTTTATGATACTACTCAGAGAACTTACTTACTATATATAGAAAGTCCTCCCAAAAGCCCATTAAAGATTTTACTTCTAAAGTTTCCTGCCCGACTCATCTTTGAATCACAAAATCCGGACAGTTTAGCGACCTTGACTTACAAAACCATTTTGACCATTCTAAACAACTCCATTTGTAAAACCGCCACTTGATTATAAAAATAGACTCAAAATACTAAACTTGGAGCCTGAGAACAGCCCTTGAATCATTTTGAAACTCATTTTATAGTCCCCGAGATTCGATCCAAATATCGACAACAATTTTCGGATTGTGTCGACACTCGTCTCCCGGTACACGAAAATCAAACTAGTGTATCTTCCACCTCGTTTGGAGTTGGAAGGCCTACTTTATATCAAATCGAAGCTAACGAAATTCTCTACGACATAATCCCATAATAACAACCTATATTCAGACTTAAGATTTCCGAAATTTACCTCAAACCTACTACCCAAAATTGACTATTAAAATCTCTTGCAAAATCATGTTTTTGATCAAAACCAACAACTTTTATCATCAACCTAAGCCCCTAATATCATCATAAACCATTCCTAACACTTGTATCATCATCAAAATCAAAAACCCAAAAATTAAAAATCAACTTTTTAACAAAAACATAGCATAAACACCATTTGATCATCACTACTAACACATGCATACAACAAATTTGGATTAAACATCACTAACTTTTCTTGAAAAAATTAATATGGTTGCATGTATGTAAATTTTATACCAAAATGTAGCCCTTTGAAAATCTAGGATGGGACTTTTCTTGATTTTGGAAGATTCAAACTAGAACTTGAGAAAATTTGATGAAATTGAAGGGCGGGGGTGTATGGTTAAGAAGAAAAAAAAAGAAAGGAGGAAGATGAATTTTGTTTATGAATTTTATAAATGAAAGAGAGATAGTGGAAAAGTTATATATAGTGTGGAGTTAGGGTAGTTTTTGCCAATTTGTGATAGTTTTGGTCCATAATGTAAATATTAGTTAGAAAGCGGGAAATTACTAAAAGTCAATTTTACAATTATTTACGGGACTCGGGTTTCGTAAAAATACTTAAAAGTTTAAACGCACACGAAAAATAATAATATAACGACTCGATACGTAATTAAAACGATATCGTCGAAAATATTAAATATCGAAACGATTGATAATAAAATATAAAATTGTGGGCATCCGTCGGTATCGCGATCACTAGTAGTCCTCGTTGCTCGTCAAAATATTAAAATAAAATATTTAATATCGGTTTCAACTTAAACCGTTAAACATAATAATATTTAATATTATAAAATACTTCAAAATATTTGAAAAGTAAGATTAAGTAATGACCTTATTTTGTGGGTTTTACATCCTCACCACCTTAGGAGAGCACCGTCCCGGGGCTTACTTCTCCTTAGGTCTGTCTACGAATAAATGCTGATACTTGCTCTTGAAGTAGTCCTCTCGCTCCCAAGTGTATTCGGGTCCACGTCGGGAATTCCATCGCACTTTCACTATCGGGATACGACTTTGCTTAAGCCGTTTCACCTCTCGATCCATAATCTCCACCGGTTCTTCAATAAAATGCAGTTTGTCGTCCAGTTGAATCTCCTCAAGTGGAATTATCAAATTCTCGTCCGCCAAACACCTCTTAAGATTAGAAACGTGAAAATTATTGTGAATAGCACTTAACTTCTCTGGCAATTCCAACTTATATGCCACAGGACCCACTCGATCAATAATCTTGAATGGACCAATATAACGTGGACTAAGCTTTCCTCGTTTGCCAAATCGAATTACTCCTTTCCAAGGTGATACTTTCAACATAACCATGTCGCCAGTATCAAACTCCAATGGTTTTCTCCTCTTATCCGCATAGCTCTTCTGCCTACTACGAGCTGTCAATAAATGATTCTTGATTTGCACGATCTTCTCAGTCGATTCTCTAATCAATTCAGGACCCATCAATTGACTTTCTCCAACTTCACACCAACCAACTGGTGATCTACACTTTCGCCCGTAAAGTGCTTCAAAAGGCGTAGCCTTAATACTTGCATGATAACTGTTGTTGTATGAGAATTCCACCAAAGGTAAGTGTCAATCCCAACTACCACCAAAGTCTATTACACACGCTCGTAACATATCCTCCAAGGTCTGAATAGTCCTCTCACTTTGTCCGTACGTTTCCGGATGATACGCAGTGCTCATATCCAACTGAGTCCCCAGGGCTCGCTGAAGCGATTTCCAAAACTCAGATGTGAACCGACTATCTCGATCAGAAATAATTGACAAAGGAACTCCATGTCTACAAACAACTTCCTTCAAATACAACCGAGTAAGTTTGTCTAAGTCATTAGTTTTCTTTATCGGTAAGAAATGAGCCGACTTAGTTAACCGATCAACAATCACCCAAATCGTATCATAACCACTAGAAGTTCTCGGAAGTCCCGAAACAAAGTCCATAGTGATCTTCTCCCATTTCCATTCTGGAATTTCAGGTTGTTGCAGTAAACCCGAAGGTCTCTTGTGCTCAAACTTCACCTTAGCACACGTCAAGCATTTACTAACATAAGTAGCAATGTTAGCCTTCATATTCGGCCACCAGTAACATTTCTTCAAGTCTTGGTACATTTTATCCGATCTCGGGTGAATCGAATATTTAGACTTATGAGATTCATGCATAATTAGATCTCTTAGTCCTCCATACACCGGTAACCACACACGATTCTCGAAATATCGAATTCTGTCATCACGAATTTCGAATATAGGTGTCATCCTTCTACCCAAGTCTTCATCTCTCACATTCTCTTCCTCCATCGCCTTAGTTTGAGCTTTAAGTATTCGATTAGATAAATCAGAATAAGTTTTCATGGCTAAAGCTCTAACCCTTTTGGTTATTTCTCTGTCCTTCCTACTAAGTGCATCGGCAACTACATTCGCCTTGCCGGGATGGTAGCAAATTTGAATGTCGTAATCACTCAACAATTCTACCAATCTTCTCTGCCTCATATTGAGCTCCTTCTGATCTAAAATATGTTGCAGGCTTTTATGATCGGTATATACCACACTCTTTGTACCGTAGAGATAGTGTCTCCAAAGTCTAAGAGCAAAGACAACAGCTCCTAATTCCAAATCATGTGTAGTATAGTTCTCCTCATGCTTCCTCAATTGACGAGATGCATACGCGATCACTTTCTCCCTTTGCATCAACACAGCACCAAAACCCTTACGTGATGCGTCATAATATACCATGAAGTCTTCAGCTCCGTCGGGCAAAGCCAAAATTGGTGCAGAACACAGTTTCCGCTTCAAAGTTTGGAATGCTTCTTCTTCTTCTGAACCCCATTCATACTTCTTGTTTTTCTGTGTAAGTTTAGTAAGAGGTTTAGAAATTAAAGAGAACCCTTCAATAAATCGCCGGTAGTATCCAGCTAATCCCAGGAATCGTCTAACTTCAGTCGGGGTCGTAGGCCTATCCCAATCTCTAATAGCTTCAATTTTGGAAGGATCAACATGAACACCGCTACTATCGATCACGTGCCCAAGGAATTGGACTGAATCCAACCAAAAATCACACTTGGAGAATTTTGCATACAACTTCTCCCTCTTCAACAACTCCAAAATAATCTTCAAATGACCTTCATGCTCCTCCCGACTTTTGGAATAAATCAGGATATCGTCGATAAATACAATCACAAACTTGTCGAGGTATGGTTTACGCACACGATTCATTAATTCCGTGAATACCGCAGGTGCGTTAGTTAACCCAAACGGCATTACTTGAAATTCAAAGTGTCCATAACGTGTCCGAAAAGCTGTAATAGGTATGTCCTCCTCTTTAACACGAAGTTGATGATAACCCGATCTCAAGTCGATCTTCGAGTACACACACGAACCTTTAAGTTGATCGAACAAATCATCGATTCTAGGAAGTGGATAACGATTTTTAATAGTTAACTTGTTCAACTCTCGGTAGTCTATGCACATTCTGAACGATCTGTCCTTCTTCTTCACGAACAATACTGGAGCTCCCCAAGGTGACAAACTTGGTCTAATGAACCCCTTCTCCATTAACTCCTTCAACTGATATGCCAACTCCTTCATCTCAGACGGTGCCAAACGATAAGGTACACGCGCCACCGGTGCAGCTCCTGGCACTAGATCAATCTTGAACTCGACTTCTCGCTGAGGTGGAAGCCCTGGCAAGTCATCGGGAAATACTTCAGGAAAATCACGAATAACCGGAACATCTTACACACGCCTAACCGGTAGTTCTTTCTCCACTACTTGAGCCAAGAACAGGTGACAACCTCTTTCTACATATTTCTTCGCCTTGATACAAGATATCACCGTCAGACGAGATCTACCAACATCACCTTTAACTACTAACACCTTACCCTTAACCGGTATGTAAACAACTTTCTCCCCACATACAATTATCGCATCATGAGCAACCAACCAATCCATACCAACAATCACATCAAATGAACCCAACTCTATCGGCATCAAATCAATTTCAAACAAATGATTTGCTAATTTCAAAGGACACTTCTTAAATATAGTGGTAGTACTAACTAATTGTCCATCAGCTAACTCGACCTCATAACTAGCATTTAGGCTTATTGGCTCAACATTAATTAAACGACTAAAGGAAGTGCTTAAAAAGCTCCTATCAGATCCTGAGTCAAACAACACACTAGCATAACGATGGTTGAGTAAGAACGTACCCGTCACCACATTTGGACCTTGTGCCTGATCAGCATCCTTAACAACATAAACTGCCCCAACAGCTTCACCTGCCTTCTTGTTCTTCCACTTTGTACATTGAGGACGAAGATGATCACGTTCTCCACATTCAAAACAAGTCCTGATCGGAATAGCATTCGCTCCAGTAGCAGGGACCCTTGTCTTACATTTCTCCACAACATGACCAACCTTTCCACATTTAGTGCACCTTGGTGGACAATTACCAAAGTGACAAGCACCACAACTCTTACATTTCTGAGCTGGTCCCCCTTGGTCGACATTATCATTCTTGTTAGTTGCAGCTCTAGCCCATCATTTCTCTTCTGATTGTACTGCCTATGGCGGTTACTACCTTGATTACCACTCTGCGAATTCTCCCATTTCCTTTTATTACCCTCAGCAGCTTTCTTAGCCCTATCTTGAACTTTCTGCCCCATGAGTGTATGAGCTATTCTTACAGTTTCAACAAAGTTCTTGGGTCGAGATGAAGTTGTCTCACCTTTAATATACCCAGGCAGCCCTTTAATGTATTGATCCATCTTCTTTTTCTCAGTAACAAAAGCATCTGGACACAGCAAAACCAACTCATTGAATCGGCTAGTATATGCAGCAATGTTGTTATCTTTCAGCTTCAGGTGCCTCAACTCATCCTCCAAAGCTGATAACTCTTCTTCTGGACAGAACTCTTCTTTCAACAACCTTTTAATTTCATCCCAAGGTTTCCTGTTTGCAGCTTCTAAACCAACTGTAGCAACTTGAGTCTTCCACCAGCTTAAAGCTCGATCCTTGAAAGTAGCAACTGCAAACTTAACCTTGTTCCTTTCTGAGCAATCACTAAACTCAAATGTTGTTTTTGTTTTCTCAATCCACCTAAATAATTCCAGTGCTCCACCAGTTCCTTGAAATGTAGTAGGTCCACACTTCATGTATCCAGCAAAAGTACACTCTTTAACCGCAGCAGCAGCCTTAGCAACCTCATCTGCAGGATTCTCAGCTACACCTGCCCCTCCAGTAGCTTCTGGTCCAGCAGGTTCACCTTCACCTTCAGCACCCGCACCTCTAGAGCCACCTGCTCCTTCAGTGTTAACACGCGCAGCTCTATCCGCAGCTAATGCTTTCGTAACCTCTTCAGCAACTAGCCTTGTAATGGCATCATTTGTCATTCTCCTAGGTGGCATGATTCTGTCATTCATCAAATGCATACACATTATCAATACAAGGATTCACAATCATTATAAGGATCAAAGGAAACTATTATCATCGATCAACAAGGAATGATCTTAAAGACAAATAGAGTACAACGACACAAAATAATAAACACTAGTCACGTGGGGATCCACATGGCTTAGTTGACTGTGTCTCGCTTGCAGCAGTGAAACCTGCTTCTTCCTCATCGAAGACGTAAATTTAACGGTGGTAAATTTCACAAAATAGGTATAAGGTCATAATAAAATGAAATAGAATAATTTCCAAAAATCTTAAATAAATATAGAAAATCCTTCAAAATAATAACAGGAAAAATTCCAAAAATTTATTTAAGTAAATCATTAATAAATGATAACTTTTATCGAAAAGTTTAACGATATCAATGTATATCGATAAAGGATTATAGTATTTATTTAGAAATACTTAGCAATAAGGCATACATAATAATGTATACTAAAGTTGTAATCCCAGAAGTAGCTTGAACCTGAAGTCACGCGAAATCATGTGCACCGACTCTATGAAAAATAAAACCGACAGTTATAGTTTAGGTTTTAAGAAAAAGACCTAGTTCTCTATAACTCATGGCTCTGGTACCAATCTTTAACACCCCCAAATTTACACGCAGCGGAGTACATCTTTGGGTGCTAAACAATGATACTACAACACATAATTTATAAAGAACGACTCAAAAAGAGACGTTTTAGATTTATCGTTCCTAAAATATTTGTCAGAGTAGCGTAGTCCCAAGACATCGTAACCAAAGTACAACCAAAACAAAAGATTTAAATTGTTTTGAACAAAAGGAACGACAATTATTCAAAGAGTTTATATTGCAAAGTAGTGCACAACATTCATTCCCGTGGCTTCCAAGCTTCACCCTTCCTGATTACCTGAAATACATGTGAGAAAATCATCAGCAAAAATGCCGAGTGAATCTATAGGTTTATATAATCATTTTTGAACACAAGCAAAGATTATAAGTTTCTGGCATGCTTAAAGGCAACAAGCATCAAATAATAATTTGCATCAACAATAATAATTGTACATAGCATAAATTGCAATAAGCTCATGGAACCGAGCCCTTAGACACTCCCTTTAGAGGTCTGATAAGACAGGAGATTTATTAATTGTCGGTTACCTCTAGATTATTGGTACATTGCCGTATACCTGACTTCTCAATACAATATGTTCAAACAGTGTGGAGGTCGGGCCTAAGCTTCTATGACAAGTCTACAAAAACTGAACCGGGGCGGCTTCCCCCATAGATCTATTAATTGTACTAGCGGTTAACCCATCATAGGTTAATTAACGGTCCATAATTGAGGCTTTAACTAAGGCAATCACTTAATTCAATTTAAAGGCAACCACGGGTCCATTCATAAAGGGACAAGCATACCATAAAAATCTTGTGTTCTAAGTTTACAAAACATGTATTCCCCCTCGCGGGTTTTAAAATATTTGAATGAGCTCAAACGAGGCTATAGACTCACCTTAGTACTTATAGTAGTTGAAGACGATCGCCGATGATAGTAGATGCCCGAAAAACACGACAACCACAACCTAGCAAATAAGGTGCATACATTAATAATAGACTCGAGAAGTAAATGATACTAAATCAAACTCAAGTATAAAATCACGACAACTCGAGAGAAAACGATGCAAGAGGTTCTATTATACTCTCCTATGTATTCATTTTATTGTTTTATGCCTTTAATAAAAATCTGTCGGAACATACCGAATGTCCAAGCCGTTTTCCCATACTTAAACATATCAAATTTTTATGATACTACTCAGAGAACTTACTTACTATATATAGAAAGTCCTCCAAAAAGCCCATTAAAAGATTTTACTTCTAAAGTTCCCTGCCCGACTCATCTTTGAATCACAAAATCCGGACAGTTTAGCGACCTTGACTTACGAAACCATTTTGACCATTCTAAACAACTCCATTTGTAAAACCGCCACTTGATTCTAAAAATAGACTCAAAATACTAAACTTGGAGCCTGAGAACAGCCCTTGAATCATTTTGAAACTCATTTTATAGTCTCCGAGATTCGATCCAAATATCGACAATAATTTTCGGATTGTGTCGACACTCGTCTCCCGGTACACGAAAATCAAACTAGTGTATCTTCCACCTCGTTTGGAGTTGGAAGGCCTACTTTATATCAAATCGAAGCTAACGAAATTCTCTACGACATAATCCCATAATAACAACCTATATTCAGACTTAAGATTTCCGAAATTGACCTCAAACCTACTGCCCAAAATTGACTATTAAAATCTCTTGCAAAATCATGTTTTTGATCAAAACCAACAACTTTTATCATCAACCTAAGCCCCTAATATCATCATAAACCATTCCTAACACTTGTATCATCATCAAAATCAAAAACCCAAAAATTAAAAATCAACTTTTTAACAAAAACATAGCATAAACACCATTTGATCATCACTACTAACACATGCATACAACAAATTTGGATTAAACATCACTAACTTTTCTTGAAAAAAATTAATATCGTTGCATGTATGAAAATTTTATACCAAATTGTAGCCCTTTGAAAATCTAGGATGGGACTTTGCTTGATTTTGGAAGATTCAAACTAGAACTTGAGAAAATTTGATGAAATTGAAGGGTGGGGGTGTATGGTTAAGAAGAAAAAAAAGAAAGGAGGAAGATGAATTTTGTTTATGAATTTTATAAATGAAAGAGAGATAGTGGAAAAGTTATATATAGTGTGGAGTTAGGGTAGTTTTTGCCAATTTGTGATAGTTTTGGTCCAAAATGTAAATATTAGTTAGAAAGCGGGAAATGACTAAAAGTTAATTTTACAATTATTTACGGGACTCGGGTTTTGTAAAAATACTTAAAAGTTTAAACGCACACGAAAAATAATAATATAACGACTCGATACGTAATTAAAACGATATCGTCGAAAATATTAAATATCGAAACTATTGATAATAAAATATAAAATTGTGGGCATCCGTCGGTATCGCGATCACTAGTAGTCCTCGTTGCTCGTCAAAATATTAAAATAAAATATTTAATATCGGTTTCAACTTAAACCGTTAAACATAATAATATTTAATATTATAAAATACTTCAAAAATATTTGAAAAGTAAGATTAAGTAATGACCTTATTTTGTGGGTTTTACATAAATAGATACAGCAAGAATGAAACATACAAGAGTATGATAGGATTCAAGCTGAGATACATGCAAGTGAGCTTCTTGCAGACTCATTGATAGCTGAAGAAAAAGATGCATATGATGAAGAAGAAAAATCAAGATTGATTGATGTTCTGGTAAGGGAGCAACAAAGATTCTTTGCTGAAAAGAGAAGGAAAGAAAAGATTAAGCCTCCAACTACTATGCAGATTAGAAGTCAAATGATGAAATTTCTAAAGAAAGTAAAAGGATTTACTCATATTCAGCTGGTCAAGAAAACTTTTGAAGAAACCAAGACATTGTATGAGCAAAGTAAGAGGACTGAATTGAATTTTGTTGAGATTGGATATGAAGTAGACAAGAAAGCTGTTGAAGAATTCAAGAAATGTCTACAACAACAAAGACAATTTGGTAGTACTCCTAGAATTGAGCCAAGTACTGCTGAACCTACAAGTACATCTCCACCTATCAGAACCACTTATGTGAGGAAGAATAGAAAGGAGAAAGTAAGTTCAAGAGAGGAAGAGACTGCTCAAAGGATAAATGCAGGAGTTGAAACTCAAGGAATTGCTCAGACTGAAAATGTACAAGCAGTACATACACAGTCAACAGTACATACTGAGGAAACGGTACATACAAGCTTGGAAGAGGGTTCAACAGAACTTGAAGGAATTTCCAAGAGTGTTAAAAGGAAAAGATCAACAAAGCTAAAAAAGAAAGCTAAGAGAGCTAAAACTACAGTAGAAGATAGTGATGATGATGAGAGCTTAAGGAAGTACTTGAAGATTGTGAACTTTGAAGATCACTGTTTTGATACAGAGATTTTTGGAAAAAGAGCATCCATTGTTAAGTGGATTTACTCTACAGATCAAGGACTTGAAGCTCACGGAATTCAGAGATCTGATGGCACAAAAAGGATATTCAGACTTTTGGAAGACATTCTTCATATTCTGGATAGACAAGATATTCAAGATCTTGTAAGGTTAGTTGAAGATGCCAGTGAAGGTAAAACTGCAGTATCACTATTATATAGGGAATTTATCTTTATGTATGAGCCACACAAATGTGATCAAGAAATGTTGAAAGAATTAGAGAATCAGGTTCCTAGTTACTAGAGATATTACAGGTCATGTGGATTGCATATTTTGGATGTAGATGATGTTACATATTATATGCTGCAAGAGAAGACTTATCCTTTCAAAAGAAAATTGTTGGAAAGGATGTTAGAACAACAATTGGAGGTTACAGAAGAATCTGCTGATGCTTTGGAGTTGATCAGAATGGTTAAACAACAAATCAAGGATTTGAAAGATGAGGAAGAAGCTGAGAAAGAATCTTAAGTGTTTGACTTTCAGTCACACTTCATAAATGGTTCTCAGTTCACCATGTCTAACACACATAAGAACTGGCTAGTCCATAAGCAAACGGTTTGTGGTAAAGACTTATCAAATCCGTTGAAAGCTGATAGTTTGCTAAAAACTATATGGTTCTAACTCACCTTGTTTCGAGACAAAGAGTTAGCTAGTCCTAGACAAACGGTACTAGGTAAAGACTTCATCAAATCCGTTGATGGTTGACAATTTACCAAAAATTGTAAGGTTTTCATTACACCTTATTCTTTGTGAATAAAGTATTGGCTATTCCAGAGTGTACGACTAACTGGTAAAAAATTTATCAAATCCATTGATAGCTGGTGATTTGCTAAAAATCATGAAGTCAATACAGATTGGTGTTTTGTTGTTAACTGTTTTATTTCAGGTATGAAGATTGCAGACAAAGAAGTATTAAAAAATATAATACTTAGAAGGTTTTGTTATCATCAAATCAAGTGGAAGATTTATGATCAAGAGTTCAAGGTCTAAACTCAAGAAGACAAATACTGATGCTGCAAAGATGCATGAATGTTTAGAAGACACAAGAAGATCATAGTTTGAAGACAAAGATGATGCTCATAATGTTTGAAGATTATCTTATCAGAAGAAAATCTACATATGAAGTGTTTGGCTACATTCAGTTGGATGCAAATACAAATTACCAAGTTTAATCCAAGGATGAAGGAAAGACTGAAGACATGTATTTCTAATACATCCAGTACAAAAGAAACAAGAAGACAACAAGTTATCATTTCTTGTTTAGGGGAGGATTGTTGGGAATTATTTGTTTAGTGTCAAGTACCGTTAGTGTATTTGAAGTACTGTTAGTGTTATGTAAGTACCGTTAGTGTTAACGCGGTACATAGCAAGTACTGCTACTTATAAAGTAAGTACTACTATGATGATTAGGACGAGTATATCTTTGTATAAGATATGTCATAGTTATAGTTAGATTATATCTTATGTGATATACCTAAATAGTTAGAATATTGATAATATATCGTATGTGATATAGTTATCTTTACAGAATATTCTGAGGTTTCTAGGGTTCCTTACTCTATAAAAGGAACATAGGTACAATGTCTTTCATGTACCTCATTCAAGTCTATTAATAAGAGAATCGAATAGTTAAAAGTAATTATGTTCTTCTGTGCTTTATAAGTTAGATTCCGCATAACTTATTTAGTGTTTAGTAAGAGTGCTCAAAGTGTTTTAGTTTGATTACAAACTATTATACTAATTCTTAACAGAATATAGATCCAACCAAAGGGATCAACACAAACACTACCTAATTGCTTTTATTCTCTTTTTGTGATTTTATGTGTATAAGTGATCTCATGAAATATGCAATGCAAACATCAAATAAACATAAGACACATTTATTCAAGCATATTATTTAGAATATGAGATCCTAAGCCTATTCTTATTCAATCTTTATTAACACTAAAAACTAAATTTTAACACCACCACTAATTTGTAATGATTATAACATGAAAAATAAACAAATCCCTGACAGCGGCGTCAAAAACTTGATGCGCGTCTTGCACTCCTAGTTTTACATTTATAAACAAGACTTATTAATTCCTTAACTACGCATACGAGCAAGTATACTCGTTCTATTGTAGAAAAGTAGGGTAAGTCAAGATCTCCCCATGGGATTTGCGTATATTCAAAACATTTGGGTGGTGTAGGTAATAGGGTTGTCACTACAGATATTACCGCTAGAATTAACTTGGTAAAGGAAAACATAATTAAAAGTAATACATGTGTGAATTCCATTTCATCCGTAGGAGAGTTAATTTGTGTGCGTTTAGAAACTATGAATCACAAATCTAAAGTACATGAATTCCATTCCATGGTGTTTTTCATAGAATCCATAATAACAAATTGGTGTAGAAAAACCCTTTCGACCTATGATTATCTATTCCAATTCATTATAATCCCCATTTGTTAGAAAATACAAAGAGATAAGTTTGGTTTGAATGGGTTCTTTCGACCTATACCCAAGATAAATCTTTTGACAAATTCCTTTAACCAACTCGTCAAGGTGAGTGTCAATCACCAAGAAACCAAATTGACTCATGCACAAATCTTTTGGAACATAGTTTACCGAAAATCCTTTCGACCTATAAATCCAATAAAAAGCTATATTTCATTTGATTATCAAAACATGTTTCAAGAAATTATCAACCATCAAAACCCAATTATATTCTCTCGATCATAAAACCAAACTCTCCTTTAGAATTAATGTTCATCACACAAGTATATGACACTACTCGGAATTCAAACACATTGCAACACAATTCATAACTTTCTCAAACATTCAACAATACTTAAATTATAATGAGAATCAATTCAAGTACAAGAGTTTACCAATAGTTCTTCAAAACACAAGGAAATAACAAAATAGAATTTAGAGCAATTCTAAAGCCTCCAATCAACAAATGAACCTCCAACCGAATCTCTTCTTCACAAAATTTGTCCCTCGTATGAGGATTAACAGGGTTTATTGTCTTTCGGGTTATGTAGAAATGGTGATTCTAGCCTGTCTCAAAGGTTAGAATGATCCTTGGATTTAGCACACTGAAAACAATGACCCTAAGGTCAAATTTATACACCATTTTTGCTTGGGGAGAAGGTAAAAACTGCTAGGAATGATTATGGAGGGGAAATGAGAAGCCTCTCATTAATGGTGGAGGTTTATGAGAGTTTTAATGTAACTTGTGCTAAAAACTGACTAGTAAGTTGCTGGTGGCTTCTTGTCGTGCTGGTGGCTTCTTGTCGTGCTGGTGGCTTCTTAGCCATCTTCCACATTTTCCTTTTCTACTCCTTCTTTCCTCTAAACTTCCAAGACTCTTTCGTCTCCAATTCGCGCTTTTTATTCCTTTATTCATGTTTCTTCATTCTTTCTTCCTACAGAATACGATAACCGAACTTTGCATAATATTAGCAATAAAAGTCCGTTTATTACCACAAATACTAAATGAATAGTGAAGATAACGCATATTAATACATGTTGGATTTTAGCGTTATCAGTCGACGGGTAAAGTGTGTCAACAAGCATTATGGATGAAATAAGCTCTTGTTGACTATGATATAAAGTTGGAGGACGTGACCATTCTATGTGATAATAAAGGAGCCATTGATCTTAGCAATAATCACATGCTACACTCACGAACCAAGCACATCGAGATTCGGCATCACTTTCTATGGGACAACATCCAAAAAGGTAATATCTCCATAGAAAAGGTATCCTCGAAAGATAACAAGCCGATATCTAGACCAAACCACTTAAGCATGAACCATTTAAATTGATAAGTCTAGGATTAGGTTTAATGGAAATCTCGTCATAAAATCAACTTTGTTGTCCTCTGCACAGGTGGACCCCGTCGGCCCCCTTCCCCCATGGGGTCGTGGAAGGGGCCATGGGACTGCAGAGTACTTCTACAAATCCTAAATCAGCTACCAAATACACAAAACATAATACTCTACTCCCACTTTCTACAAAATACGACCATCACCTCTATTTTCAATCTCTCTAACTAATCTTAGTTATAACTAACCATTCTATTTGTGCAAAATCATCCATTATAAGTATCGTTTACTTAATTCATTCTTTAATTACTACATTCTCGTAATCTGAGTCTGGGATTCTATTTAATTACACAAAATCAAAATTGGGGATTCATCTAGGTTTGTCAAATTAACAAATTCAAGTTGATTATGATGTTCAAACCACTTGGTATGCATACTCCTTCAAACCAAATCATTAGGCATTACTAGGAATCCCTAATTCACCAAAATCTTTTCAATAATTCTTCTAACTACTTAGGTCATGCCGAAAAATTGCTTTTCAACATTGTAAATACAAAATATCCAAAAACGATGTTTTAATCATGGCATATATACTCATGAATGCTAAAGGAATTGTATAATTAATGTACATTTTCGGGTACGTTCATTCGAAGCTATATTAAACTTAAGGAGAATTGGGTTATCTCAAAAATATGCATTGTTCATTCCTTTTGCAAATAATTTTTGGGTCGAGATAACCGCACCTCCAAATTTGTTGCATATAGGCACACACTAGGTTATCCTCTAGTTATTTCCAAAATTTTACTAACTTGGAATAATTATGCCTTAGGACCAAACATGCCTGCCGCTTGGACCTATGACCATAACGAAACCTCTAGTTACATACCCAACTTCCATAGATCCAAACACTTCACATCCGCACAAAAAGCTTTGTGCAAAGAACTAGAAAACCGCACCTTCTACGAAGGTCGTGTAGTTGACCGAACCTTCACGGATAACACCAACATTCGTGAAGTATTCTCTAGGATAAAATTTGATTGCCTTTTGGAAATGGATGAATAAATTTGTCCCGAATTTGTTCTTGAATTCTACATTACTGTCAATGTTACTTTTGACGAAGACCGCACTCTTCTCTTAAACTTTCAAGTATGGTCATAACTAATCCTACTCTTTAGACTATTTTGCTCACATCCTTAAGCTTCCCAACGAAGGTACTTGTTTTTTTGGACCTCCACTCTCTCAAAGCCCTTTAGAAAATGAACATCCCTAGATATGCTTAAGATAGGTATAATTCTAGACTTGTTAATAAGGACGTTGTTAGGAAAACCCTTTTTAACGCTAGAACTAAAGATACTAAGATTTCAAAAACAAACAAATTTATTCACAAGATCCTTATGGAATGGAAGCTAAAGAGCTTAAAGAAGAGTATGTGAAATGGGAAAGAATCTTAAGGTGCAACGCTATGTGCTTACTAGGTAACAAAGATCAAATAAATGCATGTCAAAATATATGTCGCATAGTCTAGAAACCGGTAAACCTTTATATCTTTCCTACTACATAGAAAATAGGATGTCTCATATCTGTAACCTTGTTTCAATGGTGCTTCCTTATGGAATGTTACTCACCCGTCTCTATCACCACATAACACCTATTCTACTAAGTCCTAGTGGTCGAGAAGGCACATATCATCTTGTTGATTGTGTCATGACCTCCATTAGCAATCTTAGGGTGAAAAGACCTTTAAGAAACCAGGGTAGAGGAAAAAGACCTCAACATACCTCTAGCTCATCATCATCGGCTAGTAATGATGATGGTCTTCCAGATTCAAGACTACCACCTTTAGAATACCTTAGCAAATTTCCCGAAGTCCCAGATGCCTCTTCTGAGTTCAAACAAATTAATGGAATGTTCAAGTGTCTCGTAAGGTTATTTGACAAGATGGACAAGAAGAATGGCAAGTAAATTGGTAGTTTGAATGGGTACAAATGGACGACGTTCCATTTATTAAACAATGGTGGTTGTAAACACTTGACATTTGTTTTTTACATTTCTACTTGAACACTAATGGTTATTTGCTTGTTATTTCTAGGATATTAGACCTCTCATGTGATATTTGTGCTAGTTGCTCATACATAGCGAGTTATGGTTTGGCTAGCAAAATAAAGGTACATTCTCTTGTTCTCTATAGGTTTTATTATATCATGAACATGTGAAACATTGTTCTACTTCATCCTCCTTAAAAAACGCTTAGTTTCGGGCAAAAATCTCTTGATTTCTATTCTCAAGTATGTCTGTTACAAAGACCAGCAGACCCCATCAGACCCCTTCAAGAAAGGGGCCGCCAGCTTTTGTGAGTTTCCCTCATTGGCAAAATTTTTAAAATAAAATGTGTTCTCGGTCGGACCCGTCGGACCCTTCCCCTAAGGGTCCGTCTGGGTCCGCGGCTCTGTAGTTTTTCAAATTAATCATCATAATTACCACCATTTAATATCCCTATTCTCAAAACTCTTTTCCTCTTCCACCTTTTTACCTTCACAACTGCAAAATTAACTCCATATAATCCTAATCTTTTCTTCTTCCAATCACCTTTCACATCATTTAATTCTTAACACTTCTTAATCCACAATTTAAAAAACCCTCTTCTTCTCATCTTCCTCACAGACTCATACATATCATCTCCCTAAAAACAGCATACAAAAATGACAAAAGGTTCTCCATCATCTTCTCGTAACACCCTTAGGAGGACGACACGAATAAGTGTTCGTCCCTCATGTTTTGGTTTTCCTACACCCTCAACTACACCACCATCTTCCTCAAATCTACATGAGTCACCAAATCATAAAGAGATTTCCTAATAATTAGGTGATTATCTAAGAAACTCAAGATCCCCTCACTCCTCATCCTCGCCACTTCCAATATCATTACATCACCTACATCTAACAACTCTCCTACCATTATCCCATCCTCATCACCTCCTACACCTTTACCACAACTATAACATCCAGTAGATTTTTCTATTATAATATCAATGTATGTGTATTTCACATTTGATAAATAAATAAAGAGGTGAATTTACTAAGAAATGTTTGCCTTATGATGTGTTATGTGATTGATTTATGGAATATATGGGTTCTCACTATCTCAATTGCCACTTCAACGTATGCCTATATGTTGTAAAAAATATGTATAGATCAAGTTTAAGTTCTAAAAGTAATCATATGGATATATTAGGAATAAGAACATTTCAAATATAACAAAGACGCCCTAAATCATCAAAGAGCCTTAGAAATACTAGAAATCCCTTATTGTAGGATATGTAAATCTTGCTTATGTTTTAGAGAGAGAAAGAGATAGAAAGATGGTGGATTACACACAATTCTAGAGAGAGAAACTTAATAAGAACTATGTGAAAAATGATTAACCACACACCCTCTCCATCAAAGGAGAGGGTTTATATACCCAACCCTTATGATGGGCTTGGGCTTACAATGTTGGGCCGGCCTACACATGTTGTAGGCTAGGCTTGACTTTGTTTGTTTAATAAAAATATCTAGACTACGAGCTACTACTTAATATATTGTCGGAGTGACCGAATCTTCCTAAATACGTAAAAACATATTTCCAACAATCTCCCCCTAAGGGAGGTCACTCCAAACAAGAGCGTTACCCGAGTTACAATAATGAAATAAACCTAGCATACTATGCTTGTCTTGAGCTCGTAGTCTTCGTCTTTCTTTTCCTTTTCTTTTCTGGTGAACATGCTGATGTGATCTTTGATATCAATCTTTAGCATTAATCTCTTGCCTTGATCTTGTGCATCCATCACTTGTGATCTTCGCCTCTTCGTGACTTCATGTCCCACATACTTATACCTTCGTAATTCTTGAAAGCTTCAGAGTTCGATATAGCGGAAGACTTAACTTTTAGGCTTTCTTGAATTAGATGAGGTATTAAGTACATAAGGTATAAGCATGCGGGGACGACTTCTTCTTGGATTCCGCAACGCCACCGTCTTCAAATGCCGCAACATAAGTAGACACGAACGAAATGGCTTTGAACATTTCATTCTAAATCGGTAGCATTTTACCTCCGGTCGGTGAAGACCGTTGGAGGATATTAGATATCGTACCCGTGACGGATAGTTTCAATTAAGTAACCTCCTGACAGGATTTCGCGGGTAAACCCGTTCTCTTTATTCGACCGTCCAAAGCTGACTGTGAACATAAAGAGTGAATCATTTGGATAATAATATCCGCATGATTTGAAGCCGTCAATTCATGTTCCTGGAACAAGTGAAATTCAATTAAGAACCGCACCATCATTGCTTTCCAGTTGTCACGAGCTTGATTCGTATAGAATCTTGCAAGTTACCTACCAAGTGCTGTTTGAGGTTAACACTAGAAGGATTTCCACTCATCACTGTGAACACTAAGGTATCACTCTGAGTGTTCTGGCAAGATCATTGAGATTTTGCATAGAGGCCTGGAACGTGTTTAAATTCAGTTAAGAGTTAAACCACTGTTGCTTTCCAGTTATCACAAGCTTGATTCATAAAGAATCGCACAAGTCACCTACCATGAGCTTTTTGATATTCGCTCAAGAAGGATTTCCATCTTCATTGCAAATACTTTCGTATTACTCGGATGTTCAGGCAAGATCATGAAGATTTTGCGTAGGACTCTTAAAATCTTTCTTACTTTTCATAGTGTGTGAAGAAGCAAGGAAATATGGAAGTGTGTCCTAATGAGATGTTTGATGATCTCAAATGGCTCTAGACTCGATCGTGCACCTTGGATTTTAGTGATCGGTGGCTGGAGATGAGTGCCACCTTTTCAATACCAATTTACTCGGAGTGAATAAATCGATAGATAACGTGTTGATCTCCGTGTGATTAAAACAAATACCTTTTGAGAGATATCTGAGTTAGCTGGGATGGGTTGTGCATTGCATCACTGGGTCCATGATGTCTGTCTTCAATATCGAGAATCATTAAAATGATCTCAATAGCATATGTGTTGACCCGGTTTCTGCCTAAAGTTGTAAGGAGGACTTCTTTCTTTACACCCTTTATCTTTACAATTCTTTTTCATTCTTCAACCCCTTCAAGGCTTACCAATACGTCATAACTAGCACCTTGTTGTGATTGTTCCAGTGCTAACTTAAGTACTTGGTCGGCATTAAGCTACGTTCACAATCTTTCTCCAACTTTCCTAAGGACTACTATTTCTAGCTATGGAATGTCCTTGGGAAGATTCCTCCGGTTCTGGAAGAATCATAGGACTTAACCTATCCGACCATCCTTATGTCACCACAATCTTCACCGTCGTGAATAGAGATGTTTTGGGTAAGTGTATGTCACCATGAAATCCATTTTGATATAGCAAATCCGTTTTGCTCCCGCTTAACATATGCCACGATATTCGAAAACATTTCGCATATGTCGGGATGAGCCAGCACATTAAGTCAAACCAATTGTGATAATATCCCATATTAAATCATATTTTCTCCCCCATATTAAAAATATTAACCCAATCGATGTTTTTAATATCAATTGATTTAATGAAGTTTTAACAAAGGTTTTGGGAAGAAAAATGCAAGTCCATTTTATCTTCATGATATCAAACGTATGAGATATGATACCGATTTGTAACATGATCACATATTCACCATATTAAAAACGAATTGACAAGGTTGGACTTGATAGATGAGAACATCATATGATAAGATCAAATGGTTCTTGTCAGCATATGTTGGTCGCCTCGTCACGTCTGAAGTCATCTCTTGACACCACGTGTACTATTGGTATTGTTGTCTTGACCCCAACTTGTGAACTTGGCACTTTCGGCATCGAAGATTCTGAATGCTTGACAATTGCTCCCCCTCAATTGTTGACCCGTGTTCTATTGAAAGAGCTGTAGTCGTCGGTTGAGTAGTCGCATCGTCGAGTATGTAGATACCAATTGTAGATTGCGATGATTGTAGAGATGATAGCTTCATAAAAACAAGACTTCTCTTGTTTTAACAAATAAATGCACTGAAACGTACAAAGATTTATGTTATACCAAGTTATAAAGTAAACTTGATCCCTTACAAGGTTTTAAAGTAAAACCTTGCCCGAGAAAATTAATTCCCGTTGTGAGCCAAAGCTTTCATAAGAAATACTTGACTTGAATGTGAAAACCGGGTTGCAGTCTGAAATAACTACAAGCCATTTAGGCATGTTTTATGAAATATTTACAACTTTTGTACGAACTCTATTTATGGCGCCGTGTCGATATTAATCAACATTTCTAAGGCCGTAAATATTATCGTACCAAAAGACATGCCTTTAAAAAATAAAGTAAAAATATTTTTGGATTTTTATGAATTTTTCAATTTTTATGGTTTTTATATGGTTTTATATTTTTGTATTTTGCTTTTGTGGATAAAAATATAAACAATATATACAGATGATCACCAAGGATACGGAGAATAGTTTTACCAAGACTATTCTTTCGCTTCATCTGCTAGTTCCTTTAGAGTCTCAGGCGAGAAGGTTCTCATTCCTAGCTTGTCGGCCAAAAATTCAATTCGCGCGCGATCTAAAGCCTTCGTGAAAATATCCGCCAATTGATACTCAGATCGGACAAAGTAAAGCTCGATCACTCCATTTTCCACTTGCTCCTTGATGAAGTGGTAGCGAATGTCAATATGCTTCGACCAGGAGAATTGAACATTGTTGCAGCATAAGGAAATTTCACTCTTGTTGTCACATTACATCGGAATTTTGTTGAAACCTAGACCATAGTCGGTTAATTGCGATCTCATCCAAAGAATTTGAGCACAGCAACCGGACATAGTTATGTATTCTGCTTCTGTACTTGAAATTGTTGCGCTTTTCTGTCTTTTCGATGCCCAACTGATTAGTCGATCTCCTAGTAGTTGCAAGGTTCCACTCGTGCTACGCCTTGTATCTTGACAACCCGCGTGATCCGCATCTGCATATGCCATAAGTGCAATCGAAGAGTCCTTCGAATACCAAAGTCCCCGATGAATGGTTCCTTTAAGATATCGAAAGATCTGTTTCACAATGGCCAAGTGTAACTCAGTAGGTCGAGTTTGATACGGAGCACACATACATATAGCAAACTGTAGATCAGGTCGACTAGCTGTGATATACAGAAGAGTACCGATCATTCCACGATACAGTGTCAGATCAACGGCAACTCCATGTGGATCTGCATCAAGCTTAGTTCGTTCCACCATTGGAGTATCCACGGGGTCGCAAGATTCCATCTTATATTTCTTAAGAGACTCAAGGGCATACTTGGATTGATTGATAAAAATGCCTTTGGGACTCTAAGATATCTGAAGACCTAAGAAGAATGATACCTTGCCCATCATTGACATCTTAAACTTGGAAGACATGAGTGTCCCAAACTCATCCGATAATGTTTGGGTCGAGGCTGCAAATATAATATCATCAACATATATTTGTACCATAATCATATCTTTACCTCGTTTCTGAATGAACAGCGTGGGATCCACCTTGCCTTTAGCGAAGCCTTACGTAATGAGGAATTGTGATAATAGATCATACCATGCGCGTGGAGCTTGCTTCAACCCATAGAGAGCCTTCTTAAGCTTGTACACATGATTAGGATATTTAGGATTCACAAAACCATCCGGCTGTTGAACATAGACCTCTTCCTTGATTTCACCATTAAGAAATGCCGTCTTCACATCCATCTGATAGACGATCATATTCATGTGGGCTGCATAAGCGAGGAATAGTCTAATAGCTTCCAAACGGGCAACAGGTGCAAAGGATTCCATAAAGTCGATGCCCAATAATTGCTTGTATCCACGAGCTACTAGACGAGCTTTGTTCTTCAATATTCTGCCTAACTCATCGAGTTTCACCTTGTAAACCCATTCAAAAGTAAGTAACTAATAAGTGTCAAAACACTTATCCTTTTACCACTTATTTCCAATAATAACAAGACCAAAACGTGTATTTTATGTCGTAAAGTCGGAATTATGCGTGGTTTGTGTTTTTATTGTGTTTTAGGACCAAAGATGAAAAAGGAAGAAAACACGGGCTTTTTACAGGCTTCTATCGAAGAAAAACGAGAAAAGACAAAGTCAAGAGATCAAGAGTGCTTAAAGAACGGATGTCCAAGACCTATTCTGAAGAATTATCGAAGAAAAAGTCTAAAGACGGAAGTTTACTGAAGTCGAAGAACTCAAGTCTAAATTAAAGAAGAAAATTATTTAAGACAAGTTCAAATCCCGAGACGACGTCGAGAAAAGACAAAGAATTAAATCGAGTCGAGAAGACGTGAAGAAAGAAAGAAAGAAGAGGCAACACATGCACACCTTCCCATTTTCCCTATAAATACCCTCCTAATACACACTAGGAGGGTGGGTTAGTTTTTAGTAGTTAGTTTCGTTTTTCATTTTTCCTTCTAGTTTTTAGAGAGAGAAAGTTCCAAACTTTCTCTCACTAAGTTTTCATCTTTTCTTTCTTTTAATATTTCAAGATTAAACCTTTTGTATTTGGATTTCATTAATCAAGTTCGAGTTAAGCTTTTAATCTTTCATCTCTTTCTACCTTTCTTTATTTTTAGTTACTTTTGGTGCGAATTACTATTGATCCGTGTTGATCTTGATGTTTTCGTGCTTAAAAAGTTAATCTTTCTATTCATACTTGAGTTTTCATACGAATAAGCTTTAAGATCTTTGTGCTTATTGGCTTATTTATATGTTTAGCTTATTTACTTTTTAAAGGTTTTCTTAAAAAGTTCATCTTTTTATAGTTTGATTTAAAATATTGATTATTTTAAGTATGAAAAGTTGTTATTTGTGCTTATTTAGTCTTTTTCATATTGGATTCGATCAAGTTTGGTGTGAGCTTATCAAATTTAGCTTATTGCTAGCTTATTTTCGAATCCCTTATTAATCGGAAAAGGTTTAAACCCTTTTCCGATTGGGTTTTCCGATTGAAGTATTCCGACTGCACCCCCCCCCCCCCATTCCGATCAATTGATCGGATTAGGGTTCTAAGACATTTCGATTTGCACCTCTGTATTCCGATCACCTTGGATCGGAATAGGGTTTTATTATTCCGACTGTAGTGCTGATTTCGCAACATTCCGATTGTGTTGATTTGTTAAACATTCCGATAGCTTCCAGTTATCGATTATTCCGATTGCATCAACTTAACAGATTCCGATTTGAATTCTTTTCCCATATTCCGATTAGCCTTGTTTTTCCCTTATTCCGATTTGGCCTTATTCCAACGACAGTATTCCGACGAGTTGTTTGCTATATTCCGATCAGTCTTCTTGTTACACATTCCAATCAGCATATTCCGACGGACTTAATTTCTTGTTTTTGCAAAGTTCTCAAGTGTTAGTTTCATTAAGTGTTCAAGTAATTTTCTCATTTTGTCTTTAAAGTTTTTAGCATTTATTTTTAACTCGTTATTTTAGTTTAATCTTTAACACTCTGTTCTCGAGTTTATTTTTAAAAGAATAGAAATGGAAAAGAGAGGAAGGGATGGTAAGGGATCATATGAGGAATAAATGAAATGTTAAAATTCATGTTCTTGAGTTTATGTTTTGAGTAGTGAAGAAAGAAAATGGTACAAAACATAATTACTTAATTACCCTCTTGCTTTTGCCATACAGTTAAACAAAAGTCACACATATAGGTGAGCCTATGCAACTGTAAAAGAAACATGTATACATGTTTCTATTTTTCTTCTGGCCTTTGATCTGATCGTGCCAAATTATGCCAGTTATATTGAACTTTGTGTATGAAGTTACAATTGGTCAAAAATGATACTACGTACATTAGATTTATTCAGATCAAAAAATTTATTATACTAATCATAGCATTGGTAAGTTGAAAAGAATTAATTATTCAATAATGTGAAACTGAACCAAGAATTGGATTAGCCATCCCGAATTCAAAGATCGCCTTAAGCAAAAAAAAAACGCCATCTTCATTAAAAAAAAACTGTGAGAACTAGATTAAAATGTTGGACTGTATATAAAAAAGGATATAATTGTAATTTAACAAGAGTCAATGTTGTTAATCAGTAGCTTCCCTTCCTAATCATCCCAAAATTGGAGTGATCAATATTACACATAAAAACACATACCTTCCCTTCCTATCCCTTTCCCGTCCTTTGCCTTTCTTTCTTAAAAAAAACTTGAGAACACAAAATATTGGTGATTTCTCTTCCTTTCCCTTTCCATTCTTTTATAAAAAAACTCGAGAACAGAGCGTAAAGCTTTTTCTTTACTCAACGACATTCACATTTATTTGCTATTAGTTTAAAATAGATAATCAACCAAATCATTTATCTTCCACCAAGAACAATTGAGTCGCACTTTGAACCAATAGTCAATTCGAAGAGATTCGGACGATAACATTTTCTTACAAGGTAAAATACTTTGTACTAAATGGCGCCGCTGCCGGCTCTTTTCGTTAAGATTAAAGGTTTTTATTGAGAGACGCGTTGTATTTTGGGATCCGTTCATCTTTGAACGTTATTTTCCTTGCTTTAAAAATTTCAAAAATACTAAAAAAATATAAAATCTTCAAAAATACAAAAAAATTAAAAAACATAAAAAACCAAAAATATTTCTTTTCTATTTTTCTAATCCTTTTGTAGGTGTGCATGCGTACTCGTGCTCTTAAGAAGAGAGTAGCTCAAGCCGAAGTCATTACTCAACCAATTGTCACCATGGACAATCAACCAATGATCGAGCTTTTTCAATCGCACGTAGAAGGCAACACCGATGCAATTGTCATACCTGAGATTGGAGCCAACAACTTTGAACTCAAATATGCCTTTATACAAATGGTCTCTGCTCAACCCTTCTTGGGCCGCTCACTTGATGATCCTCATGACCACATTAAAAGGTTTCTTCAGCTTACCAATACGGTTAAGTACAATGGGGTATCGCAAGAAGTGATTCGCTTGCAACTTTTTCCTTTCTCTTTAGAGGGACAAGCCCGTAATTGGCTTGATAAGGAACCGCCACAAAGTATTCTTACGTGGACGGATTTAGAGACCAAGTTTATCAACTACTTTTTCCCACCCTCACGTACTACCGCTTTGCGGAATGAAATTATTACCTTTGAACAAAAGTATGGTGAGTCTTTTAGTGAATCTTGGGACCGTTTTAAAGAACTTTTAAGAAAGTGTCCACAACATGGTTTAACAAAAGTACATCAAATCAATACTTTTTACAATGGTTTAAGCATGAATGACCAAGATTCACTAAACAGTGCCTCGGGGGGTAATATTTTGGTTAAGTCTTCTAATGCTGCTTGGGATATTATTGAGAACAAATCTAGAGTACAAACCAAGAGTGTTAGAACTAATGTAGCAAGTGCTAATACTAGTGATGCCGACAAAAGAATTGATAAGCTTACTTCGCTTGTGGAATCGCTTGCTTTACAAACTGCCAACAATACCAAACAATTCAATGCCCAAGCTAATGTTTTGAGCCAATCATGTGATATATGCAGGGGATCTCACTCATACACCGATTGTCCTTCGACTCACGACAATCCGGAAAATGTGTATGCCGCAAACGGTACCTATGCTAGAGGAAGCTATCAAGCACGTCCTCAAGGTGACCGCAATTTGCTCAGCTATCGCTCAAACAACTTTCTTTCACCACCCGGTTTCCCCCCACAAAACCCAAACAACCTCAATCGCAACAATCAAAACCAACCACGTGCTCCAACTCCATATCAAAACCAAAGAAACCCATATCCAACTCAAAGAAACAACCAAGTTTACCAACAACCTGCTTATCAACCACCCGCCTACCATGCTCCTCCTCTTAACCAACCAACAGCCTTACACCAAGATGTTGAAACCTACATGAGAACTAATGATGTGATCGTGCAAAATCTTCAGCGGGAAATGGCCAACATGAAAGCAGATATGGTTAAACAAGGGAATGATCTTCGAGCTGATATGCGAAACACTTTGGCAAGTCAAACGAATGACTTGAGGAACATGATGGCTAGTTTCTTCCCTAGTAATAAAGCCTCTGGATCGGGTTCTCTTCTGAGTAACACCGTTGCTAATCCAAGAGGGAAGATGAAAGCAATCACCAATCACAGTGGAAAAGGTTTAAAGGAACCCGAGCTTCCTACACCTACACTGGTGATTGTGACAAAGGAAAACGAGTCTCCTTCTCCGAATACTCCATCTTCTATTCCTCTAACTTCTACTTCTCCAATTCCACCACCTTCTACTTCTACCCCTCCACCACCCAAGGATATGAGTGCGAATTCTATCCCAAAGCCTTCATCTCAACCCAATATACCTTATCCTTCGAGGTTGAGGAAAGAGAAATTGAAGAACAAGGATGATTTTCAGGTTTCAAACTTTCGTAAAATGTTCAAACGACTGAATTTCAATATCTCCTTTGTTGAGGCTCTCGCTCACATGCCGAAATACGCTAAAATGTTTAAAGATCTTCTCAGTGAAAAAGAGAAACTTCTCGATATTGCTCAGACCCAACTTAATGAGAATTGCTCTGCAGTGCTCTTAAGGAAATTGCCAACCAAACTTGGTGATCCGGGTCGTTTCTTGATTCCTTGCAACTTCCCGGGAGTAGAGAATTGCATGGCCCTAGCCGATCTAGGTGCTAGTATAAACTTAATGCCTTTAAGTGTTTGGAAGCAATTATCTCTCCCCGAGCTAGTCCCCACACGAATGACTTTGGAATTAGCCAACCGTACGGTTGCTTATCTAGTGGGGATAGCCGAAGACGTCTACGTTGGTGTCGACAAATTCACCTTCCTGGCGGATTTTGTTGTCGTTGACTACGAGATGGACCCCCGTGTTCCATTAATCATTGGACGTCCATTCCTGAGGACCGGTCGCACTCTCATTGATGTAGCCACAGGCGAATTAATCATGAGAGTTGGTGACGATAAAATCGTCTTCAACATGGGTAAACTTTCTAAACAACCTTCAGAAAAAACGAGAGTGTTAATTTTATTGACGTTCTCGATGAGGCTTGTGAAGAACACTTTCATGATGCCTGCAAAAGTACTCTCTCTTCTCTACACAATGTTGAGACCGTTGCCTCAATTGCTCCGTCATTGACTCCTTTTGGAGAAAGTGACTTGGATGATTTTGAAGCTAGCTTGCGTCCTCTCGATCTTAAGTATGATAATTCTCCCACCGATTAGGATGAAGACATTCGTACCATTGAGAAACTTCTCAATGAGGACCATATTTCTCCGCAGTCTCCTAAGGCTATCTCTACCGATGATCCAAAGTTGACTACGTCGTCCATCAAAAATCCTCCGGATTTAGAGCTTAAGGATCTTCCGTCTCATCTCGAGTACGATTTCCTTGAAGAAAACAAGAAGTTACCGGTGATCATCGCTAAGGACCTGAAAGAAGAAGAAAAATCCCGACTTATCGATGTGCTGAAGAATCACAAAAAAGCGATTGCTTGGAAGATCTCTGATATTCGTGGAATTGATCCTCACTTCTGCACACACAAAATTCTCATGGAGGACGACTTTAAACCAACTATTCAAAGTCAAAGAAGGGTGAATCCTAAGATCCATGACGTAATCAAAAAAGAGGTTATCAAACTTCTTGATGCGGGAATGATCTATCCTATCTCGGATTCACCGTGGGTTAGTCCCGTCCATTGTGTGCCTAAGAAAGGCGGAATCACCGTTGTTCCCAATGAAAACAACGAATTGATTCCTACTCATCTAGTTACAGGGTGGAGAGTTTGTATAGACTATCGCAAATTCAATGATGCTACGAGAAAGGATCATTTTCCCCTTCCATTCATGGACCAAATGCTTGAACGTCTAGCGGGTAATGACTATTACTGCTTTTTGGACGGTTTCTTCGGGTATTTTCAAATTCCCATCGATCCCAAAGACCAAGAGAAAACCACATTCACTTGTCCTTATGGAACATTTGCCTACAAAAGAATGCCTTTCGGCTTATGCAATGCTCCCGGGACTTTCCAAAGGTGTATGATGGCTATCTTCCATGACATGGTTGAAGAAACTATGGAAGTCTTCATGGATGATTTCTCGGTTTATGGTGATTCTTTCTCTGCTTTCCTTGCCAATTTAGAACGTATGCTTAAACGGTGTGAAGACAATCGCCTTGTTCTAAATTGGGAAAAATGCCATTTCATGGTAAAAGAGGGCATCGTGCTAGGACACAAAATCTCCAAAGCCGGTCTTGAAGTGGACCGTGGTAAAGTCGATGTTATTGCAAAATTGCCTCCACCTTCAACCGTGAAGGGTGTGAGAAGTTTCCTCGGTCATGCGGGCTTCTCTCGTCGATTCATCCAAGATTTTTCTAAAATTGCTCGCCCGATGACCCACCCCTTGGAAAAAGATACTCCTTTCATATTTTCCAAAGAGTGTCTTGAATCCTTCAATCTTCTTAAGGATAAGCTAACTAAGGCACCGGTCTTGGTTACCCCTAATTGGGAGTTACCTTTTGAGTTGATGTGTGATGCTAGCGACTTTGCTATTAGAGCGGTTTTGGGCAAAAGACTGAACAAACACTTCCAACCAATCCACTATGCTAGCAAGACAATGACGGGGGCTCAATTGCATTATACCACTACCGAAAAAGAGCTTTTAGCTGTAGTGTATGCTTTCGAAAAATTCCGCCCCTATCTTGTCCTTTCTACCACCATCGTGTATACCGATCATTCCGCGTTGAAGTACTTGATGACTAAGCAAGATTTTAAGCCAAGACTTCTTCGTTGGGTTTTGCTCCTTCAAGAATTGAACATTGAATTTCGTGACAAAAAGGGAGCTGAAAACCTAGTCGCGGATCATCTCAGTAGACTTGAGGATCCTTATCAAGGGGATCATCCGAACAAAGAGATCAATGACTCTTTTCCCCTTGAGGCCTTAATGTTTATAAACTCTAATCTCGATGACACCCAGTGGTTTGCGGACATTGCAAACTACTTAGCGGGTGGGATTCTCAAGGAAGGGCTCACGTCCCAACAAAAGAAAAAGTTCTTTAAAGATATTGAACATTATTTCTGGGACGACCCTTACCTTTTCAAACAATGTGCGGATCTGATTATTCGTCGATGTGTTGATGGGCTGGCAGCGGTACAAATCCTTGATGCTTGCCATAAAGGACCCACCAATGGTCACTTTGGTCCCAATTACACCGCGAAGAAAGTATTCGACTCTGGATTCTATTGGCCCACCATTTATCGTGACGCTCACGATATGGTTAAACATTGTGATGCTTGCCAAAGACAAGGCAAGATCACACATAAAGATGAGATGCCTCAAAATTTCATACAAGAATGTGAAATCTTTGATGTATGGGGCATCGACTTTATGGGTCCATTTCCATCATCCAAAGGGAACAAGTACATCCTCGTAGCCGTTGACTACGTATCCAAATGGGTTGAAGCTAAGGCTCTCCCTACGAACGATGCGAGGGTGGTTGTGAACTTTTTGAATCAGCTGTTTGCTCGATTCGGCGTTCCTCGTGCTATAATTAGTGACCGCGGGACTCATTTTTGCAATGATCAATTTGTAAGAGTCATGGCTAAGTATGGTGTCAATCACCGTCTTTCCACCGCTTATCATCCCCAAACTAACGGTCAAGCCGAGATATCCAACCGTGGATTGAAGCGAATTTTGGAGCGTACTGTGGGAGAGCATCGTGCCGCGTGGGCCGATAAGTTAGATGATGCTCTGTGGGCTTTCCGTACTGCTTATAAGACCCCGATCGGTTGTACACCTTATCGTCTTGTGTACGGGAAAGCATGTCACCTCCCTATCGAGCTGGAACATAAGGCGTACTGGGCCTTGAAGTGGGCTAACTTCGACATCAACAAAGCCGGTGATCATTGCAAGATTCAACTCATCGAGCTATATGAACTGAGGAATGAAGCTTATGAGAACTCACTGACCTACAAGGAGAAGACCAAGATCATCCACGATGCTAGGATTAAGAACCGAGAGTTCCACGTTAGTGATCAAGTCTTACTTTTTAACTCTCGGTTGAAGATCTTCTCAGGCAAGTTGAAGAGCCGCTGGTCTGGTCCATTCACCGTCGCCAAAGTCTTTCCATATGGGACCATTGAGCTTTCTCAGCTAAATGGGCCAAATTTCAAGGTGAATGGCCAGCGTTTGAAGCTGTACTTTGGTGAGGACATCTCTCATGAGATGATTCCATCCCTCACCACGTTTCCCATGAACTAAATTTGGGTCGAGTCAGGCTCGTGACTCGGTGAATAAAACAAGCGCTTCCCGGGAGGCAACCCGTGATCTATCCTTTACTGCTTTCATAATAAGTGTAGGGGGAGCCCCGTATGTGTTTGTTGTCTTGTTACTTATCTTGTGAAGGGATTCAAGCTTCAAAGAACACCTTGATGACTTTTGACGAACCGTGATACCGTGTTCCCATCTTCCCGGTTCTATCCTAAACTGTCATGATTCAATATTTCATATTTTATATGTTCACATTGAAATCACTTTAGTTGTCCTTTCCTTAGCAAAGATTTAAACAAAGTGCACAATGTCCTAAGTGTAGGGGAGTTTACTCCTACATGCTTAAACATTAAGGACAATGTTTATATCAAGTGTAGGGGGGACTTCTATCGAAGTAAGTGGTCTTTTCCATGAATTTGCCCTCATTTTAACCGGAAAATTTGATTTTTCGACATTTTTCTAAATTTTTAATCTATTTTGGCCTAGTTGTATAGTTGTATTTTCCTTTGTTATGGTTATTTTCTTTTCCTTGCTAAAATAAATTTTCAATAAAGTGGTTTTAAATTTTTCTTACTCGTGAACATTTTGACTCAACCCGAGTTTACTTATCTAAGTTTACTCTAGCTAGTATCCTTAACATGTTTAAGTCAAGTTTTGCTAGGCTTTTATATAGGGAGCTATAAAACGCGAAAGTCTTAACTCTCACGGGTTAAGAACAAGAACTTTTCGCAAGTTCCTATAATTGATCCTATAGAGTTGTTTATCAAGGGAACTTTAAAATGCGATTTCTAAACTTGAAAGAGTCTAAGAATTTGCAAGATCCTATAGACGACTCGAAAACCCAAAACTTTGATTTAATAGGCTAAGCATCCACGAGTCTCATTCCTTGAGATTTTAAATTGTGGAGGACGAGAGATGATATAGTCAATTATAAGTTTGGCATTCTTTCGTGAGTTTATGTGAGTTAATTATGAGCCTATTCTCCCATCGCTTGTTAATAAATTTATCTACAATAAATAAGGTTGTACGATTTGAAAAGTTACTTAGCTTCTAGCCCAAGATCGTTTAAAAGTTGCTCGGTATTTATTAGAGTTCATAGCCAAGGCATAACTTATTGAAGCGGGATATGAAGATTGGCGTGTCCGAAAAGGCCCTGACAAGGCATGAGGGCTACATTTTGTTGCTAAAGATCCAAAAGTGATGTGAAGAATCATTTATCGAAAATCAATATGAAGGATCGAGACACACGACGAAAAGCAAAAACTCCCCAAAAGATCATGGAGAAGTCTATCCAAAAAGGCCCTAACAAGGTATGAGGATAAATAGATCCAATTCCTAAAAGGAGGCGGATTGTTGTATATCAAAGTCCAAAATAAAGATTGGAGAAAAATGAAGAAGTCGTGGTCCAAAGATGAAGAATCTCTCAAAACTTCAAGTGAAGAAATTCCTATTATGAAGAGAAGACCATAATTTCAGGAACATCTCTCAAAGATTCAAAGTATGAAGTCGCTGCCAAATATCGGTCCGAGAAAGGTCTCAAATCGTGAAGCGAGTTATGCCAAGATATGAATTTTATGAGGTCCCGAGAAGCAGTTTTAAAAGATTTTGTCCTTTAGCTAACTATTGATTAAATCGTTCACTTTATTTTCGGCCTAAATAACTATCGAAATAAGTCAAACAATGCATCCTCGTGATCATTCAAGACAAAAATAAAATATAAGAGATACACCTAGGAATAAGGGAGTCTAAGTGAATAATTGGCCCACATGAATTCGTGTTAGTTTGCTAACTTATAATAACAATGATCTCGTTTTTAAGCTTGGTATGGGGAACGTGAAACTTGAGGATGATAAACGTTCATGGCAGCCAAAACCCAATGTAAGTCTTTGATTTCTTTACTTGTTTCTATCTTTTTATGTTTAGCATTTAATAAAGGCCAAGGTGGGTTATTTACGATGAAGAATGTAAATTGTGCTTTAAAATTAGTGCATTGCATGAGGGCATTGCAATGGTCAAGTGTAGGGGATTTAATAAGTGTGAAAACACTTATCCTTTTACCACTTATTTCCAATAATAACAAGAACAAAACGTGTATTTAATGTCGTAAAAGTCGGAATTATGCGTGGTTTGTGTTTTTATTGTGTTTTAGGACCAAAAGATGAAAAAGGAAGAAAACACGGGCTTTCACGGGCTTTTATCGAAGAAAAACGAGAAAAGACAAAGTCAAGAGATCACGAGTGCTTAAAGAACGGATGTCCAAGACCTATTCTGAAGAATTATCGAAGAAAAAGTCTAAAGAGGAAGTTTAATGAAGTCGAAGAACTCAAGTCTAAATTAAAGAAGATAATTATTTAAGACAAGTTCAAATCCCGAGACGACGTCGAGAAAAGACAAAGAATTAAATCGAGTCGAGAAGACGTGAAGATAGAAAGAAAGAAGAGGCAACACATGCACACCTTCCCATTTTCCCTATAAATACACTCCTAATACACATTAGGAGGGTGGGTTAGTTTTTAGTAGTTAGTTTCATTTTTCATTTTTCCTTCTACTTTTTAGAGAGAGAAAGTTCCAAACTTTCTCTCACTAAGTTTTCATCTTTTCTTTCTTTTAATCTTTCAAGATTAAACCTTTTGTATTTGGATTTCATTAATCAAGTTCAAGTTAAGCTTTTAATCTTTCATCTCTATCTACCTTTCTTTATTTTTAGTTACTTTTGGTGTGAATTACTATTGATCCGTGTTGATCTTGATGTTTTCGTGCTTAAAAAGTTAATCTTTCTATTCATACTTGAGTTTTCATACGAATAAGCTTTAAGATCTTTGTGCTTATTGGCTTATTTATATGTTTAGCTTATTTACTTTTTAAAAGTTTTCTTAAAAAGTTCATCTTTTTATAGTTTGATTTAAAAGATTGATTCTTTTAAGTTTGAAAAGTTGTTATTTGGGCTTATTTAATATTTTTCATATTGGATTCGATCAAGTTTTGGTGTGAGCTTATCAAATTTAGCTTATTGCTAGCTTATTTTCGAATCCCTTATTAATCGGAAAAGGTTTAAACCCTTTTCCGATTGGGTTTTCCGATTGAAGTATTCTGACTGCACCCCCCCCCCCATTCTGATCAATTGATCGGATTAGGGTTTTAAGACATTCCGATTTGCACCTCTGTATTCCGATCACCTTGGATCGGAATAGGGTTTTATTATTCCGACTGTAGTGCTGATTTCGCAACATTCCGATTGTGTTGATTTGTTAAACATTCCGATAGCTTCCAGTTTTCGATTATTCCGATTGCATCAACTTAACAGATTCCGATTTGAATTCTTTTCCCATATTCCGATTAGCCTTGTTTTTCCCTTATTCCGATTTGGCCTTATTCCAACGACAGTATTCCGACGAGTTGTTTGCTATATTCCGATCAGTCTTCTTGTTACACATTCCGATCAGCATATTCCGACGGACTTAATTTCTTGTTTTTGCAAAGTTCTCAAGTGTTAGTTTCATTAAGTGTTCAAGTAATTTTCTCATTTTGTCTTTAAAGTTTTTAGCATTTATTTTTAACTCGTTATTTTAGTTTAATCTTTAAAGCTTTTTCTTTACTCAACGATATTCACATTTATTTGCTATTAGTTTAAAATAGATAATCAACCAAATCATTTATCTTCCACCAAGAACAATTGAGTCGCACTTTGAACCAATAGTCAATTCGAAGAGATTCGGACGATAACATTTTCTTACAAGGTAAAATCCTTTGTACTAGTAACTGCACTTGATCCGGGCATGGGACAAGTTCCCATACTTCAAGACGTATAAATTCATTAAGTTCTTCTTGCATAGCTTCTATCCAACATGATTGAGTAAAAGCTTGTTGCCATGTCTTAGGTTCAACTTCAGTGAGAAAAGCATCAAAGTGACAAAACATTGCACTTTCTTGTAACTGACTTCGTGTGGATACCGAACGATTAGGGTCACCAATAATAGAATCTATAGGATGATCCTTTGTCCACTTGCTGTCATGTTCACGAATCCGTGGATTGGAGTAAACTGTAGAAGGAGCTTCCTCTGAGGTGGACGACCCGGCTTGTTAGGAACAAAGTATTTAGAAGTTACTCCTGGTCATATAGCAGTTCCTACTGGAGTACTTTATTCCTCCTGGTCGTATTATAAAGTTGAAAGATGATTATAGAAGATATGATCAAGGAAGATTATAGAAGATAAGATCAAATATTTAGTCTTCCTATTCATATGGAAAGTATTAAATATATTGATTATGATGAGAAGGTTACAAGTTTGTTTAGGAAACTATTAAAGGATATTAATGTATAATACTTAGGCAAGTATTAATTATATTATAACCACCTAGGACCCCTTGCACTATAAAAGGAGGTCCTAGGGTGTAGAGATGAACACACTTCTACACACACACATTCTCTACACATTTATCTCATTGTTTGTTATAGCTTCAAGGTTGTAAAACCCTATCACTATTAAGAGTGATCGTATTAATATATTGAGGCTTGGATGTTTGATCATTTCTATTGTTCTTCTTATATATAAAGATTGGTTTCCGCACACACTTTGTATTATGATCAAGGCTTCAAAGATCCTTCAAGAAGCAAACCTAACAAGTGGTATTAGAGCCTCGTTGAGAAGCTTTGATTGAGAAGAACAAGATTTCTAGTTAAGGTGTTTCTAAAGAAGACATGGCGTGTAGAACTTCAATTCCATCAAATGAGGTAATTCGTATGACTGAATCTGAAGTTAGAGAATATAATGCTAGACTAAAGAATAAAATGCATGTTTATAATAACTATGACTTGGAAATTAGTTCTGTAGAATCATGTGAACATAAATATTTAGAACTTCAAAAACAATGTGCTGATCTGAATGCTGAAAATGATAAATATTATCTAGAAGTTCAGTCATACAAAAGTGCTCTTAAAACATTAGAACAACAGAAGAAATGGTTTCAAAATACTCAATTAGAGTATGAAGATAAGATTAGGGTATTAAGTATTGACTTAGAAAACACAACTAACTTATTGTCATATTCTGAAAAACTTAATGTTGATTTAAACAAAGAAAAGTAGGAGCTACAAGCTAATCTGGATAGCGCTTTGGCTAGGTTTGAGAAATGGACAAGTTCTTCTAAAAACCTTATCAAATTAGTAGATAGCTCCATGTATGGTAGGACTAAAATTGGTTTGGGGTTTAAAAACTATATTGGTCCAAATGATGTTTTTAACTCCTCTTTGTCTAGTTTGTTTGACACTACCCCTGAAGATGTGGAAGGTAGGCCTGTTTTCAATAGGTATAAACCGGCTGCAGAGATGCATGCTGTTCCTCCACCTCTCACAGGGGCATTCATGCCTACCTTAGACCACTTTGACTTTGATGAATCACAAATGACATATGGTACAAGGTCCACTGGCTCCATTGAAACTAATTATGTGTCTAATGACTCTGTCTCTTGTAACTCTAGTGATAAGTCTTTAGAACCTAAGACCAATGAGCTTGACTCTTGTAAGTCTGGCTCCAGTGTTGATACACTTGAGTCTGTGCCTGATCCTGTTATAATTGAACCTATGACTAGTAAATATGTCTCATATAAGTCTACCTTAAGTGCTTAATCACCTAAGTTCTATCCTTAATCTGCTTGTACTAAGAATGAAAGTAATAGAAAATCAGATAATCCTAGGAAAAACAATAGGAGTCCTAGAGGTAATCAAAGAGGTTGGAATGTCATGATGACTCATAAATTAGGTGATAACTTTGTGTTTAAAAATAAGGCTTGTTATGTGTGTGGTAGTTTTGATCACTTGCAATATACTTGTAAACACAGGAGAAAGACTAATGATCAACAACAAGTTAAACCGGTATGGAATAACTCAAGATGGGTGAATCACAAGAACTTTGGTAGAGTTTTTCACCCCAATCCTAAAAATAACATAATTCCACAACCAAGATGTTTTAACAATGTCAAAGGTAGAAGGGTTGAGTCTGCTCGGTCCAAAACAAAGGTTAATATTGTTAAGGCCTTAGCCCAGTGGGTTTGGAAACCTAAACAAGATGGTTTACAACAAGTCTCCAAATCAAATAGTGCATCAAAAACCTTAACAAGATATGACTATGTTGATGTTTTTGGAAGATTCAAGTCTGTCTTAGCTTGGGACTTCCATAAACACTAATCTTTGTTTCGTTTGTGTTTATTTCAGCAAGTGTGATTATAAATTAGTATGTTTTGTATTTTATATATTTGTGTGAACTAACTTTTTGCAGGAAAAGAGAAGTTTAAAAAATAAATCCTTGATGGTGAATACTTTGATCTGTTTGAGGGGAGGTTTTAGCTTAAGGGGAGGCTTGTTGCATGTATAACTGTGTATATTCTTATGTTTTTCTGTCTAATCAATTTTGCAGATTGACATTGATGCTGGTGGATATAGTTCCTCCTAGTAGAACTAAGTTGCTCCTAGTCGACCAATGGTTCCTCCTGGTTGCACTCATCCTGCTTCTGGTGGACCATTGTTCTTCCTGATGCATTCTATGTTCCTGCTTTTTGACTCATAGTCTTTGTTTGGTTAAAAAATAATAATAATAATAAAAATAAAAAATAAAAAACTTTCGAATCAAATAACTTTGTATATATTTCACTTTTTGGGCTGTTTTTGTTTGGTACTTAGGTGTTGGCTGCCCCCCACACAACAAATGGTGCTCAACTCACCATGTTTAACAGACAAGAAAGAGTTGATTCACCATGAGGGTACGGCTCTGGTGTGATAGTCAAATCCGTTGATGGTTGCCAGGTTACCCAAAACTAGATGGTTTTCACTTGCCATGGTCCTAGACTGAAAAGTGGCTAATCCAAGGGGGTACGGCTCTTGGTAAAGATTTTATCAAATCCGTTGATAGCTATAATAGCTTGCTCAAAGCTATAGGGTTTTCAGCTCACCGATGCTTCATTGCTAAGAGTTGGCGAGTTCAGAAGGGTACTGCTTCTGGTAAAGACATATCAAATCCATTGACGGTTGTGATGGTTTGCCCAAAATCATCAGGGTAATCCAACTCATCGATGATTCACGTTCCAAGAGTTGGACTGGGTACTAGTCTCCCAGGGTGATGTCATGATTCCACCAAAAGGATGGCTAGCCCAAGAGTGAGCAGCTACTTGGTAAAGGCTTATCAAATCTGCTCCTGTTGCTCTCAAGATTCAACATGTGCAGATGTTTTCAAGCTTTAAAGTAGTTCAGCAGTTAGTGTATCAGCAACTACTTTTGTGTTTCTTCTAGTGTTATCAAGTGAGATTGTTGCTGTTGTAGTTCATATTCCAATCCTCATGCTTATTGGTGGCACATCTACTTGGAAACTTGAACTCAACCAGGTTAAATTCAAGTTTAGGGGAGGATTGTTAGGAACAAAGTATTTAGAAGTTACTCCTGGTCATATAGCAGTTCCTACTGGAGTACTTTATTCCTCCTGGTCGTATTATAAAGTTGAAAGATGATTATAGAAGATATGATCAAGGAAGATTATAGAAGATAAGATCAAATATTTAGTCTTCCTATTCATATGGAAAGTATTAAATATATTGATTATGATGAGAAGGTTACAAGTTTGTTTAGGAAACTATTAAAGGATATTAATGTATAATACTTAGGCAAGTATTAATTATATTGTAACCACCTAGGACCCCTTGCACTATAAAAGGAGGTCCTAGGGTGTAGAGATGAACACACTTCTACACACACACATTCTCTACACATTTATCTCATTGTTTGTTATAGCTCCAAGGTTGTAAAACCCTATCACTATTAAGAGTGATCGTATTAATATATTGAGGCTTGGATGTTTGGTTATTTCCATTGTTCTTCTTATATGTAAAGATTGGTTTCCGCACACTCTTTGTATTATGATCAAGGCTTCAAAGATCCTCCAAGAAGCAAACCTAACAAGGAGCTTCCTCTGAGGTGGACGACCCGGCTTGATTAGGGTCGGGAATAGGTACACCAAAGAATGGAAGTTCACGCATTTGAGCGAAATCCAAATCGTGATCATCATCATCCTCGTCATCATCAATAGGCATGACATGGGTAGTTGAAACATGTGTTGTTTGAGAATTACTTGTTGATGGTATATCTTGACCAATTGTAGGTGCAGATGTGTCTGATTGTGCTTCGGTTGCTGGAGCGACAACTTCGGTTACCGAAGCTATTACCTCAGGTTCTGGAGCAAAAATAGTTGGAGGAGTAAAGAATTCATCAAAGAACGGTTGAAACAACGTATCCCATTCAGTCCTAGAAGGTGGTGTAAATGATGATGAAGTAGGGTTGTTTGGGACAAGACCATAACTAATGTTACTGGGTCCCATTTCATGAAGTGCGGGTTCAGAGCGGCTTTGCTCAGAAGCCATTGTTGTCAGCTCGTCAAAATCAACATTCATAGTTTCAAGGATCTTGCGAGAGTTACGGTTGTAGATTCGGTATGCCTTCTTTGCGGGTGTGTAACCAATGAAAATACCAATATCAGCCTTTGGTTGAAGTTTTCCCAAATTGTCACCATCATTATTTGGATAGAAAAGAGAACCAAATACATGAAGATATGATAAATCTGGTACTTTTCCATGGAGAAGCTCATAAGGTGTTTTACCATGGCGTTTATGAATTAGTGACCGGTTTTGGGTGTACACTGCTGTGGATACTGCTTCTGCCCATAAAAAAAATGGAGCCTTTGCGTAAATTAACAT
The DNA here is from genome assembly GCA_025667525.1 of Glebionis coronaria. Lineage (NCBI taxonomy): Eukaryota > Viridiplantae > Streptophyta > Magnoliopsida > Asterales > Asteraceae > Glebionis > Glebionis coronaria. The sequence continues at coordinate 471,525,650 of CM046879.1, forward strand.
TGTTCGAGCAGCTTCCATAAGTGTGCGATTTTGCCTTTCAACGACACCGTTTTGTTGTGGAGTGCGTGCGACAGATGTTTCATGAGATATGCCAACTTCTTCATAATAATCACGCAAGATTTGATTCACAAATTCGGTTCCATTATCTGTACGAATGCCTCGGACAGTAGTGTTGAGACGCACTTGAATCATCTTGAGAAATCCGATGATAAATTTAGGTGCCTCATTTTTTGCTTTAAGAAATTTCACCCATGTAAACCGAGAGTAATCATCGACAATGACGAGGATGTACTTTTTGCCACTAAAACTTTCAACACGCATAGGTCCACAAAGATCCATATGCAACAGATAAAGTTTCTCTTGGTTGGTGTCTTCCGTCTTGGGTTTGTATGATTTCTTAGTGCTTTTCCCCATTTTACACGCGGAACACAAATGATCCTTGTGAAATGATAGTTTAGGAAGACCACGAACAAGTTCGTTTATCGCCAAGTGATTAATAGCGTCAAAGTTAAGATGAGATAACCGTCGATGCCATAACCATGACTTAGTCTTCGATGCTTTGGAGAGAAGACATACGGGAGAAGCGGCCATCATGTCTTGTAGAGACAAAGTATACAAATTATTACCTCGAGTACCTTTCAATAATTCAACCCCTTCCAAATTACGAATGAAGCAGGTATGCTCTCGAAAAGCGACTTCTAGGTTTGCATCACAAAATTGTCCCACAGAAAATAAGTTGTGACCGAGACCCTCCACATAATACACTCTTGAAATTATAACATTCACCATAACCCATTATCTTTGCAATATGATCATTTCCAAATCGAACCGTACCAAGAAACTTGCTGACGAAATTTCTGAGCTAAGAGCGATCTCCGGTCATATGCTTGGAGCAACCAGAGTCCAAATACCAGAGAACAATTTAGACCACCTGTTTTCAACAACAACAGTAGACAATGCATTGGAAACTATTGGTTCCGGAGTGTTAGCATATACAGATATAAGATTATCAGAATTGCTAGCATTTATGAGACCCTTAGATTTCCTGCGTTTTCTAATGTGAGTTTTAGCATTAACAGGATTTACTGTGCCAACTTTCTTAGGGTTTGGATTATTCGCGGGCACTACAGTGGGAGTAGACCTATTTAAAGGGCACTTAGTTCCTACAGTAGTGTCGGTGTTCCTAGTTAAAGGACACGCTTGTGTTTTGGTAGCCTTGGTACTCCTAGTTAAAGGGCACGCTTTCTTCGCTGTAGTGGGAGTGATCCTAGTTAAAGGGCACATATTTCCTACTATAGTGAAAGTTCTACCAGTGGGGCGCCACATCCAACCAACTTGGGTTAACACTTTCCCAGTCGGTTTCCATTCTAATCCATTTTTCCGGGCATGCATCTCATTCACATGGTCAATAAGGCAAGAATCATGACGACTAGAAAACATACATTCATTGCAATTCCAACATTTTAAATTAGAATTCACAGTAGGCTTAGAACGTTTCACAACCGCAGAGGCTTTAGGTTTAGCTACATGATTCTTTTTATTCAAAACAGAAATAACATTCCTAGGATGGGCTTCTACTTTCTTCTTCACTTGACTACTAGATGGGGGCAAGATCCTATCATTCTTCTTGTTTCTTTTAAGCTTAGATCTTTGAGCCTTATTAGTGGTGCTTACTCCTATAGAAGGCAACACGGGAATATTAGAAGCTGGTTTTGATTTCGCCTTATCTTTAGTGACCAAAGTTTGAGATGGTGTAGTCCTAGGGCCCTTGTTAAGTGGTGTGACGGCTATAAGGTTCCTTTTGATTGAACTAGAGGACGATGCTAAGACAGTGGCTGCGTTATCCATAACACTCTTACCTTTTAGAGTACGAAGTGTTTCCTTTAACTCAGCCAAGACCAGATTCTTATCAAAAATTTGTTCCCTTAAATCAGATATTTCCATCGACTTTCGATTCAGTTGTTCAATCAATGATTGATTCTGTGCATTGGTATCAACACATGCGGGCTTTACTGAATCGAAGAGTCGTGTATTTTTCTGTTTTAAGTTATCAACTTTGGACAAAATCTTGGAAACTCGATTATCTAGATCAAGTCTAAAATTCTCAGCGGCCTCAAGTACGTTCACACAGTTAAGCTCCTTAGATTTCTCTATTTCTATCGGCAAAGATGTAGCAACTTTGTCACTTGGCTGACGTTGTTTTGATTGTAAATTCAATTGAAAATTCTTTTCAAAGTTTGCATCATCGATATTAACACCTTCGAATGACGTTTCAAAGATTTCTTGAATAAATTGTTGCTTGCATTCAAGCGAAATACAATGTGTTTGAATCTCATCAAAACGTTTTGAAAGCGAAGAATATGAATCTTGAAGCTTTAAAAATTCAGCGTCAGATTCGTGACAAGTACTATCTACCACATTATCCACAGATTCAACATTATGCACAAGAGAATCATCATCAATAATTTTATTCACACAGACGGAAACTATATCATGAGACATCACTTGCTTCAGAAGCTGGTCATTTTGGCGTGAAACCCGTTCTATTTCAAGTAAACTGTTTTCATAAGCAACATCCATTTCATTGAAAACACGTCTAACTTCTTCTATTTCCAAAAGCAAATCTTGATCAAGATTACTAAGACAAGCTTTAACATTGTCTACAAACGGAACAATTTCGTTTCAGAACGCAGCTCTAGTGTGCTCAAAGTTCCATTCACCTTCCGTTATGGCCGAAGCCGTTGTACGTTCCAAACTGACCTTGTCAAAGTCGGCTAAGTGTTGGTGTACCGCATTTAAATTAACGGACGCCTTACTTACCGGTGGAATTAACTTTGTTAAATCCGTTCTGACAAGTGTAGGAGACGTACTAGAAAGGTTTTCATTTGACAAACTTTGGGGCACAAGAACTGTCAATTATGCTAATTCCTTTTGTAAGCGAATGCGTGTCTTTTTCGAAAATTGATCTTTGTTATGTTGATCATAATCAATTGTATGGAATTTTGAAAGCATTTTAGAATGAGTTTCATCCGCAAGTGATTGTGTCTCCTCAGTACTACGAACAAAAGGTGCTTCTTTCGATTTGCCAATGATGGTCATATCATAAAGACCGAGAATCCTGAGCTTGTTTTGTGTAACCGGGATTAGGTGGTAAATCTTGAAGACGCTTAAGTTTGAGTTCTTTAAATGATTTAGTTAAAAGATGAACCTTTTCTGTGGAAGCGTATTGTTTTAAAAGCTGTTGTTCCTTGAATTTAAGAAGTTTGGTAGCATTAATTTTTGATTCAACCTTTTTAGACTCGAGAATTTCAAAATCCATTTTAAGTTTCTGAAAATCATTGACAACCGACTCTTTTGCTTTTAATTCAATGGAAAGATTAGCTTTTAATGATTCTATTTCTTTCAAGTGTTTAATCTTTTCAAAACGAAATTAGTCAAATTCAGAAAATGTTATTTTCTCTGCTTGAGGGACCATTTCAAAAGTTTTGACCTTTTCTTTATGCAACGCAAGCTCAGCAGTTAGGGTGGAATTGGTATCAACGGATTGTCTGAGGGCCATATGCATTTGATCAATAATTTTTTTAGGTACCGTGACCAAATCATGTTGAGCATAAGATTGCATACCCGTCGTAGCATTTGGTTGAGGTTCACTCAAATGTGTAGGATTGGGTACCACATCATTTGAGTTACTAGTTCCCGAATGCTGTTCGAGGTTGTCATTTTCATGCCTAACTTGATGTTGGTTATCATCATTACCAAGATTGGTTGTGGTGTGTACCTCACTGACGACATCAGAACCGTAGTGAGAGAGATTAGCAACGAGAGCAGCTTGGGCAGAGTGAATGTCATCACAATCTGAATCATATGCATCAAGATCATCTGCTTGATAAGCTGCATTAGAAGTGGAAACGACTGCAATGCCTTCAGTATCTGCTGCCCCTGGGTCTGCAAGAAATGCTAACTCCTCTGAATCCAAAATCTTCCCCTTAGACTGAGCATCAACCAAATACATCTTCTCATAAAACCATGCATCATCCCTTCTCCTTTTCGGCTGAGTGCATTCCCTAGCCATATGACCTTGTCCTCGGCAATTGTAGCAAGTCACAACCTTTTTAGGACCAATGGGGCTTCCATTTCCATTATCTTGAGAATTCACAGCTTGAGCACTCACAGTCCTTGTAGGAGGTCCATATGAATTTTGCCTTCCCTGAATAGGTTGCACTGTTACTTGACCATATTGAACAGTAGCTTGTTGTCGAGGATTTGAAGAGGTGCGAAGCTGATTGTTTGTTGGTGGAAATCCTCTAGTTGCAACAAGTTTTGACAAGTAGGTGGTGAGATGGTTTAGTACATCAGCTGGCGTATCATTTGGAGTAAAGACCGGTGCTTGGATTGGTGGAAGTTCATTAGAGTAGAAAGCTTGTACTGGTTGTGCTTCTATTGGAAAATATCCTTGCTGAGGAGTATAGCCCATTGGAGAAGTGTTGGCTTGTGATGGTGATGTCTGATATGGTGGTTGCTGTGGAAAAGATTGTTGATGAACACTTTGTTGATATTCTTGTTGTGGCATCATTGGTGGTTGATAAGATGGTTGCTGATAGATGTGTGGTGGTGGCTGCTGCAAGTATGATGGTTGTTGATAAGTATAAGCCATGTTTTGTTGAGAAGCATACATTGCAAGTGGATCATGAACTTGATGTGTAGACAACCGAGCCTCGATCACATGGCATTCGTGTTGTTGAAGAAAAGCTTGAAGTTGTTCCACATTGGTGTTATGCAAGTCCTTAGCCAATTTAACATCCGTCACGTATTTTTTCCATTCTGGAGGAAGAGTGTTCAAATACTTGGTGTTCAATTGAAAGGTAAGAATTTTCATGCCATAGATATTAAGCTCATTCAACAATAGGGTAAATCTCAGATAGTAATCATTGAGAGTCTCCCCTGGCACATAGGCAAACTTATCAAAAGTATCATAAAGCTTACACTCTCGTTCTTGTTTAGTTAACGAGGTGCCTTGCATTAGAACACGAATTCTATCCCATAACTCTTTGGCAACTTTATGTTTGCTGACGAGTTTGTAGACATCTAGAGGAAGGGCTTGGAGAATGATATTTGTAGCATACTTATAACATTTGTCTTGAATCTTCATATCTCCAGTCAATTCACCCGTTGTGCGAGGACGAGTAGTCGTACCTTCCGTCACTGTACCATAATCTAATGGTCCATTAAGCACCGATGCCCAAATTAGATGTCCACTCTCCTTGTTCAACATATAAAGTTCCATTCGGGAAGCCCATTCCTCATACATAGTCTTCACCAACATTGGTGGACGATTATCCGTACCCGAGAGGATGGACTTATCCGTAAGAGATGTGTACTCCATTTCAATAAGTGAAGATTTACAAAGTTGATCGATCAATGAAAGAAAGTAAATGTGTTTGTTGTTGTGTGTAGAAACCGAGAAATAATGTTAAAATCCCCTAAATTATGTTCTAGATAAACCAAAAATTCCAAGATGAAATTGCACACTCAAAAACACGTTTTTGAAAAATCTTGGAATACTTGTTGCCTTATCGCAATGCCTAAAGGTAATGCTGTCGCAATGTCCAATCGCAATGTCCAATCGCAATGTCCAATCGCAATGTCCAATCGCAATACCCACTCGCAATGTCCAATCACAATGCCCAGTCGCAATGTCCAATCGCAATGCCTGTCGCAATACCCCCTGTCGCAATACCCCCTGTCGCAATACCTGTCGCAATATGGATCGCAATAATAGAAAACACACAAATCGCAATCCCCAATCGCAATGTGGATCGCAATGTCTAATCCCTAGATATTGCGATGGATAGGCTGTCGCAGTGGTACAAACAGTGAACGATTTTTTCCACTTTTATCGGACAAAACACACCAAATTCGTGATTTTAAGCCAAAAATTGATCCAAACACCCAAAAATTGTGTTTTTAACCAAAGTAACAATACCAAATCACTACCACAACTATGTAGATGATTTGTAACAAGATCAAACCATAAAATCACAAAAACAATTTTGGTACTTTTGAAAACGGATCAAAATAGCCGTGTAATTCAAGAACACAAACACAAAAACTAAGCAATCATCCCATGGCTCTGTGATACCATTTGTAGGTGATGAGACTGCTTTTATACATAGTCTCATCGTCCAAATAGGGCTTAAAATGCATTAAATATCATCAAAATACCCAAATATATGCTTGTGTTTGTTGCTTGTGTATTTTAGGTACGGATATTGAGAAAATGACAAAAGATCACAAGAATCAGTCAAAAACGAACACGGGAAACGAAGCTGCACGATGAACCAAGCCCTAATGAAGAATTTTCCAAGAAAACCCTTGAAGAATTGAAGAATTATGAAGAAGGGTCCTCAAATATGGAAGAATTGACACTTTATACCCTTGTATCTTCATAATTACAAGTTTGGTCCCTAAAGTTTGTCAAAATTACAAAAAGGACCCTTAACTTTGAAGAATTGGCAAATTTAGTCCCTCAACAAAACTAAATTGTCAATATTGGTCCTCCAAGAAGTCAACAAACAAGTCAAACCCTGAAGAATGAAGAAAAATCCAAATTCAGTCCTTCAAATATCATAAATTTTCATGTTTAGTCCTTGAAACAAGTTTAAAAACTTGTTGTGCCAAAAATGACAAATGGTTGAAAGTTGTTATGTGTAATTTAGGCGTTGACAACTTTCTAAATCAAAATGGAGAAATCTAGAAAAATGGGGGACCTTTTCTGCCAGACAACCAACCCTCAACCCACCACTCACAACACGCCACCTCACCCACTCAAACCATTCCACCAATCACAGCTCCTCCCTTCACCACGTCACCTCTCCACTCACTTATTAAACTGATTTAATTAATCAGTTTAAACTTCCCTCCAAACAATTTTTTAAATTTAATCACCCCTAAAAACGGATTAAAACCACCCCATTATCCCCATAAACCCTAAATTATTCCCAGCTTCAATTAGGCTTAAAACAAAGGGTTTTGTGCTCAATATTTCCAGATTGATAATTAACCATCACCTAAAACCAAACCCAACTCCCAAAAACGTCCCCCTCACCCTCACATGGCTCTCCAACCCTCCCCTGACCCACAAAAGAGCTTGAAGACAAACCAGGCCAGAAGAATCAACGACTAAGTCCTGGCTTCATATCCACGCATCAGTTACACCCCTTGGATCATTTTTTGCAACATGATTTCACCACAAGCAGACAACAAAAGATCACATGGGACTAAAATTCAAAAATCACCAAGGGCATTTCTAGAAAAGCTAGCATTAGGGTTTTAGCTTTTGAATTTTTTATTAATAGTTCTAGAACAACCTTGTAAGTCCCTATATAAGGACGCATAAGTCTTAGCTTAGTTCTTGTTCTTGTTTTCCTTTTTCACAACCTTGTAAAGCTTTCTATTCTGAATGAGAAATTAAGTTAAGTGTTGGTGATGAAAACGAGTTCCACATTATATTTCAGTTGATTTAAGTTATCATTGTTCAAGTTTGGTTTTAATTTTCAGCAAGTTTATTAAGTTTTTCAAGTTTCTGTTTTCATTTCAAGGTTTTCTTAAAATCTAAATTTTCATTAAAGTCTGATAAAATGGTGATGAAATGTGTTGGTTTAGTGGTGTTTAAGGTTGTGTATGTCCATGATACCATGGCTTGTTCTGGTATAGTGGGTACCCAATCTTAGACAGCCATTGTTTGGTCTATTGTTTAGTTTATCTTAGTTCTAACCCAAGCTTTAAGCTCTCTTCTATCTTCATCTATAAGCTAGGGGCAATCTTTTAAGCTTTTACACAGCTTTGTTCCTTCTCTCTTAGCAGATTCAAAACAGGAACCATTTTTATCCATTTTTGTTAAGCAGTCCTTCAATAGCATCTCAGCAAAGTTCTGCTCAGGCCCCAGCCTGATTGGAGGTGACTTTTCAGTCACTGTTGGGCCTGGATGTAGGCCCAACAAGGTAGCATCCTTGATTCTTATTTTAGCTTTCAAAAAATTTAAATTGTGTGATTCATATGAAATTTGGTGAATTTTGATGATAATTGTTTAAGTGTTGTTTTCCTGGTGTGATATTGTTCATTTAGTATTGTTTGCATGTTATAAGTATTTTGATTCAGTTTGGATTGGATTTGAATAGATTTGCTTTGTTAAATTTGGTTTTCAGAAGTTTAAGGGGTGTTTGGATCAAGGCTCTAGTAGGGTTTAATGTTATGCATCTTGGCTTAGAATCTGTTAAATATACTCAATAGGGTATTGGTAGGGTGTATGTTAAATTGGTTTTCACTTTGGAAAGGTTTTAAAACATTTGCATGCTTTAAAATTTGGAAAACAGTCAAAATCAGTCAAGCCCCATTTATGCATGCTTGAGTGTTAATTTGTGCTTTAAATCTTGAAGTCTGTTAGATCTTAGGTCCTATAAGGGTTTGTGATCTCTTGTATGATATTTGGTATCATTGTGTGCTTTGTTTGAAGGTTTGAATCTCACTTGTGTGCCATTTGAACCAGCAAACACTCTCAGACCCTTATTAGCTTCTTCAGTAACATTTTTATGCATGTTTGCTTGATTCTTGTGATTAAACTTGTGTTTTGTGCTATAATTGACTCCCTACACTCCAACTGAGTGTAGGGGTGCCCTTTTGTCCATCAAAAATCATCACAACTCCAAGAACAAGGCCTCTTGTTCTTATCTTCACTTGTGAAGATACGTCTGTTTACTTGGGAGTTCATCAGAAACACATTGCAATCTGGGCTTGTTTTGATCTTATTTACTTGATTATAGCTTACTTTCTTTGATTATAAGTTTGTTTAGAGTGTATTAGAGTTACTGATTTGAGTTTTAAAGTAAAAAAAAAAAGTTTAGCAAAAAGCTCCTTGGCCTGGACTCGAACACGGGACCTCTCGTTGGAGGACTATACGTGTTAACCAGTGACCCAAGTGCCTTTCTATGCACATCTAGCTAACCATTATCCTTTTAACTAGTTATTGTTTTTAGCTTAACTAACCTAACAACTTATTTAAAAGCTGATTCCAGCTTATTTCTTTTAGGTTTTTGCAAGTTATTATTTTTATTTTGTTTTTATTTAGTTTTAGGACTTTTTGGTGCAAAAAGTTTATTTTCCCGTATTTAATTAATTTTCTAGGAATATTTTAAGTTTAAATTTTAGAAAGTGAATAAAAAATAGAAAAAGGTATTTTAAAAATCTGAAAAAATAGTTTTTAGGTTTTTAATCATATTTTTGAGGTTTACAGCTATTTAAGTTTTCATTTTAGCCAATTTTTGATTTTATAGGATTTTAGGGTTTTTAACCAACTTTAAAATATAATATAAAATTATTAAATAGGTTTTAGAAATTTTTAATTGCATTTTTGTCTTAGTTACATTATTTTAGATTTTTGGTAATTTTTTAGAATTTTTTTATAAACTTTGAATTTTTTTTAATATTTTAATATTATCTTATTATTAAAAATTGAAGGTTTGATTTTTTAAGTTTTTACATTTTTCTTAGATTGAAGATACTTAATTAGGAGTTTTGTAACTTTCCAAATATTTTTAGGACTTTTCAATTATTTTCTAGAATTAATTTAAGTTTTAATTGATTTTAATAGTTTTTAAGTGTTTAAAAATAGTTTTATTTGGTTTTAAAATTTTAAAAACGAATTTTTAGCTTAATTAGGTTATTTTTGAGGTTTACAAGCTTTAAAATCTTGTTTAAGGCTTTTTAATAATTAATTGTGATTTTTAGGGCTTTAATTAGCATTAAAAAGTCATTATCTAATTAATTAAAAGGTTTTAGCAAGTTTGGATTTTTTGTAAACTTTTAGAATATTATTGTGGATTTTTAGTAATTTTTAGGAATTTTTAGGTTAAAATTTTAATTTTTGCACTATTTACGGTTTTACGTGAACGCTTTTTCGTCTTAGCTCGATCCGTCTTCGTAACCGTCTTCCTTTTCTTAACCTCATTTCTTTCTTTCTTTTTCAATCACATAATCACAAATCAAAATCAATTCATTACACAACGCACTTGCCTCCTCGAGAACGAACTTGAACTTCATTGGGTCATTAGTGCTCGGTTTTCCTAAACCGACACTTAATACTTGCCACTTTTTCTCTCTTTTCCTAAAGAGTAGTAAAACTACTACATCATTTTGGCGCCGCTGCCGGGGAGGCGTGTTGTGTTTTGGTTGAACAATTGTTGTTTTTATATATAGCCATAATAGTATTTGTATTAGTAGCACTCTACTAATACGTATTATCGGTTTTTCGTTTTTTGTGAATACTATTACTATATTGTATACGTAGAACAATAAATTTACAAGTACTCCAAATACGTGAGAAATCACAACCTTGACTTGGGAGGTCATTACCCAATCATTGTATTCGAATCTCAAACCAAAGAAAAAAGGCAAAAATAGATAAATACTTTCGTGAAGCTCGATTTTGAAAAATACAAACTATAAGGTGGGTATAAGGCGGTTGTATTTCACGAACTAAAGGAAAAAGGCTCTTAAGTGCTTCGCGCCGCCTCGTTTCCTCCGCTTGCTTGTGCGTATTTGATTTTGAGAGCTAATCGAGGGTTTTGCCGCCCAAAGTATTACTAAGTATCATATATATTTTCTTGGTTTCTATTGATTAAACCCTCTTGAACGATTTGGTGTTCCACCATCGTTCTAAAGTCATCAAAGGCGTTCACTTCACGTGATCGTTTTCATTCCTTGAGGCTTCTTTAATCGAGAGATTTGATTAAGTAGGAGATTTGTAGATTTGTGTCTACCTAATATATTCCAAAAATCCAAAAAAGTAAAAACAATCAAAAACCACAAAAAAATTGAAAAAGTAAAAACACCAAAAAGAATCTTCTTTGCTCGCCTTCTCGTTGTACGTGACGTTTATGCAAACTCGCTCCAAAGCAAGACGTGCTCGTAAACGAAGAAACAAATCACCCACTCCTTCTAGTGAGGAGTCTCCTATTGACGAACCCATCATAGTGAAAGAAGCACCCATGGCTAATCGAACTATGATGGAGTTGCTTCAAGCACCCACCGAGGGTTATGGAGAAGCGATTGTGATTCCCGCTATCCTTGCGGAGAATTTCGAGGTTAAGACGGGTTTGTTGTCCATGATTCAAAACAACAAGTTTCGAGGTGACGAAAAGGACAACCCTCATAACCACATTCGCCAATTTAATCGTCTCACCGCCACTTGCAAGTTTAAGGACGTCTCTAACGACTCGATTAAGATGATGCTTTTTCCGTATTCCTTAGCGGGGCCCGCAAAAATTTGGTTAGAGAAAGAGCCACCCAATTCTATATTGACGTGGAAGGATCTCGTTTCAAAATTCGTGAACCAATTTTTTCCGCCCTCTAAAACTACGCATTTGAAAAACGAGATTTCAAAGTTTTCACAAGAGTATAATGAGAGTTGTTCAACGGCTTAGAATAGGTTTAAGGAAATTTTGCACGAATGTCCTCATCATGGTTTTTCCGACTTGCATCAAATTGACACGTTTTACAATGGCTTGAACGATCATGAGCGTGATTCTCTTAATGCCGCCGCGGGTGGTAATTTTTTGTGTAAGACGGTCGAGGAAGCATTGTTAATCATTGAGAATAGGTCTAAGGTTTATAGTCCTCGTAGCACGTCGAGTGTTCGTAAGACTTCGTCTTCGCCTTCGCCTTCATTGTCACACACCGTTGATGCTTGCCAAATCGAGGCTAATTTGGAGAACAAGATTTTTGACAAGCTTAAAGGATTGTTAATTGAGTTTAAAGTTGGTGAACAACCCACTCCCGCTACGGCTAAAGCGGTTGAGGTTTCTTGTATGTATTGTGGTGGAGCTCACGATTACTCCGAGTGCATTACCAACGGTGGTAACACTTCGAGTGCCTTCGCGGCCGCGGGAACTTATAACCAAAACGGTCAAGTTCCCCGCACTAATCAATTGACTCCACCGGGTTTTCCACCAAATCAAAATGCTAACAATTATCGAAACAATCAAGTTGGTTACCAAAGCAATCAAAGGAACAATTACAAGGGTAATAACAACTATGGGAATCAAGGAAGTAGTAGCCAATTGCAAAATCAAAACCAAAACCGTAATTTTCAAAACACGAGTCAAGGTCTTCAAAATGTTTACACTAAAGAACTTCCAATGGACTTTTTGAATTACGCTACGGCAAATGATAAGATTTTGGAAAACATTCAAGAGCAATTGGCTAGTCAAGCTAGGGACACGGCTAAAAACACCAAGGAGTTAGCTAATTTTGTGAAGGAAAATCTTAACATGAGAAATGAGTTGAAAATGATTTTGCTAATCAAATTAGAGGTCAAAACAATAAAATTGAACAAAGTCATGCTAGGCTTGAACAAAGAATTGACCAAAAAGCCGCTAGTCAAGATCTTAAGTTTAATAGTCAAGATGCTAAGCTTAATGCCATTTTAGAAGCCGTCATGGGGAACAAAGCCTCTACTTCGGGAAGTTTGCCTAGTAACACCGTTTCAAACCCGAAGGGAGAGATGAAAGTGATTACCACACGAAGTGGTAAGGCACTTAAAGAACCGACTCCTCAACCAATTACTCCAACGGTGGAGGAAATTGAGGAAGAACCCGAGGTGGTGGTCGAAAAGGAGCCTATCTCAAGCCCACAAAGTACCGCTCATGCCACACCTACGGTTGACCCATTACCAATATTGGAACCTGAGATTCCAAAGGCTATGCCAATGCCCCAACCCACACCACCCTTACCTTACCCATCGAGACTTAGGAAGGAGAAACGACAAGAGCGCGACAACTATCAATTTGAGCTTTTTATGAAAATGTTTCGTGAGTTGCACCTTAATGTGAGTTTCGCCGATGCTTTGGTCATGATGCCTTGATTTGCCGCTAACTTTAAGAGTATGTTGAACAACAAGGAGAAATTGCATCAATTGTCTAGTTTTTCGTCGGTTTATCTTAATCGCATACCTCAAAAAGTCGGTGATCCCGGTAAATTTTTGATCCCTTGTGCAATCCAAGATATGGAAGAATGCTATGCCTTGGCCGATCTTGGTGCTAGCATTAATTTGATGCCACTTGAAATGTTCAAGTCGCTCAATCTTCCTAATCTTACTCCTTCACTAATGTCTATCGAGATGGCCGACCATTCCACGATTCGTGCATGTGGTTTGGCGGAAGACGTTTTTGTGAAAGTGGGGAAGTTCTATTATCCTGTAGACTTTATCGTCGTTGATATCCCCACGGATCCTCAAGTTCCTCTTATTTTAGGTCGTTCGTTTTTAGATACGTCTATGGCTTTAATTGATGTACATGCTAGAAAGATCACCTTACGTTTCAACGACGAGGAACTTGTTATAAACGCAACTCAAAATTCTCAACTTTCTCATGTTTATTCCGTTGCTACCATAAACCTCGTTGATATGATCGACGTGGTTTGCGAAGAATTTTCACAAGAAGTTTTAGGGTTTGGTGATGAATAAACTAGTGGCAATCCCACTATGTTAGATCCGATTCTTGATAATTCGACACCAACCTTCACTCCATTTGAAGGTGGTGGTTTTACGTTGGAAGAATGCAATGTTCCACGTACTTGTGACGAAGACCTCGACAACGATGAGGACTTCTCGATTATCAAGGATTTTCTTAACGATTTCCCATTTCCTCCACCCGAGGAGGTTATGAGTATCGAGCCCAAATCTTCACTTGAGGAACCACCTATCCTCGAGTTGAAAGATTTATCTCCTCACCTCGAATATGTCTATTTGGAGGAGGACGACAAGTTGCCGGTTATTATTGCGAAGGAACTTTCGAATGATGAAAAAACCGCACTTGTCGATGTTCTAAAGGATCACAAAGGGGCGATTGCGTGGAAGTTATCCGACATTAAGGGAATCGATCCCAAGTTTTGTACCCATAAAATTTTAATGGAGGAGGATTTCAAGCCCACAATCCAAAGTCAAAGGTGGGTGAACCCCAAAATTCACGACGTCATCAAAAAGGAGGTCCTTAAACTCCTTGACGCGGGAATGATTTACCCTATTTCCGATAGCCCTTGGGTGAGTCCTATTCATTGGTGTCCCTAAAAAGGGAGGGATGACCGTTGTGCCAAACGATGCCAACGAGTTGATTCCCACTAGACTCGTGACCGGATGGAGAGTGTGCATTGACTATCGAAAGTTGAATGAAGCCACTCGAAAAGACCATTTTCCCTTGCCCTTCATGGACCAAATGTTGGAGCGTCTTGCGGGAAACGATTTCTATTGCTTTTTAGATGGTTTTTCTGGTTACTTCCAAATTCCCATCGATCCTCGTGATCAAGAAAAAACTACTTTTACGTGTCCATATGGAACGTTTGCCTATCGTAGAATGCCATTCGGACTTTGCAATGCACCGGGAACCTTTCAAGGGTGCATGATGGCTATTTTTCATGATATGATCGAGAAAACGATTGAAGTCTTCATGGATGACTTTTCCGTGTTTGGTAATTCGTTTACTTCGTGTTTGTCGAACCTTGAGAGAATGTTAAAACGTTGTGAGGAAACCAACCTTGTGCTCAATTGGGAAAAGTGTCATTTTATGGTTAGGAGTGGAATCGTCTTAGGGCACAAGGTCTCGAAAGCGGGGATTGAGGTAGATCAAGCTAAGGTAGACGTCATCGCCAAATTACCTCATCCCAAAACCGTCAAGGGAGTTAGGAGTTTCCTAGGCCACGCGGGCTTTTATCGTCGATTCATCAAGGATTTTTCAAAGATTTCTCGACCCATTACACATCTTCTTGAAAAATAGGCACGTTTTGTCTTTGACGAAGATTGTGTACGAGCCTTTGAAATCCTTAAGAGGAAACTTACCGAAGCTCCCATTCTTGTTGCTCCCAATTGGAACCTCCCCTTTGAGCTTATGTGTGATGCTAGTGATTACGCTATAGGGGCCGTTTTGGGGCAACGTCACGATAAGCACTTCTTGCCTATTCACTATGCTAGCAAGACGATGACCGAGGCTCAACTAAAATACACTACAACAGAAAAGGAGTTCCTTGTCGTGGTGTATGCATTTGAGAAGTTCCGACCTTACCTCGTCTTGACGAAATGCATAGTGTATACGGACCATTCGGCTATTAAGTATCTTATGGCAAAGCAAGATGCTAAGCCGAGATTACTTCGTTGGATTCTCCTCCTTCAAGAATTTGATCACAAAATCGTTGACAAAAAAGGAGCCGAGAATCTAGCGGCCGATCATCTTTCTCGTTTGTAAGATCCTCACCAAAGTGTTTACGAGCCCAAGGAAATCACCGAAACATTTCCGCTCGAGACACTTGGTGTAGTGAATTCTAAGCTTGATTCTTCTACCCCATGGTTTGCGGATTTTGCAAATTACCATGCGGGTAACTTCATCATTAAGGGTATGACGACTCAAGAAAAACGAAAATTCTTTCGTGACGTCAAGTTCTACTTTTGGAACGACCCTTACTTGTTTCGAACTTGTGCGGATCAAATCATCCGACGTTGTGTATTTGGCACCGAAGCTTCTAACATCCTTAGAGCTTGTCACGAGGGACCCACGGGTGGTCACCACGGTGCTAATCTCACGGCTAAGAAGGTGTTTGATGTCGGCTTCTTTTTGTTGGGAATAAATTAAGGCCAGATCACTTGAGCGCTGACAAGAACAAATCAAGCGTTGACAGGAACAAAGCAAGTGCTGACAGCTCAAGCGTTGACAAGTTAAAGTCAAGCGTTGACAGATTGAAGACAAGCACTGATGGAAGATATAAGCTACACGTTTATTATGTTCTAGAATACTTCTAGTAAGGATAGAAACGACAATGTATTTTCTATGTTTATCTTTACCTAGAATAGTTGATACGTAGCTTATTGTACAAGGCTTCTTAGTCTATAAAAGAAGGCCTTTAGGTTAATGTTCAATATCAAGTTTTATATAAGTTTTCATTCGTAAACATCTTTCATTGTAAGCAAGTTCGACATTCATAATCAAAGTGAAAGTTTTGTTTACATCTTGTGTTCTTTTTTAAGTGTTAAATTCCGCATAACACTTAGATTCACAAAACATATAACAAAGGTTTCTCTACGTGTTATACTTGATCTAATCTCGTATACACAAAGCTAATCGATCTAAGTTTGGGATCAACAAGTGGTATCAGAGCTTGTTGAGGAACTTTTGATCTTTGAAGAACACCAGAACGATACACGAACACCAAAACCCTAATTTTCTCAGAAACCCTAAAAACACCAAAACCCTAACAACATCATGTCTGAAGCAATAACCACCTCCAATTCACCCTTACCAAACATCAGGATTCCCATGCTTGATGCAACCAACTTTGACTTATGGAAGTTCAACTTTGAACAATATCTGGGGATCTATGACTACACACTCTGGGAGATTATTGAATATGGACACTCATTCAATAAGGCTCAAAAGATTCTTGACGCCATTACTCAAAGATCAGCTGTTGAAGGATGTCCTGATGAAGATAAGAAAGAAAAACCTGGAGATGGTAGAGCTGTAGGTGTTGAAGATATTGCAAAGAAAAGGGTTGACATGAAAGCCCTAAATATTCTAAAAGTCTCTTTGGGACAAGAAAACCAGCACAAATATAGAGGCTATGAATCTGCTAAGGATCTTTGGGAAGCACTTGAAGTTGCATATGGTGGCAATGCAGACACTAAGGAAGAAAAGAAAAAGCAACTTTTGCATGATTATGCTGTCTTCAAAGCTCAACCCAATGAGAAACTGAGTAGTGTGAGAAGCAGATTGCTTGACATCACAAGCAAGTTGTCCTTCATGGGGACACAAGTTGGTGATGTTGACACCAATGCTACCTTTCTTAAAAGTCTTGGTGAGGCATGGAAGATTGAGGCAAGATCTATTCTTGCCAATAATACTTACAAGAGCTCTTCGTTTGATGACATCTACAACAAACTAAGACTATTGGAAGATGAAACTCTTTCAGCACATGGAAGCAAACCTAGTACCAGCAACATGGCCTTCTTCTCTCATAGTGAAGGTCAATTCAATCAGAAAGACTCTTTTATGCATCCAGTTACTGGATCATCATTTGTCAGCGCTGGAACAAGTCCTGTCAACGTCTCCTTTTCAGACGCTGATACATTCATGAATGACTCCCCAAGAGTTAAACCTGTTGGTTTGGATTTGGATACTGTGTGTGCTTACATTGCTTCTTTGCCCAATGGTTCAGTGATTACATATGAGGACCTTGAGCAGATAAGTGATGAGCACTTGGAAGAGATGGACATCAAGTGGAACATGGCTCTTGCTAGTATAAGAGCAAATAGGTGGAATAGAAGGTTCAAGAAGAAGATGACCTTCAATGCTAAAGACACAGCTGGATTTGATAAATCCAAAGTTGAATGCTATAACTGTCATCGTATGGGGCACTTCATGAGGGAATGCAGATCTCCTAGAAGATCTGATGCTGGTAAACCCTCAAGTCAGGTTGTTAAAGCTCAAGATTCCAAAGCCATGGTTGCAGTTCAAGGAATTGATGGTACTGGATGGGATTGGAGCTATCTGGCTAAAGATGCTGAAGAGGACAAAGCTTTGATTGCTGATATTGAAGAAGAAGAGCATGTTGAATATGCTCTCATGGCACACTCCTCCTCTTCATCTGATAATGAGGTATATGATGATGCTTTTTGTAGCAAAGGTTGTAGGTTAAACACTGATAGACTTAACAAAGAGGTGTTAAAACTAAAAGATGATATGAGCACTGAAAGGTGTAAATTGTCCAATTACCAACTAGCTCTTACTGAAACTGAGAAAACCGTTTCTGAATACAAGAAAATGGAATTTGATTTAAAAGATAAGATTAATATATTAAAACATGTGCTAGAGGGTAGTATGGATATTAGAAATATCATGACAAAGGTCAATAGAGACCTACAGGCTAAGTTGGATGAGGCCATTAAGAATAAAGATAATGTTGACCTCAAGATTCAAAGATTTGATAGAGCCACCCAAACCCTAGGAGACTGTGTAGCTAAACAAAGGGATCCTAAGGACATGACTGGGATTGGGATGAATGATTACTCTCTGGTTCCACCACCAGCTGGTGACTTCTATGGTGTTCCTAGAAAGGACTTGTCTTGGACTGGGATACCAGAATGCCAAGAAGAGGAATTCATTCCTCCACCAAGAGTTGTCACTCCAGTGGAAGAGTATCAACAAAAATTGACTGACCTAAATGAGTGGAAGAAAGCTAACCTACTTTGTTTGTTAAGGGAGGTTTGCTATGTGAAAGTCCCAATGAATCACCACCCATTAAGGTTACTCACCCAGTTACTGGTAAAGCTGTTGACCTAGCCTCCAACACTGTTAGAAGACCTACCATTAAATATGCAGAGATGTATAGGAATAATAGGTCACCCAAGAGCCAAGTTAACAATCATGGAACAGGTTTCTTCTCTTCTAGACCTAAGAGTGTGTCTAAGAAAGCCTGTTATACTTGTGGTAGCTTTTCACATTTGGCATACAAGTGTGTCAACGCTCCCAAAGCCAGCGCTGATAGGAACAATTTTAGCGCTGATAGGAAGAAAGTCAACGTTGTTAGGAAGTCAAACGTTGTCAGACCCAAATCCTGTGTGCAGCAAAGTCCACAAGTGATTAGACCTGCCCCATTCTTTTCTAGAAGGTCTAACACTCATGGACAAAGACCTTTTCAAAAGACAAACACCTGGTCGAATAGGCAATGGGTTCCTGTAGCAAACCCTATGTTCAACGCTGACAAAGGTAATTTCAGCGTTGACAGGACTAAATCCAACGCTGACAGAAACGTGACCAGACCAAAATATTTGCAGCCACAAGGTAAGGGGTCTAAAGCTTCTTCAAGCTTAACATGGAGACCCAAGAAAGATCAAAACCCTAATAATTATGGAATTTCAATGACTTGCAATAGATTTAATTACATTTCTAAGGTCATTACAAAACCAATTGGGGGTAACTGGGTATTTCATCCTAAAAGGGATGAGAATGGGGTTGTTGCGAGAACTAAGTCTGTTCTTATTGAACAACCAGATGAATCCAAGTCTTCTGAGACTTAGGTTCCCAAAGAAAACTAATTTGTTTTCTTTATGTGCAGGGCATTCAAAGACAGATCAATGACTATGGATATTGGGATAGTGGATGCTCAAGGCACATGACAGGAAAGGAAGACTATCTGACGAACTTCACTCCTATTAAAGATGGTGATAAGGTATACTTTGGAGGGGGCTACGGCACCATTACAGGCAAAGGAACCCTTCTCACCAATAATCTACGTTTTGAGAATGTCTTCCTGGTAAAAGAACTGGATTATAATCTGTTTAGTGTATCATAAGTTTGTGATAACAAAAATAAGGTTCTTTTCACTGATACTGAGTGTTTGGTGTTAAGCAAGGATTTTAAGATCCCTGATGAGAAGTATATTGAGTATAGAACACCTAGGCATAAGGACATATATAATGTGAATTTAAATGGGATTAAAGTGAATACAAATATGTCTTGTTTTTATGCTAAGGCCTCAGTAGATGAAAGTAATTTGTGACACAGGAGACTAGGGCACATAAATTTTAAAAATATAAATAGACTTGTGAGGCTTGGCTTAGTTGATGGTTTGCCTGAGAAGGCCTTCCACAATGACCACTCTTGTGTTGCATGTCTTAAAGGCAAGCAGCACAAGGTCTCATTCAAGTCCAAGCAGGTGCATACTAGTTCCAGACCTCTTCATATGCTACACATGGACCTCTTTGGTCCAACAAATATAGAGAGTTTGAATGGCAAGTCATATTGTTTTGTTGTCACTTATGACTTTTCTAGGTTTACTTGGACATTCTTTTTAGCTATGAAGAGTGACACAGCTGATGTTCTTATTGAATTTATCACTCAAATTGAGAAAAGGTCTGGCAATGAGGTTAAGATGCTTAGGAGTGATAATGGTGGAGAATTTAGGAACAAGAAGCTAGATGATTTTTGTGCCAGGAAGGGAATTACTAGGCAATTCAGTATTGCTAGAACCCCACAACAAAATGGGGTTGCTGAAAGGAAAAGTAGAACCCTAATTGAAGCAGCCAGAACAATGTTGGTTGATGCTCACTTTCCTATAGCCTTTTGGGCTGAGGCTGTTAATACAGCATGCTATGTGCAAAATAGAGCATTGGTTAACAAAATTCAGAACAAAACATTCTTATGAGTTACTTTGGGGTAGAAAACCTAATATTGGTTTTCTCAGACCTTTTGGTTGTCATGTAGTAGTTTTGGACACTAGTGATGCCTTAGGGAAATTTAGTGCAAAAGGTGATGAAGGTTACTTCATTGGGTATTCAGTGCAGAGCAAGGGTTATAGGGTTTATCTTAAAGAGGACAAACGGATAGTTGAGAGAGTACATGTTAGGTTCTTAGAGAATAAACCTAGTGATCCTGAGAGTGGTCCTAATTGGTTGTTTGATTTGGAACCCTTATCTAGAACTTTAAATTATATGCTTGTCACTAATCCAGACATTGTGAAGGTAACTTAAAATGTTGTGGAGGAACAAGTTGTTAATGTTTCAGGTACACAGGTTCATGAGAAGGTTGGATCACAAGCAGAAAAGGCATCTCCTACATTTGAATATGTCACAATTCCTATTTGGACAGATGCTTTTGCTGCTGCTGTTGGACAAGATAATGGTGGTCTCCAAATATCACCAGATACAAACATGCATGGTTCTTCAGGCGCTGACAAAGGCAAATCTAGCGCTGACAAGACCAATTCAGACGTTGAAAACAACATTTCAAGCGCTGTCAGCCCAGACGCTGACAACCAAGATTCAAACGTTGACAACACTTATGGGCATCTTTTCTCTTCCAGTTTTGAACAAGGTGGACCTTCCAATGTTCATGAAGAGATTCCTGTTGCTCAAAGAGAGTCTGATGAAGAAGATATTGGCAACATGGAGCATGAGGTTGAGGACACCAGACTTTTTGAAGGAGGGGTTCTCACCTCCACAATGAAGAATCACCCCACATCTCAGATCATTGGTGATGTTATGACTCCAGTTCAGACAAGAAGATCTCATCAAGGACTTGGTGGGTTCATTGCCAATATACACAAGAAGGTTGATACCCCTCTTGTGCAAGCATGTTTGTTTGCATGTTTTCTGTCACAAGAAGAACCCAAGAAGATATTTGATGCTCTCAAAGAACCAAGTTAGGTGGAAGCAATGCAGGATGAGCTTCACTAATTTGCAATTCAGGATGTTTGGGAGCTGGTTAATTGTCCTAGATATGTCAGACCTATAGGGACAAGATGGGTTCTCAGGAACAAAAGAGATGAAAGAGGTATTGTGGTCAGAAACAAGGCAAGGTTAGTGGCTCAAGGTTATACACAAGAGGAGGGGATAGACTATGAGGAGGTCTTTGCACCAGTTGCAAGGATTGAAGCTATTAGGATTTTTCTAGCCTATGCATCTTGCATGGGCTTCACAGTCTATCAAATGGATGTCAAAAGTGCATTCTTGTATGGCACCATTGTTGAGGAAGTTTATATCATGCAACCTCCTGGTTTTGAGGATCCAGAGCATCCAGATAAAGTGTATAGAGTCAAAAAGGCTATGTATGGCCTTCATCAAGCCCCTAGAGCATGGTATGGTACTCTGTCTACCTATTTGGTGGACAATGGATTCAAGAGGGGAACCATAGATCAGACACTATTTACAAAGAAGAAAGGCAAAGATGTGTTGCTTGTGCAGGTCTATGTTGATGATATCATTTTTGGGTCTACTGATCCAAAGATGAGTGAGGATTTCTCCAAGCTTATGACAGACAAATTCAAGATGAGTGCTATGGGGGAGATGAACTTCTTTCTTGGTTTACAAGTTCAGCAGAAAGAAGATGGTATCTTCATCTCCCAAGACAAATATGTTGCTGAGATCTTGAAGAAATTTGGCTTTTCTCCACATGAAAAGAGGGCTACTACTCCTATGGATAGAGAACACCCTTGGGGAAAGATTGGAGATGGGAAAGATGTTGATGTCAGGCATTATAGATCCATGATTGGATCCTTGATGTATCTTACTGCTTCCAGACCTGATATCATGTTTGCTGTGTGTGCTTGTGCACGCCATCAAGTGACTCCCAAAGAATGTCACCTTTATGCTGTGAAGAGGATCTTTAGGTTCCTAGGATGCTTCCCAAGTCTTGGTTTGTGGTACCCAAAGGATTCACCATTGGAGCTGATTGCATATTCAGATAGTGATTATGGAGGTGATAAGTTTGATAGGAAATCCACAACTGGTGGATGTCAGTTTCTTGACATCAACATCTTGATCTTTGAGGAACTTTTGACTTTCACAATTGGATAACTGGTGTTAGCAGTATACCATTGGATACAGAGTTGCTTATGGATCAATGGAGTAGCATTTGGACAAGTTTTTATTTATGGATGATGGTTGGAATGTTTCATTCCTATCTTGACATAAATTTTTTATGTTCATGCATGATTTTAGCAAACTTTTTGTATCATAGTTTAAGGGGAGGTTTTAGGAACCTTTAGGATTTTTGGGTATCCATATGATACTCTTATCACAATTCTAGATTGTGTCCACAGGTGAGTATGGGTTAGTTTTACTAAACCATGAGGCACTGTAGCATGCATAGTATATCAACTTTGCATGCTGCCAAGACATTTTTGGCCTAGAATTGGTTGTGGTCTGTTGGGAGACTTGGGAATGGTTTTGATATGGGATTTACCTGGGAGTAACAAGGATTTTATAAGGTAACTTGGTTGTTAAGAATTTTGGTTAGCAAGGGACACTAGAGGACTGTTATGTTTATCTTGCTTATGCAAGTGTGCATAACTGGACAGTGCTTGCCGCCCTATGATAATTATCAGCTTTTGGTTATCTTCTCTAGGATAAATTACTTGTTAAAGTCAGTTTTCATTTTTTAAAACAATTTTATTTTTGGACGCTGACAAGATTTTTCCAAGCGTTGTTGTGACCAAATTGGACGCTGACATGGCTTTAGGCGAACGTTGACAAGATTATAACCGTTGGGCGTTGATAGGTTATTTTTTACCGTTGACACTCAATGGGACCTATCCAGTTGTTACTTTTTGACATATTTTCAAGCCGTAATTTTAGGAGTTGTTACTTTCATTAAATGCATGAGATAACTTATAACTTTTTCAATATTTTCATGATTAGTTTTTGAAAATCTTTGCCTATTTTTGGGCCAATCACATGCATTCTTTATCTCCTATAGATTTGGCTCCTATTTTTAAACAGGGTATCTATAATTCTTGTCTAACACTTTTCTCTTATCAACTTCATATTCTACACTTCAAATTAACAGCTTTCATCAATGGCACCAAAGTTTAACTCAGCAGAATTGGATTTGGGGTTCAAGTCTCAACACAACATGATTGCTTATCTTGTTGCTGATAATGATTTGTTTCCTTAATACACACAAATGGTGGCGTATTTGAACGCATCCCCCTTAAGGTATGCTCTTTCTCATGCACCACTCATTCCAGTCACACACATTAAGCAGTTTTGGAACACTGTTAGTTTCTCAACAGTTAATGGAGTGACCACATTGACTTCTATTGTTCATGGGAGATCTTGGGTGGTTACTGAGGCCTTGGTACGCCAGGCCTTGCATCTTGATGATGCTGATGGTGTAGCCATCCTTCCCATAAATGAAATAGAACAAGGGCTTAGGGCTTTGGGGTATCCTATTCCTGATGAAGGTACTCTTAATAAGTATCATAAGCAGGAATTTCCCCCAGCCTGGAAGTACCTCATCCACATCCTTCTTCAATGTTTGAGTCCCAAATGTACTGCACACAATGAGATCAATAGATCCATTGCAAGTGCTATTGTGTGCATTGTAACAGGGCAAAAATATAACTATTCTAAAATGATTTTTGAAGGGATGTGTAAAAACAAGGGGACAAAAATGACTTTAGCTTATCCCCGTTTTCTGCAAATGATTTTTGATGATCAAGGTTATTGTTCAAGGGATCACAATGATTTTTATAAGATCCCTGAACAAAAGAAAGCTATTTTTACGAAGATGGATTCACCACCTCATAGAGACTTACCTTTAACCCCAGCCATGCTTGCTGTTATTGTAGCAGCACAACCCCAACCAGACCCTCAACCTCAAATTGACCCTCAACCACAACTTGAACCCATTCCTGAACCTTTACCCTCACCTGAACAAATGCAAATTGACCAACCACCCTTTGACGCTGACACATCAAATGTTGGCGTTGATGTGCCTATTTCCAACGCTGACACACAACCATCACAATCCCAAACACCCCTTAATCAACCCTCATCTACCCATTCTTCCACACCATCTTCTACACCACCTGAATATAGGTTGATAAAACGCCAAAGGACTACTGGAGTGTTCTCCTCTGGTGGTCCTAGCCATGAAGCAGAGAGAACCACCACCACAAGTGTGGCTGGTGACATGGATGAGGCTGGGACTATTGGTTCTGGCTTAGATGCTGGCCAAGGCAGTCCCACCATCATTAAGTCCTCATCCTTGCCCAATGAACCTGACTTGGGAGGTCAAATCCCCATTTCAGAAGAGGGCAGACTGGAACCAATGACTCTTTTGGAATTGACGGCAGTCTGCATTAGCTTGCAAAAGCAAAATGCAGACTTAGTACAAATTGTCAGCTTACAAGGCCTTGAACTCAAGAAATTGAGGGAGAGGATTGTTGTTTTGGAGAGTGATCATGCTAGGAGGGGTATGGAGGAGTCTTCCAAAGGGGAGGAAGATCAAAGAAATCTGAGTGATAAGGGCAGCCAAGATGGTCAATCAATGGATGTTGTTGAAGCCCTTACAACTTTGAAGGAACAAACAGGTTTTGATACGTCCTTAATCTCTCCAACCAATCTAAATTTATCATTTACAGCTATGTTGAGAGAGGTTACACAAGGCGCTGAGGGAAAATATTTGAGCGTTGACAAGACAAATTTGGACGTTGATAGAAGTATTTTGGGCGCTGATAGAGGAAATTTGGGCGTTGACAGACCTGCACATGAAGGTGATGTATTCCAGTCATCATCTATCATCAAAGAAGTTTCTACTCAGGTATTACCATCTACCTTACCAACCATTGCACCATCAGATAAGGGTAAGGGTAAATTGGTAGAATAATTTGTTCCAAAGAATGCAGCCCAAGTTGAATTTGATAGAAGATTGGCTGAACAAATGATGGAACAAGGTGAAAAGGAAAAGTCACCATTTGTTGTGACTTCTGAAGAAGAAAGTGATGGAGCTAGCTCAGACTCAAGTGTGATGATTATAGAACCAGAAAGGCTTGAGTATGGTGATGAGCTTGCTAGGGAAAAGTTGAGAGATTTAAAGTTGCAGGTTGACTTTGACATGCCAGAGGTGGTTCAGATGTACAATTCTTGGGAAGAAAGCTGTATGGATAATCCAGACTTGACCATTTCAGATCAAATATGGGGTTTGGAGCTTCTTCTTAGAGTTCAGAAGGATTGTAAGGTGATCTTGAAGCACAAGGCAAGCAATATTCTCTCAGAATTGAAAAGGGATAGAAGAGAGCTCTACTTTATGTTGCTCAGATGTCATGGAGTTGGATGGACACATCAGAAGTTGAAGGCTTTGACATTTGATGAGTTGGAACATAGAGCTTATCCTATTTGGGTGAGAGTGTAGGAAGAAAACACTCTCAGACTTCTTTCAGATGAAAGAAAGGAGAAACTTGCAGAAGAGATGGAAATTAAGAAAGCTATGATAGTTCCCAGGCCAGTGAAGAAGGGATTTAAACTTGAGTTTCCAAAAGATATGAATCCACTATATCCAAGTGAAGCAGTTATTAGAAAGAGCCTCAAGCTCTCCCCATTAGAAGCTTCAGATATGGTGCAGGTGTTACCATTAGATTCCAGGAATCCAATTGTGAGTTATGATGAAGATGAATGTGGATTCTAGAAGATTGGCAGATTTGGCAAGGAGGTACACACTTTTACCACTCTCATATCTTTATTTGCAAGTTGTGATAGAGAAGACTTGGTGGACCTTTAGAGGTTACTAGGGACCAAGTATGAGGCTGAAGCACCAATTTCAGCTAATGGAATAAAACTTTGGACCACATTCAAAAGAATGTGTGGGACAAATGAGAAAGATCCTGAAATATGGAAGGATCTTGAAGATGACCTCAGTGGTCTTCAATGGAGGTTATATTCAGCTGCTGGTGTATACCATTTGAGTTCTACAAAGTTTGCTGAGTATCTACTTGTGGATGCTCAATATTTCATATCCAAGGCTGTTTTGGAAAAGATGAAGGACACCCAGCTGGAGATAGATTATTCAAGTGACGTGGCAAAGAATTTGATCAGATTTATTCATTACCAATATGAGAAGGTTTGTCAGACTCCTCCAAGTTCTTAATGCTTATTCAGAAACTTGATCATAAGAGTGGATATCAAGTTTAGGGGAGGATTGTTGGGAATAAATTAAGGCCAGATCACTTGAGCGCTGACAAGAACAAATCAAGCATTGACAGGAACAAAGCAAGCGCTGACAGCTCAAGCGTTGACAAGTTAAAGTCAAGCGTTGACAGATTGAAGACAAGCACTGATGGAAGATATAAGCTACACGTTTATTATGTTCTAGAATACTTCTAGTAAGGATAGAAACGACAATGTATTTTCTATGTTTATCTTTACCTAGAATAGTTGATACGTAGCTTATTGTACAAGGCTTCTTAGTCTATAAAAGAAGGCCTTTAGGTTAATGTTCAATATCAAGTTTTATATAAGTTTTCATTCGTAAACATCTTTCATTGTAAGCAAGTTCGACATTCATAATCAAAGTGAAAGTTTTGTTTACATCTTGTGTTCTTGTTTAAGTGTTAAATTCCGTATAACACTTAGATTCACAAAACATATAACAAA
This sequence comes from Glebionis coronaria, assembly GCA_025667525.1. Classification (NCBI taxonomy): domain Eukaryota; kingdom Viridiplantae; phylum Streptophyta; class Magnoliopsida; order Asterales; family Asteraceae; genus Glebionis; species Glebionis coronaria. Next base: position 471,552,615 of record CM046879.1, read on the forward strand.
GGTTTCTCTACGTGTTATACTTGATCTAATCTCGTATACACAAAGCTAATCGATCTAAGTTTGGGATCAACACTTTTGGCCTACTATTTACCGAGATGCACAAGATCTTGTGAAGTCATGTGATGCATGCCAACGACAAGGAAAAGCCTCACAAAAAGATGAAATGCCACAAAATATCATTCAAGTGTGTGAGATCTTTGACGTTTGGGGTATAGACTTTATGGGGCCGTTCCCATCATCTCGTGGTAATAAGTACATTCTCGTTGCGGCTGACTACCTTTCTAAGTGGGTGGAGGCCAAGGCCTTGCCCACCAATGATGCTCGTGTGGTAGTCAAGTTTTTGAAGCAATTGTTTTCTCGGTTTGGAACCCCTCGTGCTATCATAAGCGATCGTGGAACCCATTTTTGTAACGACCAATTCGAAAGGGTTCTAAGGAAATATGGGGTTACACATCGACTTTCTACGGCTTATCACCCACAAACGAGTGGGCAAGTCGAGGTTTCAAACCGAGCGTTGAAGAGGATCTTGGAGAGATCCGTTGGGGAAAACCGACAAACTTGGTCGGATAAGTTGGACGATGCTTTATGGGCCTTTAGGACCGCTCATAAGACACCCATTGGGTGCACTCCCTATAAGCTTGTGTATGGAAAGAATTGTCATTTGCCTATCGAGTTAGAACACAAGGCTTATTGGGCCCTAAAGCATTGTAATCATGATATGGAGACCGCGGGAAAACACCAGAAAATGCAATTAATTGAGGGATATTGCTTATGAAAATTCATTGATTTACAAAGAAAAACTAAAAAGTTGCATGATTCTAAAATTAAAAACCGGGTTTTTAACATTGGGGATCAAGTTTTGCTTTTTAATTCAAGATTAAAAATCTTTTCCGGTAAGTTGAAATCCCGTTGGTCCGGTCCATTCACCGTGACTCAAGTGTTTCCGTATGGGACAATCGAGCTAGCTCAAGATGATGGTCCTAACTTCAAGGTGAATGGACATAGGTTGAAGCACTACTTTGGCGGGGAAGTTCCATCCTTGAACTACCTCGACCAAGTCACCTTCCCCAATGATAATTAGTATTGAGGGGATCGAGTCGAGCTCATGACTCGGTAATCAAAAACGAGGTGCCTCGTGGGGGAGTCCCATGCTTATCCTATGTACATATTATCGCTTTCTAATGTAGCTTACGTGTGGGGATTTGTGCCCTTCCAACCTTTGTTCCGTGGTTGTTTGTGAATTGTGGTTTTTAGATCATGATATTCACGATTGGAGCCTCTCGTGTTCGTTTTATGGGAGCACTCGATCGTTTGCTTTGAAGACTTTCTCAATATCCATGATATATCCTTGATTGTTCTAACCTTAGGTTTTTAGCTCACTTCATAAACGGCTTTAAATTTAATGGTTACACCCTTTCCATGCTAGATTAGGCATTCGACTACGTCTCTAGTATGGGGGTGTTTGCACCCCTAGACTCGAAACATTGAGGACAATGTTTAACTTTAGTATGGGGGGGGTGAATAGATACTTGCCTTGCTAAACCTTTACGCTTTCCAAAGTTTATCTTTTTGTTTATCGTTTTTGTTGCAAAATAAGGCTAAAAATGGCCAAATTTAAAAAAATTTCTCATGTTTTATAAGTGTTTGAAGACACGAATGTAGATTTTCCGATGGCGAGAATAAGAGTAATTTTTGACTCGACCGTGCGTGTTGAGCACTTAGCTTTGATTCCTTAACTAAACATTAGGCTAAGTCTCTTAAATGAGGACGAGAAATGATAGAGTTAATTATAAGTTACTATGCTAAACGTAGAGTACTCGTATTCTTTCAAAAACTCATGTGTTCTCGTTATTTGCTTATTCTCCCTTCGCATGTAAATATTTTTTGCTTAATAAATATTGACTTAGCGGTTTAGTTAGGATTGTTGGGTTTCTAGTCTTTTCTAGTAGCTTCCGTGTAATTAAATTGGGAAGACATTAAGGTATCGCCAGCGTCACGGTTTTGAAGTATTGGCACCCTAATAATCGAAAGCTTCACCCAATAATAAGATTTCAAGTGCTCACCTAAATCTAGCAAACAATTTGAAGCCCCACAAGGCCGAAAAATCTATGCAAAATTGGAAGTGAATCAAGCCTTAATCTTCGAAGCTTTAAAGATCCAAAATTCGCCTTAGCGTGAGGATATACGTCTTTGGCTAATAAAACCACCAATGAGGCGGATAATAAAAGGCAAGGCAAGACCGAAGTCATAATAAAAGCTTCATGGCGAAGTTGAATAAAAGATGGAGGTAAACCAAAGATAATAAGGCCCTTCCGTTAGGGGGCGTATAAAAGTCTTGGTAATAAGTCTCATGTTCAAAACCGTTATAAAACCGTGTTTATCGATTCTTCTTGTCAACTTAATTTTTTGACATCGTTGTCTATTAGGAGGGGTTATTGATTTGATGGTCTTAGTTACACCGTTAGGACTCTATTTTTAGACCTAAATCTCTATTATCGCATAAGTCAAACAATGTATCCTCGTGATCATTAAGACAAAATAAAATATAAGAGATACAACTTAGGAATAATGGGAGGATAAGTACGTAATTAGGGCATATGAGTAGTGTTAGCATTACTAACTTATAATGACAATGATCTCGTTGCACGCTTGGCATGGAATTAGGGTGAAAATCAAGGACGATGAAATTATTTCTAACGAAGCATTCACGTGTTCTTATTCTATGAACCTAAACGTCCCATTTTGCGATGAAAATCATACATTATGTCTAAAACGAAAGTAGTAGCAATAGTAGTAGTGTAGCTAGTTTATCATTCAATAAAGTGAATAAAAATGAATTTTGGAGGTGCTACGATACTTTATTCTAGCATTGCGTGAGGGCACGGCAATGGTTTAGTATGGGGGAGTGATGAGACTGCTTTTATACATAGTCTCATTGTCCAAATAAGGCTTAAAATGCATTAAATATCATCAAAATACCTAAATATATGCTTGTGTTTGTTGCTTGTGTATTGTAGGTACGGATATTGAGAAAATGACAAAAGATCACAAGAATCAGTCAAAAACGAACACGGGAAACGAAGCTGCACGATGAACCAAGCCCTAATGAAGAATTTTCCAAGAAAACCCTTGAAGAATTGAAGAATTATGAAGAAGGGTCCTCAAATATGGAAGAATTGACACATTATACCCTTGTATCTTCATAATTACAAGTTTGGTCCCTAAAGTTTGTCAAAATTACAAAAAGGACCCTTAACTTTGAAGAATTGGCAAATTTAGTCCCTCAACAAAACTAAATTGTCAATATTGGTCCTCCAAGAAGTCAACAAACAAGTCAAACCCTGAAGAATGAAGAAAAAGCCAAAATCAGTCCTTCAAATATCATAAATTTGCATGTTTAGTCCTTGAAACAAGTTTAAAAACTTGTTGTGCCAAAAATGACAAATGGTTGAAAGTTGTTATGTGTAATTTAGGCGTTGACAACTTTCTAAATCAAAATGGAGAAAACTAGAAAAATGGGGGACCTTTTCTGCCAGACAACCAACCCTCAACCCACCACTCACAACACGCCACCTCACCCACTCAACCATTCCACCAATCACAGCTCCTCCCTTCACCACGTCACCTCTCCACTCACTTATTAAACTGATTTAATTAATCAGTTTAAACTTCCCTCCAAACAATTTTTTAAATTTAATCACCCCTAAAAATGGATTAAAACCACCCCATTATCCCCATAAACCCTAAATTATTCCCAGCTTCAATTAGGCTTAAAACAAAGGGTTTTGTGCTCAATATTTTCAGATTGATAATTAACCATCACCTAAAACCAAACCCAACTCCCAAAAACGTCCCCCTCACCCTCACATGGCTCTCCAACCCTCCCCTGACCCACAAAAGAGCTTGAAGACAAACCAGGCCAGAAGAATCAACGACTAAGTCTTGGCTTCATATCCACGCATCAGTTACACCCCTTGGATCATTTTTTGCAACATGATTTCACCACAAGCAGACAACAAAAGATCACATAGGACTAAAATTCAAAAATCACCAAGGGCATTTCTTGAAAAGCTAGCATTAGGGTTTTAGCTTTTGAATTTTTTATTAATAGTTCTAGAACAACCTTGTAAGTCCCTATATAAGGACGCATAAGTCTTAGCTTAGTTCTTGTTCTTGTTTTCCTTTTTCACAACCTTGTAAAGCTTTCTATTCTGAATGAGAAATTAAGTTAAGTGTTGGTGATGAAAACGAGTTCCACATTATATTTCAGTTGATTTAAGTTATCATTGTTCAAGTTTGGTTTTAATTTTCAGCAAGTTTATTAAGTTTTTCAAGTTTCTGTTTTCATTTCAAGGTTTTCTTAAAATCTAAATTTTCATTAAAGTCTGATAAAATGGTGATGAAATGTGTTGGTTTAGTGGTGTTTAAGGTTGTGTATGTCCATGATACCATGGCTTGTTCTGGTATAGTGGGTACCCAATCTTAGACAGCCATTGTTTGGTCTATTGTTTAGTTTATCTTAGTTCTAACCCAAGCTTTAAGCTCTCTTCTAGCTTCATCTATAAGCTAGGGGCAAGCTTTTAAGCTTTTACACAGCTTTGTTCCTTCTCTCTTGGCAGATTCAAAACAGGAACCATTTTTATCCATTTTTGTTAAGCAGTCCTTCAATAGAATCTCAGCAAATTTCTGCTCAGGCCCCAGCCTGATTGGAGGTAACTTTTCAGTCACTGTTGGGCCTGGATGTAGGCCCAACAAGGTAGCATCCTTGATTCTTATTTTAGCTTTCAAAAATTATAAATTGTATGATTCATATGAAATTTGGTGAATTTTGATGATAATTGTTTAAGTGTTGTTTTCCTGGTGTGATATTGTTCATTTAGTATTGTTTGCATGTTATAAGTATTTTGATTCAGTTTGGATTGGATTTGAATAGATTTGCTTTGTTAAATTTGGTTTTCAGAAGTTTAAGGGGTGTTTGGATCAAGGCTCTAGTAGGGTTTAATGTTATGCATCTTGGCTTAGAATCTGTTAAATATACTCAATAGGGTATTGGTAGGGTGTATGTTAAATTGGTTGTCACTTTGGAAAGGTTTTAAAACATTTGCATGCTTTAAAATTTGGAAAACAGTCAAAATCAGTCAAGCCCCATTAATGCATGCTTGAGTGTTAATTTGTGCTTTAAATCTTGAAGTCTGTTAGATCTTAGGTCCTATAAGGGTTTGTGATCTCTTGTATCCTATTTGGTATCATTGTGTGCTTTGTTTGAAGGTTTGAATCTCACTTGTGTGCCATTTGAACCAGCAAACACTCTCAGACCCATATTAGCTTCTTCAGTAACATTTTTATGCATGTTTGCTTGATTCTTGTGATTAAACTTGTGTTTTTGTGCTATACTTGACTCCCTACACTCCAACTAGGTGTAGGGGTGCCCTTTTGTCCATCAAAAATCATCACAACTCCAAGAACAAGGCCTCTTGTTCTTATCTTCACTTGTGAAGATACGTCTGTTTACTTGGGAGTTCATCAGAAACACATTGCAATCTGGGCTTGTTTTGATCTTATTTACTTGATTATAGCTTACTTTCTTTGATTATAAGTTTGTTTAGAGTGTATTAGAGTTATTAATTTGAGTATTAAAGTTTAAAAAAAAAAGTTTAGCAAAAAGCTCCTTGGCCTGGACTCGAACACGGGACCTCTCGTTCGAGGACTATACGTGTTAACCAGTGACCCAAGTGCCTTTCTATGCACATCTAGCTAACCATTATCCATTTAACTAGTTATTGTTTTTAGCTTAATTAACCTAACATCTTATTTAAAAGCTGATTCCAGCTTATTTCTTTTAGGTTTTTGCAAGTTAGTATTTTTCTTTTGTTTTTATTTAGTTTTAGGACTTTTTGGTGCAAAAAGTTTATTTTTCCCGTATTTAATTAATTTTGTAGGATTATTTTAAGTTTAAATTTTAGAAAGTGAATAAAAAATAGAAAAAGGTATTTTAAAAATCTGAAAAAATAGTTTTTAGGTTTTTAATCATATTTTTGAGGTTTACAGCTATTTAAGTTTTCATTTTAGCCAATTTTTGATTTTATAGGATTTTAGGGTTTTTAACCAACTTTAAAATATAATATAAAATTATTAAATAGGTTTTAGAAATTTTTAATTGCATTTTTGTCTTAGTTACATTATTTTAGATTTTTGGTAATTTTTTAGAATTTTTTTTATAAAATTTGAATTTTTTTAATATTATCTTATTATTAAAAATTAAAGTTTTGACTTTTTAAGTTTTTACATTTTTCTTAGATTGAAGATACTTAATTAGGAGTTTTGTAACTTTCCAAATATTTTTAGGACTTTTTAATTATTTTCTAGAATTAATTTAAGTTTTAATTGATTTTAATAGTTTTTAAGTGTTTAAAAATAGTTTTATTTGGTTTTAAAAATTTAAAAAATACTTTTTAGCTTAATTAGGTTATTTTTGAGGTTTACAAGATTTAAAATCTTGTTTAAGGCTTTTTAATAATTAATTGTGATTTTTAGGGCTTTAATTAGCATTAAAAAGTCATTATCTAATTAATTAAAAGGTTTTAGCAAGTTTGGATTTTTTGTAAACTCTTAGAATATTATTGTGGATTTTTAGTAATTTTTAGTAATTTTTAGGAATTTTTAGGTTAAAATTTTAATTTTTGCACTATTTACGGTTTTACGTGAACGTTTTTTCGTCTTAGCTCGATCCGTCTTCGTAACCGTCTTCCTTTTCTTAACCTCATTTCTTTCTTTCTTTTTCAATCACATAATCACAAATCAAAATCAATTCATTACACAACGCACTTGCCTCCTCGAGAACGAACTTGAACTTCATTGGGTCATTAGTGCTCGGTTTTCCTAAACCGACACTTAATACTTGCCACTTTTGCTCTCTTTTCCTAAAGAGTAGTAAAACTACTACATCAGTAGGATATGTAAATCTTGCTTATGTTTTAGGGAGAGAAAGAGATAGAAAGATGGTGGATTACACATAATTCTAGAGAGAGAAACTTAATAAGAACTATGTGAAAAATGATTAACCACACACCCTCTCCATCAAAGGAGAGGGTTTATATACCCAAGCCTTATGATGGGCTTGGGCTTACAATGTTGGGCCGGCCTACACATGTTGTAGGCTAGGCTTGACTTTGTTTGTTTAATAAAGATATCTAGACTACGAGCTACTACTTAATATATTGTCGGAGTGACCGAATCTTCCTAAATACGTAAAAACGTATTTCCAACACTTATAAACGAATATTTCAAGTAATATAACTACACAATATCTATATATGAATATCAAATACAAATGTACAAGTTATAATCTATCATATAGAAGTAATATTTGATTCTAAAATACTAAGTACAAGTCATCTAAAGCTAATTATAAGTATTAAGACCTAGTAACCTAGATTAGCACCTAAACTTCATTTCCCATTGAATTAGAGTCTAATATTGAAACCAATTATAAAAATCAACTAAGTATCATATTAAGACCATACATTCATCTCAAGTTAAGTTACAAACTAATAAAGCACAATGTATAAGTTATTAAAGCATAAAACCATAAGCTAACCTAGTTACACCTAGGATATAATTACCCTATACAAACCCTTAAACTAAGTGTGTAGCATCATTAGAAATGATAAAAATAACATATAAGACCTAGAATAAGTTTACATGATGAAATAAATACTAATTACCCAAAGTACATAGTCATTAGGCTTAATGACCTAAAAACCCTTATAATAAGCATTTACTTAGAATCAATACCCAGTCTTTTAGGACAAGTCTACCAACACTCATAGCACTAAATTTAGGTTATAAAATCATATTAAGACAATGTACAAGTATCCTAAAGCATAAGGTACAACATTTTAATGCATGACTTATAAATTAGGTCAAAATAGGTATTTTTACTCTTTAGATATGTTTACCTAGAATAACCTATCAAACCAAGTGTGGAAACTCTTTGGATACTTAAAAAACAATTTCTAAGACCTAAATTGAGTTTACATCAGTAGCTAAAGGAAGGATAATGACTTTAATAAGGATTTAACCCTAGATCATTAGAACCATAATCCGCCTAGGTTTTCTTCCTAATTTCACTCCAAACCTTTGTTAAACTTCAAACCAAGGACCCAAAACTTATAAATACAATGTTTAAACCCTAATTACACCCTAATACATCACTAATTACATTCCTAAGTCCTGAATTATCAAAATTACAAAGTTACAAGTTACAAGCCCTAGAAATTTAACCCGCCTACGTTTTTCCCTCCAAAAAATTGTTTAAACAATTTCTCTCCCATTTTCAAAACCTAGTATCAGACCAACTAAATATTTTGGGATATTTTCCGTTAGGTTCATCACCTACTTGAAGGCTACACGTCTTCATTCTCATCTAAATGTTGTCGTGACCTAATAGGAGCCACAAGACTTAGATATTTTGTTCCTAGCTTCCATGAATCATTCCTAGACTTCCTTACGCTCCCCTAGCTTCCCTTAGTCACATACCTATATGCCTTACACGTTCATGGCCTTAATTTGGAACTTAATTGTTAAAAATGGCTTTAAAAGGGACGAATTCCCCCATTTGAAAACTTGTACCCCGTTTTCTTAATCCTCCATACCCATTCAGATTTTGCATATCTACAAAGGTTCTAAGATACTTATAAGACCAGAGAATAGGTCTAGCAGGAAGCCGTTTAAGCTCTAGAAGCTTTGGTAGCAAGTTGTGTTCATAAGGAGCCCTAGAAAACATTTTGAAGCAACTTAGGTAATTAATATGTTAACTAATCTTTGGTCTTGTTATAATGTTGTTTTTGAGACTTGTTATAATGTTAATAAGATTTTAATAGATAATCTAATAAACCTTAGTTCATGTAATAAGCAAAAATGGAAGTTATAAGCTAAAGATGTTATAAAATCCTAGTTTTGTAATTTACATGAAATAATAACTTAAAATCCATTTCAAAGGCTATAAATCTGAAAAATTAATGTTATTATGATTATAAATGTTTTTATAAACTTTATTTTAAGTTCCTAGATCATTTGGTATAATTTTGAGGTTGTTATGTAATTTTAAACAAGTATAGGGACTAAAACTGTCATTTTTGAAACTATAAACATTTTGGTCCAAAAGTGTCATTTTGTCAAAGTTAAAAATATAAGGACTAATATTGCAAAGTTTTTAATCCAAAGGTTAATATTTGAAGGTTGAAAATGTAAATATTAAAACTATATACTATAGGGGTTGAAAGTGTAAATATACCAAACTTATAACTAAAAGGGCTACTTTTGCCTATTTTGAAACTAAAGAACATAAAATATAATAATGATATAATTCACAATGTGTTATGTTAGTAGAGAACTTTGTACAAAGATGTTTCATCTCGATATTACGTTCTGAACGAGTGGTTAAGTTTACAATTTAAAGTGCCCTCGCTCCTCAAACGTTTATAGAATGGCTTCTGAGTATAATGTCCCGAACAGTGATACTATAATTCCAAAATATATGATTCAAAGATCTATGAGAAGTTGTACATATTTTTGTTTAAACTAAGATCTATGAGAAGTTGTGATATATGTACATATTTTTGTTTAAACCAAGATCTATGAGAAGTTGTGATATTCAAATTGTTAATATCGGAGTAATTCAAGACTCTATAGGCTTAGGTGAGTTCATAGCCTCACTTTTGAAATTTTTTAAATGATTTGAAAACCCGTGAGGGGGATCTATGCTAAAATTGTAATACAAGTGTTTTTGTATGCTGCCCGATATGATTATTGACACTACGTTTACTTGTTGCCATTAAGACCCTTTTAATCGTGGACCACTAATCATTTCTATAAAATGAGCTCTAATATTATGAGTAGTACTAATTAAGGACTGACATCCTCTATCTGGGCAAGTTGTACTTACTGGAATGCTAAGGGTTCCCACCTAGGCTAAACGGATACACTTTATTTGCTAAACTCATGATAGTCCGACAAACTACCTACATAAGGGCAGTTTGTTGGTTTTCTGATAATGTCTAGTCGCGGGGTCATGAGCTAGTGAAATAAGAACCGATGAATTTAAAATAATGGGAAAGGTTGCAAAAATCGTGAATCGCTAGCCGGCCGGTCGACAACATTGTAGCTTGTAATCGTTCTAGGCGGGATTAATCGGTGATTAATCGGATTGGCATTTTAAGCAAAATTTTGGTATATTGGCAAGTTTTGTGTATTTCTAACAAGTTTTGGGCATTTATGTCAACATTATTCTTAAAATACAACTTATCATACATATAGATAGTTAATATAATTGATAAACACAAGTTTTATGGTGAGTTTTTGGTATTTTAGGCAAAATCTGCAAGTTTTTGGTAAGTTTGACCTCCCTTGACCATCGTTGACTACAGTTGACCGCCATTAATCATCTTTTAGTTACTCGGCAAGGTTGAAGACCTTGTAGCGGTTAATCGATAATTAATCGGGCTTGTAGACCTTTTTTGCAACATTGATAATGGGTGTATAACAATGTAGCCCTAGAGTCATGCTTGTATTAAAATATTGTTTAAACCTATAAATTTAGTCAACCATTGTGTTGATTTTTAAGCATATGTCTCAAGTGAATGAAGATTGGCGGGCTGAGGATGGTGGTATCTTGAAAAGTTATCATTCTAATAAATAAGACTAGATTTTGGGATCTTGTGATGTACAGTGTATGTACAGTTGTTTTGTTAAAACTCTGATGAATAAATGAATGATACTGTAAATTTTTATAAAATGTCTCTTTGAGCATTTTTCTATTATTTTGACTTTGATACCTTGAAAGTAATACCCCAGATTAGCTTCCACAGTTATATGCTAAGAATGGGGGTATTACAATAACGTATCAAAATATCTGAAACACCACCAACATCACCTACTCACACCCAACCTCCAGTGACAAACATTGCAAAAGTGCCACCACCTTCTCAAATGCCACCACCTTCCATACCATCCTCCATTTCTGCTCCATTACCCTAAACACTCCCTCTTCTAAAAATCCCTTTAACCAACACCCATCCAATTCCATATTTTATAGATTTGGATAATTCTTTATGGATTAAAGAACTCTCTTTCCACCACATGCTTCCAAGCTCATCATCTCACTCATCCCTCGTTAGTGTGCTTTCGCCACCTACCATACAACAACAACGAGACTTGAACCATCGTCAAGCCTTCAATGACATGGTTCATCGACAACTAAGAGAGACTCAACAACACGTTAACCTCCACGGTCCTTCTCCATCATCATTCCATCAAAACACTCAACTTCATCCTACTAATCTCCACATCTACCCCAATGCGAACATTGTCGTTATACCCACTCACTTGTTACGGATATGCGTCAAGAGATGCGTGTAGCGCTACAGAATATCCTTGATGAAATTGAGGCACTACTACGCAGGCTACCTCGGTATCATTATCCTTACAAGTTCTTAGGGACTCACGTATCTTTCCTTCCTTTCTATTATAATACCTTGCTGGACCCCGTCGGACCCCACCATAAAAGGGTCCGACAACCCCAACGAGGGGTCCGTGAGGCCCTGTTTTTCGTTTTTCTTTTTATTTCTCTCCTTTTAATCAATGTAATTCATATTTAGACCAATGTTTCACATGCGTTAATCTATAATTTTACTTGGGGCGAGATGAATGAGCTCTTTTCTTTTCTACATTATTTCTTGTACATGTATGCTAATGTCTTGCTTGAATATTATGATTATGCTATATCTCCGTAAAACCCGCATGCTTTTACCATGAATAGTGCCTTTAAGATCGTACGTACAAGATTATAACTTTCCTTTTATAGCGCGTTACGTTTCACGTATAAGAATTTTACGTATTACGTACGTGTTAGAACACGATAATTATTTATTACGTACGAACACACAATAGTTATTTAAACAATAATTAATCACGAACATGCGATCATGAAATCATGAACGTAATTTAATCACGAGCTAATATTAATTACGTATATATATTTATTACGAACACGAATAAATATATTAAGTCATGTTTAATATTTAACGAGAACACATAAAACACGAACACGACTAAACACGAACGAACACTTATATAATTAGACTCGGAAAATGGTACGGGTACCCATGTGGGGCCCCCTACCCGCGGCTACACCATGAAGATGGGCCAAGCCCATCAAAATTTTACTAAGAAAGGGGTTAAGGTAAATATTGTGGTCATTTTTCACTTTATAGTAAAAATATCAAAAACCTAAAAAGTTTTCTCCTTCTTGCTCTCTTGGCCGCCGCATATAAACACAACAAAGGAGGGTGTTTGTTTGATTTTGATCTTGAATTTGGTGCAAGTATTCGTGTGTGTTCATCCTCGTTTGATCCACGCATTCGGTATACCTTTTTAATCCTTTTTCTTTTTGTTTTGATTTAATAAATTAAGTAAGAACATGATGTTTTTAAAAAGCTAATTAAAAACATAAATCAAACATGTAAATGGTTATGGGGTAAATCAAAACGGAGGATTTAGGGGTGTTTGTTGTGGCCGGCGCCTAAACCGAACCCCAAGGGGGTCTCGGCTTGGCATATGGACCACCACCGAGACATCAAGGTCTCGGTTTGGTGGTGTGGGTCCCACAACAGCAGCAAAAAAGGGGGAAACCCCGAAGTGATTCAGGGTATGGTGTTGATTACGGGTCCGGTTCATGTTTTCTAGTCACGATCCGGTTCATGGTTTATGTTAATGTGATGTTTTTAATAATCAGATGTTAAAATTAAATTAATAATATATGACATGATTAATTTAATAAAACATGACTTAGGTTATAATTTAATTATTAGATCATGCAATTTTAACCTAAGTATTTATATTTTTCTAGACTTTATAATTAAATAATTATTATAAACCATGGCTATAATTAATTAATTAACATGACTTAGGTTATATTATTAATAATTAATAATACATGTTTTAACCTAAGTATTTAACTTTATTTAATTAAAACATGATATATTTAATTAAATACTTTTAACCTATAGTTTATTTAAATTACATGTAATAATTAATAAACTATACCTTATATCATTATGACTTAGAAAAATAATCAGAAAAACACTTAAGCTTATATACTTAGCTTATTTAACCAGCTTATATCTAATTATGGAAACTTTCTATTTTTAGAAACTTATTTATTTCAGGCAGCTAATCTAATTATGGAAACTTTCTATTTTTAGAAACTTATTTAATTCAGGCAGCTAATCTATTTATGGAAACTTTCTATTTTTAGAAACTTATTTAATTAAGGCAGCTAATCTATTTATGGAAACTTTCTATTTTTAGAAACTTATCTATTTTAAGTAGTAATTCTATTTTGGAAACTTTCTATTTTTGGAAACTTTATATTTTTGGAAACCCTTTCTATTTTTGGAAACTTTCTATTTTTGGAAACTTTCTATTTTTGGTAACTTTCTATTTTTGGAAACTTTCTATTTTAGGAAACCTGCTATTTTTAGAAAGTTACTTATTATTACACAGTAAGTATAATAATACATGAAATACAAGTAATACTTAATCAGAATAGACAGAATATAAGATAAACACAGTTTAAAGCTTAAAACAGTAAAACATGACATGAACGTATAAAATAAGCTAAGACATGACATAAAACCAGTTACGTATTTAGTAAACAGATACTTATACACGTATGTATTTATGTAGCATTAGTGATACCGAAGTAGGACTCTCCTCGGTTCGTCTTCTTCGTTCACTGTACATAAGGTACGGATTCTCGTCCTTTCAGTATGGACATTCTTTTCTTATTAGGATTCCCCGTATACAGCCAACTGTTTTCCCGTAGTATCAGTTTATATGTTTGATTTGCTTATGTTAATTTAGAATACCTATAGCCATATACATGCATGACCAGTTTCACCTAGTTATGGAGGTACCATAACCATAACACTAGAGGCACTGGTGTTATGACTTCCACACGGCGGAGTGATTGCTCGTGGCGTCCCTTCAGCTTTTGGCCATATTATTATATTTATCATGTGGGGCGTATGGGTGCATCCTAGTTACATGTTTTCAGCAGATTACTCAGTGTGAATGTGGTGTGTGCCTTGCATCCTTCACAAGGAGCTGATCCCTCCTACCCAAAACTAGTATATTAAATTAGAGGCAGCCCCTCTAATTTGCATTATAAGGTCACCCCTCCAAGTATTCATGCACGGTGTATTTTCATGACCTATATTGGCTAATGGTAAAATATGTTAAACAGTTTTCGTAAGATAAACATAAGGCATTTTAAACTATAAACCCAGTTTTATGAACATGTTCCAGGTTTTCCAGGACTTATACATTTCCGCTGCTACTAAGTCTTTATTATGTTTTAGTCATTCATGCTATGTCTATATCCGTGCACTGAGCGTTTTGCTCAGCCGTTACTTTCCTCTCCATGTCCCAAAACGGCAGGTACCCTAGGAAAGACTCGAGCATTTGGAGGACGTGCATAGGATGGAAGCTGCTAGAGACTTCCTTTCCTTCTTGCCCTCATATACTTATGCTTGTTTAGTCTTTCATTCATTTCTATTGCTTTATTATGTTTTGGGCTTATGTTTGGGAACCGATGTTTGATTCCGGTTATCCCTATGGTCATGTAATGTTTTAGACATTTATCCTTGTATGCTTTGATGACACGCCATAATTACGCGTGACATTCCATTATCAAAATGGGGTGTTACAATTATGGTATCAGAGCCAAGGCTTCGACCTGTAGGCTCTAAAACTTGACCTGTGACTAGTGGGTAGTCACCAGGAGCTTCCTAAGCCAACGTTCGTTATTTTACGTATTGATGTTTTCAGCGCATTGTTGTTTTAACCATGATGTTTTCAGCACCTTGAGGTTTTAACCTTGATGTTTTCATCGATATTGTTTTACTAATATGGATGGACAACCGTCATTCATATGTAGTTATGTGTCATTGTTTCATGCATAATGTTCCTCATGAACTGTGGCTATGTGGACTGAACCCCAATAGTTCATAATTAGTCACATAAAAAAAATTTCTGATAAGTTTTGACAGATGAGTTTCATTTATTTATGTTTCATGTATCATTGTTGCAGGAATTATGATTAAGTAATGGTTGGTACAGGACTGGCCCTATTTAGTCGCATGTGCTTTTATCGAAACTTTTAACTTTGGGACCGACCCATAGGCGTCCCCTCGCCATGTCTTTTGTTTTGGGACCGACCCATAGGCGTTCCCTCGCACATATAAAGGTTTTTATAAACTACATTTCGCATTCATGCACTGTTTTTCATGCATAAAATTTTTCTCATGATTTATTGGCATAAATTTTTTTCATGTCCCCTCATAAGTTACTATGTTTTTATGTCAAGTATGTTTTCATACTGTCATGGTTAACTTCAGTTTCATGCTGATTACGTTATACACTCTTCATGATAGATGGTTTCATGTTTCTTCATGACAATTCCATCTTCATGTTGATTACGTCTTACGCCTCTTTTGTTATTTATGCTTTCATGCAAGGCATTGTTGGTTTTCATTGAATTCTGCTTTCATGATAGTCATGGTTGGTTTTCATTGATCATGCTATCAGGCAAATCATCGTTGAATTTTGTGTAATCACACTTTAACGTTTCTCGATGCAACCAGAATGAGGTATATATTGGCATTGCCAGGTTATCATGATGGTTTTTCTAACCGTCTAACCGATTATAGTTCCTATAAAAACATGACAAATGATCGACCCCATACCGATCATTTCATGTGCATTCCGCGTGTACTCCACATACCGTATTTCATGTGTATTACACGTACCTTAATCCATGTGTATTCCACTTGCAATACTTCATGAGTATTCGCTAGTCGATTCTGAATCACCTCAGGCGTATTTTCAATTGCTGATATTCTACAAGATTGCTGATGCCGCTCATAACTTAGAGATGTTACTAAAGGTTGATGCTGCTGACGTTCGGAGACGCTACGAGATGCGGATGCTGTTCACAACCTGGAGATCCTACATGACGAAGACAAAGGCGTCAGAGCAAAGAAATTGGACGAGAAGATGCTTCACAATCAGACGATTTCCATCAATCATTGTACCTAATTCTTAGTTACATGTCACACGTCATTCGGCTGTCATTTCAGCCATATGAGTGCAAACCGGTACCAGCCGGCCACTCAGCTGAATAGTTACGTGAATCACGGTCATGAGAATGACCGTCATGGAACTGACAGACAGGACGATAGTAACCACTACTATGACAGAAACTATCCTAGAAATCGCAACCGAGGCTCCGACCGCGGACGTGATCAGACATACAAAGGATCAGTAGTCCAACCGATCCGCCAAGTCTGGCATAATAACCTAATATTGTAGTTCTATTGTTTTACGTCTCAAGACACATGTCAAGACATCAGTCAAGACACATGTCTCACGTATACTTTCTGAAGACACATGTCAAGACACCAGTCAAGACATATGTCATGCTTATAGTTCCAAGACACGAGTCAAGACACATGACTCACGTCCAACTATGGAACATTTCTAAGAAATTCAGGGTACCCTCCAAGGGTATATCCATTTTGTGGTGCCATGTATTAATCAGGCCACAAGAATTTCAATACCATTACCGGCGCATCAGTGAGAACTGTCACGTTGCCGATGTCACTTTTATTTGTTTCACCATATTTCATATATTCATGACCATAAAGGACGCCTTTTGTATTCCCACGTATACGAAGGTTTTCCTTCAGCTTAATGATGAGATCCAAGCTGCTAACGCATTTCCTCGGACAGACACGAGATGAATTTTATCCTAATTATGTACGATTCATAATTATGTATAGTAATGTTCAGGCTCCTGAATACATTCAGCTTGATTTTCCATCAGGAAAATCTGTACAAATTATCTTTGCTTACAAGCATGTGCGTTGTTAGCCATGGTCGCTAAAATTTTCTAGCTGTCAGTAACACACGACCACTTAAGTCTTTTACGCATAGCCAGTTGATTATTCCAAAATCTTACTATACATTCCAGAAGAACCTACAAGGAGAAGGATGGTACCATGAGATTATGTGTCGACTACCGTCGATTTAAATAAATCACTATTCATGACCATTATTCTCCTCCACGTATTGACAACATGTCCAATCGACCTTATAGTGTTAATCACTTTTCCAAGATCGAACTCATGATCATGCTGCCAACAGTGACGAGTGAAAGAGCAGGACATGTCCATGACTGCTATTCGTACACGACTCGGTCAAGCTAGATTTATGATTTTGAATTAGTCTCATCAATGCTCCAACGACATTATAAGAATCAGTTTCCATGAACTCATAGCAAATTCATCAATGTTTTCATTGAGGATAACCTAATTTTCCTCTAAGCCTAGAGAAGAACAAGAAGACCATATCTGCACTATGTTGCAAATTCTATGACAAGAGAAATTTTACCCTGGAAAATTTTCCAATATCAATCCTGTTTGATTACAGTGACACGCTGAATCACATGGCTTCCTACGGTTAATCTTACCATGACTCAGCTTATGCGTAAAGGAGAGAACCCTACACTACATTAGGTGTTCTAGAAAATCTTACGCTAGGAGAAGTCTAGATTCAGAGACTCAGAGTTTCGCAAACTCCTATGTATCAAGTTCTACGAAGCAAGATACAGTTATGTTCATATCTAAGTACCTGACTTACCAACGGGTTAAGATAGGACACCAACAAACTGGGATGTTTTCATCATCTGAAATTGTAAATCGAAATGGGACAGGATCTCCACGGATGTTGGTTACCAGTTTAACGCAAACTCAGAAGAAGCATGATGTTATCTGGTTTATTGCAAACAGTTTGATCAAGTCTGCAGAATCCTTACATCCGCAAGGATTTCAGAACCAACAGATTGATCGGACATGTTCCAGCCAAGGCTCATCCGATAACTTGGCAATTCCTCAGTTATCGGGTCAGACAAATATTCATAATTGTGCTCCTTATTTACTTCACGTCCTTGTTCTAATTTCACGACTTGCTTTCGCGCTCGCGTTCATGACACTATTAACGTTCATGATGGCATCTTGGCTTACGATTTTACGTTCATTTTTTTTTCATTCTGGGGAGTTTTGCAAGAACTTAAGAGACCAGACCCAAGTTTAGTATAACTCCCTATCCTCAGATAGACGTTTCTCGTCATATTCTATATCTCACCTTGTAGCGTTTGGCGTTATCGCCGTTATATTCTATGTTCAAGATATGTTTCACATGTCATGTTCATTCCACGTTCCTCATATCATGATCAAGATATGTTACACGTATCAGGGATCACGATATGCTTACTCATACTACACTCATCATATCTCCACGTATCAAGTTCAACATTTTTCACGTATTACGTTCAAAAAAATTTCACGTATTACGTTCAAAATTTTTCACGTACTACGTTTCTTCGTGTCTCGTGCATCGTTGCTAATTCTCAGTTAAGTTAGAGTGTTTTGCACGATAACGTTTCAGTTGCCTTACACGTTAATTCTTATTCCCTCGATCAAATTTAGGGGATCTACCTTACGTTGATAACCAAGAACTTCTTCGTATGTCAAGTCAAGGTCAGGAGGACTTAGATTTATCATTCGCGTCGAGATCTTGTGAAGGAATCGTTCCAAGGGGGAGGCCAATTGGAAACGGACAAGTTCATCCGTACTTCCTATCCGTTTTTCTCTTATCAATTAGATATGTCTTTTCAATCACGTCACGTTCCATGTCCTTTCAAGACATGTCACGTTCCGCGTTCCTTCTGCCAGGTCACCTGTACGTTCATTTATCTTACATATCCTCTCAGTTTGATTCGGGTATGTTTCTCTTTCAGTTACGTTATCTATAATTCGGGGACGAATTATTATTTTTAGGGGGGGGGAGAGTTGTAAAACCCGCATGCTTTTACCATGAATAGTGCCTTTAATATCGTACGTACAAGATTAGAACTTTCCTTTTATAGCGCGTTACGTTTCACGTATAAGAATTTTACGTATTACGTACGTGTTAGAACACGATAATTATTTATTACGTACGAACACACAATAATTATGTAAACAATAATTAATCACGAACATGCGATCATGAAATCATGAACGTAATTTAATCACGAGCTAATATTAATTACGTATATATATTTATTACAAACACGAATAAATATATTAAGTCACGGTTAATATTTAACGAGAACACATAAAACACGAACACGACTAAACACGAACGAACACTTAAATAATTAGACTCGGAAAATGGTACGGGTACCCCATGTGGGGCCCCCTACCCGCGGCTAAACCATGGAGATGGGCCAAGCCCATCAAAATTTTACTAAGAAAGGGGTTAAGGTAAATATTGTGGTCATTTTTCACTTTACAGTAAAAACATCAGAAACCTAAAAAGTTTTCTCCTTCTCCTTCTTGCTCACTTGGCCGCCGCATATAAACACACCAAAGGGGGGTGTTTGTTTGATTTTGATCTTGAATTTGGTGCAAGTATTCGTGTGTGTTCATCCTCGTTTGATCCACGCATTCGGTATACCTTTTTAATCCTTTTTCTTTTTGTTTTGATTTAATAAATTAAATAAGAACATGATGTTTTTAAAAAGCTAATTAAAAACATAAATCAAACATGTAAATGGTTATGGGGTAAATCAAAACGGAGGATTTAGGGGTGTTTGTTGTGGCCGGCGCCTAAACCGAACCCCACGGGGGTCTCGGCTTGGCATATGGACCACCACCGAGATCTCAAGGTCTCGGTTTGGTGGTGTGCGTCCCACGGCAGCAGCAAAAAGGGGGAAACCCCGAAGTGGTTCGGGGTATGGTGTTGATTACGGGTCCGGTTCATGGTTTCTAGTCACGATCCGGTTCATGGTTTATGTTAAGGTGATGTTTTTAATAATCATATGTTAAAATTAAATTAATAATATATGACATGATTAATTTAATAAAACATGACTTAGGTTATAATTTAATTATTAGATCATGAAATTTTAACCTAAGTATTTATATTTTTCTAGACTTTATAATTAATTAATTATTAAAAACCATGACTATAATTAATTAATTAACATGACTTAGGTTATATTATTAATAATTAATAATACATGTTTTAACCTAAGTATTTAACTTTATTTAATTAAAAACATGATATATTTAATTAAATACTTTTAACCTATAGTTTATTTAAATTACATGTAATAATTAATAAATTATACCTTATATCATTATGACTTAGAAAA
The DNA here is from genome assembly GCA_025667525.1 of Glebionis coronaria. Taxonomy (NCBI): domain Eukaryota; kingdom Viridiplantae; phylum Streptophyta; class Magnoliopsida; order Asterales; family Asteraceae; genus Glebionis; species Glebionis coronaria. The sequence goes on from CM046879.1 coordinate 471,572,935, forward strand.
ATAATCAGAAAAACACTTAAGCTTATATACTTAGCTTATTTAACCAGCTTATATCTAATTATAGAAACTTTCTATTTTTAGAAACTTATTTAATTCAGGCAGCTAATCTAATTATGGAAACTTTCTATTTTTAGAAACTTATTTAATTCAGGCAGCTAATCTATTTATGGAAACTTTCTTTTTTTTGAAATTTATTTAATTAAGGCAGCTAATCTATTTATGGAAACTTTCTATTTTTAGAAACTTATCTATTTTAAGCAGTAATTCTATTTTTGGAAACTTTCTGTTTCTAGAAACTTTCTATTTTTGGAAACTTTCTAATTTTGGAAACTTTCTATTTTTTGTAACTTTCTATTTTTGGGAACTTTCTATTTTAGGAACCCTGCTATTTTTAGAAAGTTACTTATTATTACACAGTAAGTATAATAATACATGAAATACAAGTAATACTTAATCAGAATAGACAGAATATAAGATAAACAGAGTTTAAAGCTTAAAACAGGTAAACATGACATGAACGTATAAAATAAGCTAATACATGACATAAAACCAGTTAAGTATTTAGTAAACAGATACTTATACACGTATGTATTTATGTAGCATTAGTGATACCGAAGTAGGACTCTCCTCGATTCGTCTTCTTCGTTCACTAGACATAAGGTACGGATTCCCGTCCTTTTAGTATGAACATTCTTTCCTTATTAGGATTCCCCGTATGCAGCCAACTATTTTCCCGTAGTATCAGTTTATATGTTTGATTTGCTTATGTTAATTTAGAATACCTATAGCCATATACATGCATGACCAGTTTCACCTAGTTATGGAGGTACCATAACCATAACACTAGAGGCACTGGTGTTATGACTTCCCCACGGCGGAGTGATTGCTCGTGGCGTCCCTTCAGCTTTTGGCCATATTATTATATTTATCATATGGAGCGTATGGGTGCATCCTAGTTACATGTTTTCAGCAGTTTACTCAGTGTGAATGTGGTGTGTGCCTTGCTTCCTTTACAAGGAGCTGATCCCTCCTACCCAAAACCAGTATATTAAATTAGAGGCAGTCCCTCTAATTTGCATGATGAGGTCACCCCTCCAAGTATTCATGCACGGTGGATTTTCATGACCTATATTGGCTAATGGTAAAATATGTTAAACAGTTTTCGTAAGATAAACATAAGGCATTTCAAACTATAAAACCAGTTTTATGAACATGTTCCAGGTTTTCCAGGACTTATACATTTCCGCTGCTATTAAGTCTTTATTATGTTTTAGTCATTCATACTATGTCTATATCCGTGCACTGAGCGTTTTGCTGAGCCGTTACTTTCCTTTCCATGTCCCAAAACGGCAGGTACCCTAGGAAAGACTCGAGCATTTGGAGGACGTGCATAGGATGAAAACTGCTAGAGACTTCTTTTCCTTCTTGCCCTCATATACTTATGCTTGTTTAGTCTTTCATTCATTTCTTTTACTTTATTATGTTTTGGGCTTATGTTTGGGAACCGATGTTTGATTCTGGTTATCCCTATGGTCATGTAATGTTTTAGACATTTATCCTTATATGCTTTGATGACACGCCATAATTACGCGTGACATTCCATTATTAAAATGGGGTTTTACAATCTCTCTCGTCTTTCTTTGTCTATGTCTAACATTCTTTTGCAAGAATTAAGCACAATTTTCTCTTGATCATTTAGGCATGAATCAAGGGGGAATAATCTATGAAACACACCATTTGTTCACTCATTATAAAATTATGCATTTCTTTCTATCTATTTGTAAAATGTGTAATTCATAAGACCATATGTTGGGTCTTGTATGTACATGTATCTCTATCATCTACCCTCTAACTCTTTTTTGCATGATTTTCATAATCCATGTCACTCGGTTTTCCAAATTAGGGGGAGTATGAACCGAGGAGGAGGCAATGGAAAAATCTATTGTTATCAATATTTCTCTCTTACTAAATATCTCGGTCAAAATATTTTTCCATCTACCATTTCCTTTTTCTTTCGACAAAAAGCCGGAGAAGAGAAATAAGCTCATATTTCTAAAACTTATTTGTTGACGCTAATACCAACTAAAAATAAGTTTATGTTTTGTCTCCAACAAAAAAGGAGAGATTGTAAATACCAGTATCGTATTAAAATGATATTTATGTTTTAATTACTCTTAACGTTTTGTTAATGACAAAGCATCAAACATATTTCTATGTTTGTGTTACAATCAACATCTAAGCCTTTTTAATCTATGAACTTATGTTATAAACTTTTTATAAAAAGTTATATGCACTTTAACTCTTTTTATATTTACCGGGGCAACCCTTTACCAAAAAAAAAATGGACAAAATGTATCTATCTTTCTCTCCATATCAGATATATAAAAGTCAACCATGACTAAATTTAATGCTTGAGTGTGATCTTAGACAATTATTTATGAGGCAACAAAAGTCAGACCTAACGGACCCAGACGCACCCTTGGGTAAAGGTACCGACGGGTTCCGTGAGTGTTTGTTACTTTGCCTATAAATACCGTGCTTTGTCCAAGCTTCATACTCACCCCTCTTCTAACACTTCTCTCTAAACTCTCTTAATGTATCTAACTCCCTAACCTCATTCTTGTCTTAGTTCTTTTCTCTTGTGATTAGATCTTTGTGAATTTGAAGATCTACGAGAATTCTATCCTCTAAGATTCTATCCTTCAAATCTTCACATTGTGTGAATGTGTTAAGCGTTACCTACACAATCACCATTGTTGTACCTATTCTTCTACCTACTTGTGTAATAGTGTTGTTGGTGGTGTAAACCATAAAGTAAATAGTGTAAAAGGAATTGTTGTGCCCATGTAAAAGAATACGACATCTTATCTTAGGTTTCGATAAAGATTGTAAGCTATAGTGTGAAAGTTTCTCCATCAGTGTAAATGAGATTCTTTTAATAGTGAAGTAGAACTCTCGAGTGGAGACTCGAGGAGCGGAAGTAGGGGCAAGATAAGTGAGATCTTGCTAGACCAAACAACTATAAATCATTGTGAATTGTGGTTCGTTTTATTCTTTCTCTACTTATTCTACTCTATCAATCACACTTGATCTATATCCATAATAATCACGAAAAAGTTTCAAAGAAATTAAAACTAATCGGTTAAAACTATTCAACCCCCTTCTAGTTTTTTCTACACAACCTCCTCAAGATCCCCCTGTTATACATACATATCCCCCCGTATCTCAAACCTATGAAAGGAAAAGGAAAGCCATGTCCACCAAGGTTCCTTTTCCTAGTAGATCTTCACCTGTAGAAGAGAATGATGCTTCCACGAAGGTAGAAGGCATGATCAGAGAGGTTGTCACTACTGCACCAAGCTTTACAGTTGGCCAGGATTGTGACACCATAGGTAAGTCCTCTCCCATGCATAATGAAGCTTAATTGAGGGTTAATTCCCCAATATAGGTGAGGGCAGTATGTAACGTTTAACATTATTGGAATTGTCGGCTTTGTACACTAGTCTGTAAAGACAAAATGAACAATTAACATAAATAGTCAAAGAGCAAGGTCTGGACATTGCTAATCTTAAGACCAGACTTGCTAATGTTGAAGGAAGTAGAATAAGGGGACTAGTTCTATCTTCTGATGAGGATGCTTCCAAAAGGGAGGAAGATCCACGTCCTAGTTGAACTAAGTACTACAACTATCCGAGTCCTAGTAATGAAAATGGTAGTGGTGAAAAAAGGAAGTGATAAAGGAAGTGCTAACACATATGATATTGTTGATATACTTACAAAGATGGGCCAAGCTAATACTACAATTTTTACTGCTACTATCACGCTTGCCCCTGAAAGTGTAAGTCTTCTCCCTGCAAGTACTTTTATTTTCCCTGTTTTTCGTTTCAGTTGCCCCTACTTCTACTACTATTGCCCTTGCAAGAATGGTAACTAGGAGACAAGTACAAAGGGGGATTGTGATTGTGAAATCTATTCCAGTAGAGACTCCTTCATCTAGTGCAAAATATAAAGGAAAGAGTATAATGGTGGATGAGCCAAAATTAAGTCTAGAAAAGCTCAAGAACATTATGATGTAGAGCTGGCTAGACAAATGGAGGTGGAACAAAGATTGGAGGAGAAAGAGAGAGCAACTAAGAGAAAGAACGAATCAGAATTAAAGGTTACTTTGACTTCTGATGAGGAGGAATATAATGATCAACCACAAATTATAGAAAAGGTGGTTGAAGATAAACATTCAGCTAGATTGGGCCATTCCTATCATTGCAAAGTTTTTGGAAGCATACAAAGGGTACAAGCTTACTAAATCATTGGAGGGCAGGTATGAACTTTTCTTGATGACTTTAAAACATCAAAAAGATAAAACTAAGTTACTAGAGCATCAAGCAAGGCAAGAAAAGGGATTAAATTCCAAGGCAAGAAAGAGGGTTTTCGACAAAGCTATGCTTAGAAAACACAAGGGTTATACACAGAAATACTTCAGAGGTTTTTCTTTTAAGTAACTAGAAGAAAGAGCTATTCTTGTAATTAAGTTTGTAGAATATTTTCTTGATCCACATTTTAAGATGGAAAGATAATGGATTGAAGAAAAAGACAAGTTTTTGGAAAAGTGCATAGCCAAGAATAAGAGAAAGGCAGAGGAAACTCAAGTTGCTACTTCATCCAATGTTCCAGAAGTGACTCAAGATTCTCTTAATGTGGGTGAGCAAAGAAAGGCAAAGAGGATGAATAGAATGGAAAAATTGTTTAAGTTTGTTGATGACAATATAGGCCCATCTGATGAGGAACTCAATAAGTGTATGGTTTTGGTTAAATCTGAAGATTTTGTTCCATAACCTCTCATATCCAAGTTTCAAAATAGTAAAGTATAAGGTCTATTATGATAGAGGGATGAGTTAGAGGAAGGTAAGTAGAGCTGATGAGACTGCACAAGCATTTCAATATCTCTATAAGATGTTTCAAACCTTAGATAGAGAATATCAAAGTGGGTTATGGAGAGTATTGAAAGCACATTTTGGTTCTACTCCACCTACACCACAATCATCTAAGAAGGACTTTGAAATTTGGGTGAATATGAAGAGGATGTTTGAGACTAAACCTGGTGATGTGGCTTTTAGCTTTCAAGAGAATGCTCAAATGATTTATTGGAAATTTTTTACTTCAACAAGAGTGTATGAGTTGGTGGTGGATGGATCATTGTTAATTTGTGATAGATATTATCCTCTTACACGGGAAACGTTAAAGAAGATGTTGAGCACTACTTAATAGGTTGATGATAAGAACCATGTTCCTTATAGTCCAATGGTAAGTATGCTTCCCTCTTAACCTACATGTCTTAGGTTCGACTCAAGGAGGGTGTTATTGGAGAAAAAAGAATTATGTGACACCTAGGAAAATCCCATTTGGTTGTGGCCAGGAAAGGTCCTTGGTTCATAAGATAACATACGCCTTACAATAATACAACGCGTTTTATGGTCTACTGCAAGTGAGGTTATTAGTACTGGCAGTTAAGCGTGCTCTTGTGAGAGTAGTACTGGCCTGGGTAACCTGACGAGAAATACTCACATACGGGCCACAATGCGAAACCGTGAGCCTTGGGGAAAGCGGACAATATTGTGGTCTAAGTAACCAGGATTTTACAGGATTTGTTAGGTTTCTTCATAGTCAGATTTTCCCATGAAGAAGATTTGTAAGCATCCTCATTGACATTCGATTTTATTCAGAGAAACTTATGGTCATGGATGATCACAATTTAGGGGAAGATTCTTGGCAATAAAATGTTATGTCTTTTCCCCTGCTAGTTGGTCAATATTCCCCCTACTGGTCAAAGTTTCCCCTGCTAGTGTTAAAGAAGACAGTGGGATCTTTTCCCACTGTAAGTGAAGATGCCCCTGCTGAAGAGATACCAATGGAAGAGATTTGTACACGTTTCAATTTTAATTATAGTATATCTTCCCTTTATAGTTGATAGTTATCTTGTACAAGGCTCCTTATGTCTACAAAAGGAGGCTTTAGGTTACGATTACTTTGAAACTTTTGCTTTAAGGATGTAAACCCTAACACTATTGAAATGTGTATAGTTAAGTTCGTTTTTCTCAGTTCTTAACAAATTGAAAGTCCTAACAATATCGGGTTTTTAACTGTTTTTGGTGGTTCATATTTTTTTGGATATTCTATTGCTAATTCAAACAATGCCTTGCAAAATGAAAAATAACGTCTACTTATATCTAAAACATAGTGCAAATACCAAGTATTTATTCAATTAAAATGCCAAATGTAAATTCTATAAACTATAAGGACTAGAAATGTAAATTCTATGAAATGTAAATGCTCAAAATGTAAAGCTAACAAGTATAAGGACTAGACTTGTAAAACAGTGAACTGTGAGGACTAGAAATGAAAATTAACCAAACTATATAACTAATTCTCAACAAATTTGAAACTACCAAACTGAATTTTAACAAACTAAAAAGTATAAGGACTGATTATTAGCAAACCCTAAAAAGTTGCAAGTTTAGCCAAAATTATGAACAGATTAATACATGAAGGACCTAAGTGCAATTTTTGGAAGTTTTTAATCAAAAACGGGTTACAACTTCAAATACGCTCGTTTGAGCTTATTTTTCAACCAAATTTGACCAAACCACTTGCAAAAGTCTTAAAATCAGAAATAAGCTAGACTTGTCCAATGATCTTAGCTGAAAATGACTAAAAAGCTGATAAGCAAATTTCAATAAGCACAAAATAAGCTACAAAGAAATCTAGACTTGCACAACTAAATTTTAATGATGAAAATGATTAATAAGCTCAAAAGACAAACGGGAAATTAAATCTCATGAAAAAGCATCCAGTAATAAGCTCAGAATCCTAAAATAAGCAAAAAGAGTGCTTATGTTGACTTTTGTTGACCAAGATTTTCAATAAGCTCAAATTCTCAAAAATCAACCAAGAACACTTACTAAATGATATTATGAAAGAAAATCGACCAATTTATGAAGAGGATATTGAGATATGAAAAATCAGTTCACCATTTACAGTAACTTGAGTTTGCTTAATGGTTCAATCTTTGGCTTATTTCTTGCTGAATACTGAATACTGTACAAATCCCTTACACAAGTTGAAACTTCATATATTGGCCTAGAATTGAGAACTAGTTTGGTAGAATTTCATCAAGAAACAAAAGAATACTAGGCAAATCAAAATGACAACTTTTCTAAAACAAAACTTGACTGAAACTGACCCACACTTTTCTATAACCAATTGCCTCTTTGACCAAAAGTTTGACTTAGAAATGACTTAAAACTACTTTTTATCACTTGTAAACTGGAATTGAACACTAGATTGCCAATTATCAAAACTTGAAAACTGAATCAAGGCTAATGCCAAACACCACTTTGCTGAACTTTTTGGAATTTTTGTGAATGATTATTTAGCAAAAGACTAAACTGAATGAAAAGCTTTAGCACACTAAGTTTGTCAGCCAAAATGAAGTATGTGAGGACAAATAACAAGCAATGAACTCAACAAGAACACAAAATGGATAGCAAAGCTATTGTGACTGATAAAAGCTGAAAACAAGTTAAGAATTTAAGCTATAAGCTATATCAAGCTACAATTAAGCTACCAATGCACTAGGATCAAATCAGAAACAGATTAGAAAAACTTTGATCATGCAATCAAGTAAGATTATCTATGAAAGTAGCAGGCAAACAACTATTAAGTGGAATCAAAATCAGAAACTCAAAACCTTTATGCAAAGGCCTCCTTTGGGGAGTAGAGGAGCGCTGAGCTCTCTATTCTAGTGCTAACCACCACCTTAGCACTAGATCACACTATCAACAACCAAATCAACAGTAATCAATCAACAGGAATCACCATAACTGGCTGAATTCATCAAAATCTGCTATAACTGGAAATGGATGATCAAACAGCAACAATCTTCTCAATTAGTTCACTATGATCAAATTATGATCATAACAAACTAACAACAGCAACAAGGTGATTCAATGAAGCAGGATATGAACAGTAAGTAGATTAAGAACTTTTGGAGGGAAAATGGAATTTGAATTTTATTGAGTGAGAAAGTAGTTACAAGGGTAGTTAAGCTGTTACAACTAACTATAACAGACTCAAGAGTGTGTCAAGCTCTTGAGTTGTTAAGCTAAACTAGAAATGAATTGAGAGGAAAATTAAAGTGTGTGAAATATCACACTTTCTACAACTTGCAAGAAATGAGAACTAAACATGTATTTATAGACTTCAGGATGAGAGCAGTTGGGGTTGGTGACGTGTTGGAACCAATCTCAGGCTTCCACGTGTCACAAATCTGCCAAATTGATTTTGCTGATGAAGAACTGATTTTGGGTTTTTTCATTTGGCTTGATTTCAGCTTAATTGATTGTAACCATTGGATTCGTCCTTCAAAAATGAGCAAGTTTGATGTTTATAACTTCTCTTGAAATCGCCTCTAGCTCAAGGTCGATCCTGGTAAATCGTTTTGATGAAGATGACACGTGGCAATTTTTCACTGGCTAAGAATAGTTCACACGGATCACAATCCACAATGGATAAAGTGATTATTGCATGGCATAATCCCATTGGTTGAAAAATAGATAGTGGAAGTACTGTGTTGATTCGGTTAATAAATGCTAAGTAGAGTTAGTGGCCAGCTGTCAAGTGAGCTGGTGATCCGTGTGACTAATTCCTTGGCTTCCCATTGGTTGAGAGTTATTCACATGGATTGATCACAATTAACTTTCTAGAAATGGCAGAAATGATCCCTTTACTTTGGCAGATTGTATATTTGAGCTAGTAACTTCATTTCTTTGGCATATTTGGTCCTTCAAACTTCATTCTTGAACAAATTTGATCCTTTGACTGAGTTGACTTGAGAGTTGACCATATTTGACTATGATCTTGACTTTATCATATTTACACTTTTGGTCCTTCATCTTTGGCAGATTGTCAAGATAGGTCCTTTGTCTTCAAAGTCTTGTCACTTTTGATCCTCTTTTGTCTTTTTCATCAAATTAAGCTTGATTTTCCTTTGTTTGCTTAAAAATGTATCCTTCTTACCTATTTGAACACAAACACAAAACATACCACATAATTCCGCTATATAGCACAAAGTTTAGGTATTTTTATTGTGTTTTAGGGTGATTTGTTGATAAATTGATATGAGTTTTTGCTCATATCAAATCCCCTACACTTGAACATTGTCATGTCCTCATGCAATGCTATATATTTTAAAGCACACACTTACATTCTCCTCATAATTAATCCACCTTGGCCATTATGGAATGCATCTACACTACTCTAAACTAAATGATGCATGATTTTGGCTTTTAACATTGCAATAAACAAAATACAATTCTATCTATATCTTTTTGGTTTTTCTTGAAATGGTTTTGATGGAAATAACTCATAAAGAATTCAATGACTTTGATTAGGGCTTGGGTACCATGGATATTTATCACCCTCAAGTTTCACTTTCCCCATACCAAGCTTAAAAATGGGATCATTGTATTCACAAGTAAAAAGTGCATCAACTTATTCATGACAATTAAATGTGAAACCGGTCATTATTTGAGCAAATTGCTTGTAAGCAAATTTGTCATTTATTAAAGTGTGAAGTATAAGAAGTGTAAAATCCAAAAATAAGGAAGCACGGTTTTAATCCTAAGTAATCCTCTCATCCATTACTTGAAAACCCGCTCACAATTAATACAAGTCCGTTTCAAGAATAATAAGTCATTCGCCTTATGTGTAAAATCCTCATGTCATGCTTTCATAAGTAGCTACACACTCGCTAAGGAAAGAAAAATGAAACTCACGCAATAATTTACATCCGCCATCTTTTTGAGACTTTAGATCTTCAACCCCGCAACCCGTCAAGGTAATATTGGATTGGAGCAATCTATTGAATCCCCGCAACCCGTCAAGGTAATATTGGAACTCAATAGTCACTATAATTAAAACCACAGTGCCCCTCTTGGGAGTCTTGTATAATTATTTTTTTTTCTTCTTTTCTTTTCTTTTTTTTCTTTTTTTTTCTTTTTTTTTCTTTTTTTTCTAGCCACTCATTTATTTTCATAAGCCGCTCTTATTTTTCTTTATTCCTCACTAAGAAATTTGAAAAGAATAAAAGGAAAAACACCCGCTAAATATTGAGCATGACATAAGTCAATTACACATAAAACGTTCTAACTTAGAATCTTAAGACGTACTCATATCATCCATGAATGATTATCCAAAAATGCATAAGAGATTACAAATCAATTAAAACCGTTCTTGATTATTTATTAACATATATACATGCGAAGAAATTAGAGGTTAAGAAGAGAAGGGTTTAGCCACAAGTAATTATCATGAAGTTTATCTAGCCCTTTTACACTTGCTTCAACTCTATCATTTCCCATTCTCCACAAATTTAAAATCTCAAATAATAAGATTGGTGGATGCTTAGCCTAATAGACCAATGAAGGACTACATGGTTAAGGATACTAGCTAGAGAATGCTAAGATAAGCAAACTCGGGTTGAGTCAAAATATCCATGGCGGGCCTAATATGTCAAAGAAGTCTAAACTTGTTAAACCATGTTTTTATTATATTTTTTCCTTTTTATATATTTTTGATGAAACACAAAAGAAGAAATATATACAATGCAATATTGATATGCAAAATGATTGATGCAAAAATTATGAATGCATATTTTTGGTGGCCAAAGTAGATCAAAAATTTGAAAAATGTTTGAAAAATTAATTTTCCCAATTATCATGAAAGACAATGACAAGTTCTAGGTAAGGTCACTTCGATAGAAGACCCCCTACACTTAAGCTAAACATTGTCCTCAATATTTCAGAGCAATGAAGTATAAAAACTTCCCCTACACTTATGACAATGAATAGACTTTGCTTAACCCAAGTTAAGGAAAGGACAACTATTAGTGAATTCATGTTTAAGCACAAGGTGTCAATGAAAGATCACAATAGTAACGAAGTGAACCGGATACAAAGGCCTCCTCCATAAGCTCCAAATCATGAAATGAGTAAGCAACCCTACAAACAACATGAAGACAAAAGAAGGTCTCCCCTACACTTATCTCTAAGTCTATACCTTTATTGCTAACCTACAACACTCTAAACCTAGTTATACGATGCTTGAGTTAATGAGTCTCTAGCTCGACTCGTCCCTCAATGAATTAATTCATGGGGAAAATGGGGATCTCTTGGACCATTTCAACGGAAATGTCCTCACAAAAATAATGTTTCACACGGTGACCATTCACTTTAAAATTTGGACCATCGGGTTGTGACAACTCAATAGTTCCATATGGAAACACTTGAGCAATAGTGAATGGACCGGACCATCTCGACTTAAGCTTGCCCGAAAAAAGTTTCAACCTTGAGTTAAAGAGGAGAACCGGCTCTCCAACTTTGAACTCACGGTTCTTGATCTTAGCATCATGCAATTTCTTAGTCTTTTCCTTGTAAAGCAAAGAATTTTCATAGGCATTGGCTCTCAATTCATCCATCTCATTAAGTTGATCTTTCCTATGTGAACCGGCTTGATTTAAATCAAAGTTAGCCCACTTGAGAGCCCAAGATGCCTTGTGTTCTAACTCGAATGGGAGGTGGCACGCTTTTCCATAGACAAGCCTATAAGGAGTACAACCAATTGGTGTTTTAAAAGCCGTCCTAAAAGCCCACAAAGCATCATCAAGCTTATCCGACCAAGAAGCTCGATGCTCTCCCACCGTTCTTTCTAAAATTCTCTTTAAACCACGATTTGTGACCTCGGTTTGACCATTGGTTTGAGGGTGATACGCGGTAGAAAGTCTATGATTAACTTCATATTTCTTCATAACTCTCGTGAATTGATCATTACAAAAGTGCCGGGATCACTTATGATGGACCGAGGTACACCAAATCTAGCAAACAATTGCTTTAAAAACTTTACAACAACTCTAGCATCATTGGTAGGTAAGGCTTTAGCCTCCACCCATTTGGACACATAATCCACCGCCATAAGTATATACTTGTTTCCCTTAGAGGATGGAAAAGGTCCCATGAAATCAATGCCCCATAAATCAAATATCTCACACTCTTGAATAAAATTTTGTGGCATCTCATCACGTTGCGTAATTTTTCCTTGTCTTTGATATACATCACAAAATTTCACCATTTCATGGGCATCTTTGTAAATGGAAGGCCAATAGTAACCCGAATCAAAGACTTTCTTGGCGGTATAGTTGGGCCCAAAATGTCCACTCGTAGGTCCTTTATGACACGCTTCTAAGATCTTAAATGCCTCGGGCCCATCTACACACCGTCTAATGATTTGGTCGGCACATTGCCTAAAAAGATAAGGATCATCCCAAAAGTAGTACTTAACTTCCTTTAGAAATTTCTTCTTTTGTTGATAAGTAAGACCCTCAATAAGCACATTGCCCACAAGATAGTTTGCTATATCCTCAAACCAAGGAGTGGCATCCTCTTGGGAAGAGATAGACATGAGCTCCTCTAATGGAAAGGATTCATAGATTTCTTGATGTGGAAAATCTCCTTGAAAAGGATGCTCAAGTCTACTCAAGTGATCCGCCGCTAAATTCTCGGCCCCTTTCTTATCACGAATTTCTATCTTAAACTCTTGAAGCAACAAAACCCATCTCAAAAGCCTAGGCTTAGCATCTTGTTTTGTCATAAGATACTTGAGAGCGGAATGATCCGTATACACTATGGTTTTGGATAGCACAAGGTATGGTTTAAATTTCTCAAAAGCATAGACTATAGCAAGCAATTCTTTTTTTGTGGTAGTGTAATGAAGTTGTGCACCGGTCATGGTTTTACTCGCATAGTGTATAGGTTGAAAATGCTAGTTCACTCTTTGTCGTAAGACGGCCCCCACCGCATAATCACTAGCGTCACACATAAGCTCAAAAGGTAATTCCCAATTTGGAGAAACCAAAACAGGAGCCTTAGTCAATTTCTCCTTAAGAGTCTCAAAAGAATCCAAACAGTCTTGGTTAAAAATGAAAGGAGCCTCTTTTTCCAAGAGGTGAGTCATCGATCAAGCTATCTTAGAAAAATCTTGTATAAAGCGCCTATAAAATCCCGCATGACCTAAGAAACTCCTCACACCTTTAACCGAGGTGGGTGGGGGAAGCTTAGCAATCACATCAATTTTAGCTCGATCCACTTCTAATCCCTTGTTGGATATTTTGTGTCCTAAAACAATTTCCTCTTTCACCATAAAGTGACATTTCTCCCAATTAAGCACTAAACGTGTTTCCTCACAACGCTTAAGCATTCTCTCTAGATTGGTGGGACATGAGGTAAATGAATTTCCAAAGACGGAAAAATCATCAATAAAAACCTCCATAGTTTGCTCTATCATGTCATGGAAAATCGCCATCAGGCACCTTTGAAACGTCCCCGGTGCATTACATAAGCCAAAAGGCATCCTCTTGTAAGCAAATGTACCGTAGGGACAAGTGAATGTGGTCTTTTCTTGATCCTTAGGGTCAATGGGTATTTGGAAATAACCCGAAAAGCCATCAAGAAAGCAATAGTACTCATTTCCCACTAAGCGTTCAAGCATTTGATCCATAAAAGGTAATGGGAAATGGTCTTTCCTTGTAGCCTCATTGAGTTTTCTATAATCAATACAAACTCTCTAACCGGTGACAAGTCTCGTAGGAATAAGCTCATTGTTCTCATTAGGCACTACGGTGATTCCTCCCTTTTTTGGAACACAATGTACCGGGCTAACCCATGGAGAGTCGGAAATGGGGTAAATCATACCCGCATCTAAGAGTTTAATCACCTCCTTCTTAATGACCTCATGGATTTTTGGGTTAACTCTTCGTTGACTTTGAATGGCGGGTTTGTAGTCATCCTCCATAAGGATTTTGTGGGTACAAAAATGTGGATAAATTCCCCTTATGTCGGATATTTTCCATGCTAAGGCTTTCTTGTGTTTCTTAAGGACTTCAATAAGTTGCTCCTTCTCATCCTCTTTTAACTCTTTAGCAATGATCACGGGTAGTTGGTCTTTGCCCTCTAAGAAAGCATACTCTAGGTGAGATAGAAGGTCCTTAAGTTCAATTGGAGGTGGATTCTCTATGGAAGGTTTTACTATGGAAGGATCCTCAATGGTAACTTCTTGTGGAATAGGAGAAGGAATAGGGTCCTCATTGAGCAACTTTTGGATAGTAAGAATATCTTCTTCCCAATTAATGGGAGAATCATCATCACCAAGAAAGTTTGACTCAAATTCCTCCAAGAGGAAATCACTCTCTCCAAAAGGTGTTAAAGAGGGAGAAATTGAGGCCACGGTTTCAACATGGGGCATCTCATCACTAGTACTCTTACAAGCATCATAAAAGTTTTCATCACACACCTCATCTAGCACATCAACTATGTTAATAGTCTCACAAGGTCTAGACTCCTTAACCTCTTTCCTATCACAAACTCTCCCTAACTTAAACAGCACTTTCTCATCCTCTACTCTCATAATTAGTTCTCCTTCCGCCACATCTATCAAAGTACGACCCGTTCTCAAAAACGGTCTACCAACAATCAAAGGAACTCTAGGATCCATGTCATAATCAACCACTACAAAGTCGGCCGGAAATGTAAACTTATCCACACCTACAAACACATCCTCCGCTATACCTACAGGGTAAGCTATGGTTCGGTTGGCTAACTCAAGGGTCATCCTAGTGGGAGTGAGCTCGGGAAGAGAGAGTTTTTTCCAAACTGATAAAGGCATGAGGTTAATGCTTGCCCTAAATCCGCCAAAGCCATGCAATTTTCAACACCGGGAAAATTACAAGGTATCAAGAAGCGCCCCGGATCTCCAAGTTTTGTTGGTAAGGTTTTAAGTAGCACAGCGGAACAATTTTCATTAAGGGATGTGTTGGGCAAATCAACCAATTTTTCTTTGTTGGAGAGTAAATCCTTGAACATCTTAGCAAACTTTGGCATATAAGCAAGAGCTTCCGCAAAGGATATGTTGATGTTGAGTTGCTTGAACATCCTTAAGAAATTTGAGACTTGGATGTCATCCTTGTTCTTTAACTTTTCCTTTTTCAACCTTGAAGGATATGGAAGAGTAGGTTTTGGTGTAGGTGGAATAGGTGTTGTAGTGGAAGATTTGTCTTTGTTAGCTTCTTCATTGGGAGGTGTGGAAGGTAGAGAAGAAGTAAGAATAGGTTGAGAAGGTGTGTTTGAGTGAATGGGAGCATTTTGAGGTGGTGAAGTAGAGGTAGAAGGCTTGTCACAAGTAGGAGCAAAAGTGGATGGAACAATAGGAGGCTTAGAAGGTGAAGGATCCTTTGTTGTCTTTCCACTTCTTGTTGTAATAGCATTGACATTTGCCCTTAGATTTTTTTGTGTGTTGGAAGGTAAAGCCCCTTGTGGTCTTTGATTGAATGCCATTAAAAGCCTATTGGTTTGTTCCTCCGATATACGTTTCATTTGGTCATTCATTCTCTTCTCAATTTCACGCATTTTCTTGTCAACATACTCTTGAGTCTCTTGCATCCCATATCCTTGATTTTGAAGTTGAGGATAAGCTTGATTTGGTATTTGAGAATATCCTTGATTTGGGAAAGGTGGAATAGGTTGATTAAATCCTTGATGTGGTGGATAAAAGGTATTTCCTTGATGTTGAACATTGTTGGGTGCCTTGTAGTTATTTTCTTGGTAAGGTGGTCTTTGCCCTTTATTTCTTTGTAAAAATTGAGGAGGATTTTGTTGAATTTGGGTGGGTGGTTGGGGTGCGAATCCCGGTGGAGTAAGGTAATTTTGGGACTTGTAAGAAAGGTTATTTGGATTGATATTTGGCTTGAAGTGTTCACGATGTTCCTCTTGGTAAGCATAACATTCTCCTTGATAAACTTGCACCTTATCACATTGTTCATAAGAATGGGGGCCTCCACAAGTTATACAAAAAGAGTAATGGCATTCACATCATTTGAAGAATTGTTCAATGAAATGTTCTTAATGGCTTGAATCATCTCTTGTTGACCTTTATTCATTTGTTGAAGGATCTCTTGTTGATATTTGAGGAATTGGTTATCACAAGGTGTTTGAGAAGTGTTTTGGATAACATGAACCCTTTCTTCAAATTGAGTGTTTGTTTGAGCCATTGCTTTAGTCTCAATGATGTCCACGGCCTCTTGAATGGATTTAAGAAGAATATTCCCTCCCGCGGAAGCATTGAGTGAATCTTGGTGATGAGGTTTAAGGCCATTATAGAAAGTATTGATTTGGTGAACTTCATCCAATCCATGGTTAGGGCATCGCCTCAATAACTCTCTAAACTCCTCCCAAGCATCACTAAAGGATTGACTAGGTTTTTGTTCAAAGCCTATAATTAAGTTCCTCAAAGCCGTGGTCTTAGATGGAGGAAAGAACTTGTTCAAAAACTTAGTGGTGAAACCATCCCATGTGGTGATACTATCGGGTGGTTGAGTGTCTAACCAATGCTTAGCTTGTCCCTCTAGTGAAAATGGCACTAATATCAACTTAATAGCATCATGTGGAACTCCATTGTACTTAAGGGTATTGCAAAGAGCAAGGAATCTCTTAAGGTGATCATGAGGATCATCATTCTTGTGACCATAAAAAGGTGTTTGTGAAACCAAGGTAATCATAGCCGTTTTTAGCTCAAATGAATTTGCGGGAATGTCGGGAATCCTAATAGCATTAGCATATCCGTGAACATTAGATTGCAAACGTTCCATCAAAGAACGATTATCAACAGCCATGGCTTCTTGTTGTGGATGAGTCAAAGCACGATTCTCGTGATCGGCTTGATGGACGGTGGTGGTCTTACTCTTTCTCTTTTTCTTCCTTTTCGGAGGAAGAGGTTGTACACCAATCGGTATTTGTGCACGCCCGCGAGTGAGCATGTAACTCAATACGAGGAATGAGAGAGAAGCTCTCGTGTGACTTTGAAGACAAAAGGATTATCTTCTTCGAGTTTCAATATGAAATATCCACAAGAAAATAATAATATATGTATGTACTACTTGGGTGCAAGACCCCCAATGAAGCCTTCCTTCTTAGAATACTCACAAGTGAACGGGGGGTTAGGTGGCGCGAAGCACTTAAGTACCTATTAACCCTTAGATGGCATTTTATAGCACATCACCTTTCTATTCACTTAAATGTTTGTATTCTTCGAATTGTTGCTTATTGAGAGTATTTATCTATTCTTGCTTTATTTTGTTTGATCGATACACCTGTCAAGGACCGGAACGCCCCCTAACACGGTGTATTGCCTTGGCAATAATTATGGAGAATATGTAGATTGGTTGTTCTTATACGTATACATATTTACTTATAATAATATATGGAAAATATTTTTGTATTTATGAGTTTTTAAGAGAAAATACTATATGTACATAAAAACCGAGAGAATCCAATAATATATATTTTTGGGTGCAATCTCTTAGGAAAAAGATTGCTTTTTGGATTTTTTAATTTTTTTGGTCAATTCTTTAGGAAAAGAATTGTTTTGTTAATTTTTTAGTTTTTATATATTTTTATATTTTTGATTTTTTTATTTGTTTTTGATTTATGATACGTAAAGATAACGTTCACAAGGTGAACGGATCCCAAAAGCCAATGAAAACCGTCAATCGATAGTCTCTCGTAAAGTCAAAGAACCGGCAGCGGCGCCATTTGAAATGTGTATAGTTAAGTTCGTTTTTCTCAGTTCTTAACAAATTGAAAGTCCTAACAATATCGGGTTTTTAACTGTTTTTGGTTGTTAATATTTTTTTGGATATTCTATTGCTAATTCAAACAATGCCTTGCAAAATGAAAAATAACGTCTACTTATATGTAAAACATAGTGCAAATACCAAGTATTTATTCAATTAAAATGCCAAATGTAAATTCTATAAACTATAAGGACTAGAAATGTAAATTCTATGAAATGTAAATGCTCAAAATGTAAAGCTAACAAGTATAAGGACTAGACTTGTAAAAACAGTGAACTTTGAGGACTAGAAATGAAAATTAACCAAACTATATAACTAATTCTCAACAAATTTGAAACTACCAAACTGAATTTTAACAAACTAAAAAGTATAAGGACTGATTATTAGCAAACCCTAAAAAGTTGCAAGTTTAGCCAAAATTATGAACAGATTAATACATGAAGGACCTAAGTGCAATTTTTGGAAGTTTTTAATCAAAAACGGGTTACAACTTCAAATACGCTCGTTTGAGCTTATTTTTCAACCAAATTTGACCAAACCACTTGCAAAAGTCTTAAAATCAGAAATAAGCTAGACTTGTCCAATGATCTTAGCTGAAAATGACTAAAAAGCTGATAAGCAAATTTCAATAAGCACAAAATAAGCTACAAAGAAATCTAGATTGCACAACTAAATTTTAATGATGAAAATGATTAATAAGCTCAAAAGACAAACGGGAAATTAAATCTCATGAAAAAGCATCCAGTAATAAGCTTAGAATCCTAAAATAAGCAAAAAGAGTGCTTATGTTGACTTTTGTTGACCAAGATTTTCAATAAGCTCAAATTCTCAAAAATCAACCAAGAACACTTACTAAATGATATTATGAAAGAAAATCGACCAATTTATGAAGAGGATATTGAGATATGAAAAATCAGTTCACCATTTACAGTAACTTGAGTTTGCTTAATGGTTCAATCTTTGGCTTATTTCTTGCTGAATACTGAATACTGTACAAATCCCTTACACAAGTTGAAACTTCATATATTGGCCTAGAATTGAGAACTGGTTTGGTAGAACTTCATCAAGAAACAAAAGAATACTAGGCAAATCAAAATGACAACTTTTCTGAAACAAAACTTGACTGAAACTGACCCACACTTTTCTATAACCAATTGCCTCTTTGACCAAAAGTTTGACTTAGAAATGACTTAAAACTACTTTTTATCACTTGTAAACTAGAATTGAACACTAGATTGCCAATTATCAAAACTTGAAAACTGAATCAAGGCTAATGCCAAACACCACTTTGCTGAACTTTTTGGAATTTTTGTGAATGATTATTTAGCAAAAGACTAAACTGAATGAAAAGCTTTAGCACACTAAGTTTGTCAGCCAAAATGAAGTATGTGAGGACAAATAACAAGCAATGAACTCAACAAGAACACAAAATGGATAGCAAAGCTATTGTGACTGATAAAAGCTGAAAACAAGTAAAGAATTTAAGCTATAAGCTATATCAAGCTACAATTAAGCTACCAATGCACTAGGATCAAATCAGAAACAGATTAGAACAACTTTGATCATGCAATCAAGTAAGATTATTTATGAAAGTAGCAGGCAAACAACTATTAAGTGGAATCAAAATCAGAAACTCAAAACCTTTATGCAAAGGCCTCCTTTGGGGAGTAGAGGAGCGCTGAGCTCTCTATTCTAGTGCTAACCACCACCTTAGCACTAGATCACACTATCAACAACCAAATCAACAGTAATCAATCAACAGGAATCACCATAACTGGCTGAATTCATCAAAATCTGCTATAACTGGAAATGGATGATCAAACAGCAACAATCTTCTCAATTAGTTCACTATGATCAAATTATGATCATAACAAACTAACAACAGCAACAAGGTGATTCAATGAAGCAGGATATGAACAGTAAGTAGATTAAGAACTTTTGGAGGGAAAATGGAATTTGAATTTTATTGAGTGAGAAAGTAGTTACAAAGGTAGTTAAGCTGTTACAACTAACTATAACAGACTCAAGAGTGTGTCAAGCTCTTGAGTTGTTAAGCTAAACTAGAAATGAATTGAGAGGAAAATTAAAGTGTGTGAAATTTCACACTTTCTACAACTTGCAAGAAATGAGAACTAAACATGTATTTATAGACTTCAGGATGAGAGCAGTTGGGGTTGGTGACGTGTTGGAACCAATCCCAGGCTTCCACGTGTCACAAATCTGCCAAATTAATTTTGCTGATGAAGAACTGATTTTGGGTTTTTTCATTTGGCTTGTTTTCAGGTTAATTGATTGTAACCATTGGATTCGTCCTTCAAAAATGAGCAAGTTTGATGTTTATAACTTCTCTTGGAATCGCCTCTAGCTCAAGGTC
Source organism: Glebionis coronaria (assembly GCA_025667525.1). NCBI lineage: Eukaryota > Viridiplantae > Streptophyta > Magnoliopsida > Asterales > Asteraceae > Glebionis > Glebionis coronaria. The sequence continues at coordinate 471,593,040 of CM046879.1, forward strand.
GATCCTGGTAAATCGTTTTGATGAAGATGACACGTGGCAATTTTCACTGGCTAAGAATAGTTCACACGATCACTATCCACAATGGATAAAGTGATTATTGCATGGCATAATCCCATTGGTTGAAAAATAGATAGTGGAAGTACTGTGCTGATTCGGTTATTAAATGCTAAGTAGAGTTAGTGGCCAGCTGTCAAGTGAGCTGGTGATCCATGTGACTAATTCCTTGGCTTCCCATTGGTTGAGAGTTATTCACATGGATTGATCTCAATTAACTTTCTAGAAATGGCAGAAATGATCCCTTTACTTTGGCAGATTGTATATTTGAGCTAGTAACTTCATTTCTTTGGCATATTTGGTCCTTCAAACTTCATTCTTGAACAAATTTGATCCTTTGACTGAGTTGACTTGAGAGTTGACCAGATTTGACTATGATCTTGACTTTATCATATTTACACTTTTGGTCCTTCATCTTTGGCAGATTGTCAAGATAGGTCCTTTGTCTTCAAAGTCTTGTCACTTTTGATCCTCTTTTGTCTTTTTCATCAAATTAAGCTTGATTTTCCTTTGTTTGCTTGAAAATGTATCCTTCTTACCTATTTGAACACAAACACAAAACATACCACATAATTCCGCTTTATAGCACAAATTTTAGGTATTTTTATTGTGTTTTAGGGTGATTTGTTGATAAATTGATATGAGTTTTTGCTCATATCAACTATCAAGAGTGTACGTATATTTAATATATTAAAGCTTTTCAATCCTTAAAATTACTTTGATCTTTTGCTAGGTGTTATATTCCGAGTGATACTTAGTTATCATTCATATACACAAAGTTTTTCTAGTATTACTTTGGATTCTTCCTTGTTAATACAACCCTTACAAGCTAAGGCTTAAAATCTGAGTTCAGGATCAACAGAACTGGTTATTCCTAAACAAGTCATGAAGGGTGTAATGAACATACCCTGTCTCAATATTGGTACAACACAATTTCACATTTGGACAACCTATATAAGGAGATCTTCACATGTCATTTCACACACAGTAATTCTCTACTTATTCTAAAGTTACCAAGGTCAAAATAAGGAGAATACTTTGGTAGAATATGCTAAGCATGAATTTTGGATAAATTGTAATATAGTGTTAAATTCTTGGGTATTTTTTGAACAATTTTACATCATGGCACTTGTGTGAACTCATTTCCATTATCAATCTAAGTATGTTTATTATTTATATTTCCAACATTTATGCTATAATGTTATTAGCTATGATATGCTAAGTTTCTTTTGACTACTTGGATATGTAAATATAATATGTGATGTTTGGTATGATATGATATTGTAATGATTTCTCGTTTATTTTGTGAACCGTGATGCTAGCTAAGTCTCCTACACATGTTTATCAACTTTAATTAATTACAATAACTTGGTTACGGTTGAAAAGCCCGTTTTGTAATAATTGGTTTTTAAAGAACTCGTCTATAGTTTTTAAATCTTTGGTTGGAGAAATCCGCGTAGATGACTTGATAAACATTGAACTTGTTGTAGGTTGTCACGTGAGGAGAAATCAATCACTTAAGAAAACATAAGTCTTGAATCAAACAATAATTTGTGAAACGCCCTTTTAACAAAAATGGTTGATTATGAATTATAAAACTTTAAACTTAAGATCATTAACATCACCAACATCGTGACTTATACTTACTATCCAAGGTAGTCATATTTCGTATTATTTTCTAAAAAGATAGAGTTTGCTTTATTATTTCCATTCTTTTTGCTTGTCATCATTTGATTAAAATGATTGACTATAACGAACATAAACAAATCCTTGTGAACGACATGATCTTACCTTTAACATATTATACTACATACGTGAGTTATACTTTTATCCATGAGTTTTGCTTAAAAATCATAAAACTAGTATTATAAATTTAAAACTTTCCAAGCACATTAGATGCTAACAGCCGTCTCTCTAAGTTCCCCACTAGTGGTGATAATCGAGTCGAGTTAGCTTTGGATTCAAAAAAAATCGGTTTAGGCCATAGTCCGGTCAAGGCTAAAATAACATTCTCGGCTCTATTTGAACTCTAGTTAATCAGATTCGAGTTAATTCAGAATTGATTTAGCCAATATATGAGTAAAAGGTAATATAACTGCTTATTTGTACTCATTTAAATTAATAATTTATAAAAACATAAAATAACAATAAACTCATAATTCAAATCAATGTGCTCGACCTAAACACGAGTTAGCCAAACGTTTTCAACCATACACATATGGTTCGTTTGGTATTAGGTGATCAACCTTACAGTGTGGCTTTGGGATGAAGAAGCATGTTTAGTTTGAAAATTGATTTAATTTGACCCCATCATAAACCAAATATTTAAACCAAATATTTAAGCAATCTCAAAAGTATACTTTTCACTAGGGGTGAATATCAGGATGAAACCGATCCGTCTCGACCCGATTTCGACTTATCTCGAAACCGAAATCATAAAAAATTCAAACTGAATCCCGACTTGAGTTAGGCCCGAGTCCGGAATTAATCCCGATTTGTGTGATTTTCTTTGCGCGATCCCGAATTAATCTCGAGTCCCGACTCGAATCGAGTTTCGAAATCATGAAAAACTCATTTCGAATCCTGACTCGAATTTGGTCGGTTTGTGTCAGTCGATTTTAATTTCGATCGGTTTGTTTCAGTTTTCGGTTGTCGGTCTCACAGAAAAGCATACATATGTATATGTTTGACTTTATACATGGTAATATATTAATCTTTTTTTTTTTCCTTTACATAAAATTACTGTTTATGTATTTATTATCGATAAACAGTAAATATCTATGTGGGTCATTTTTTTTATAACATGTAAAGTTTTATTATATTAAATTCAAAATCCGATCTTTAATTTAAACCCAGATTTTAAACCAAAGTAAATCATAACCTAAAACCCGTCATAGAAACCAAACGGCCCCTTAAACCTTATTTAGTATTGGGTTACTTGAATTAACCTCAATAACCTGAATAACTCAAACTTAAATTAATAACTTTAATCAGGTTTGGATCCAAGTCGGTCGGTTTTGTTTGACACCCTTGTTCCCACCATCATTTCTTCTTTCGTGGAAGGTTTTGCTCCACGTACTGGATAAGCTAATCAGTGGACAATAGATATTATATGTCGCGATCAAGTGCACAGTGTACATAGTACACACGAACTTTTTGGATAAATATATACCTTAAACAGGTTATGAGTTGTATGCATACAAATTTGTCTTTTTATTTGTTTACTTATAAACGGCTTTGGACACTCATCATATTGTTTCTGCAACTATATATACGATATGCAATAAATAAATCTTTTAGTCAGAAATACATGCAAAACACTTTATAGGTGGTTACCATATTAAAGAGGTAAAATCATATTTTAACAAGCAAAATCTATCTATCAATTAACCTCTCTTTATAGGTGGTTACCATATTAAAGAGGTAAAATCATATTTTAACAAGCAAAATCTATCTATCAATTAACCTCTATTTATCGATTGTCAAATAATTGCTCTTCAGAGAAGAAAAAAAAATTGGTTGTAAGAGCTAGGGTCTACAATGCTGTTTTCACACATTAGTTTAGTGTTCTACCCTACATGCATGTCTTCTTTCCCATTTGAATTATCTCTCAGATAGAGAAGATAGTGACATTTTTTAATTGGTTGTACCTTGTAATGCATATGTCAGATAATAGATGTACAATTTTCTTACCGTTTACTGGTTTCACCATGTGCTTAAAAAACAGTGTTAAAACCGGTATATATATATACACACAAAAAAAAAAAAAAAAAAAAAAAAAAAAAAAAAAAAAAAAAAAGATAATGTAGACATGTAAATCTTTTGAGTTGTACGTGAGCATATATACTCGTATATCTAACATCCTAACAGAGATATCAGAAGTAGCAACAGGCCAATAGATAGAATTTTCTAAAATGATCAACAAACTCATATACTGAGATATAGAAAATATAACTCACACTGAACAAAGAACATAAAGAGGATTTAAGAATCATTGTTATGTTTTTTCCAAGAAACAAGCATGGTGATGCAACGCTTGAGAATGTAGAACCTTGACTTGTGTTCCTTAGTGAAGCTGCTGCATTTGGTGGTAAAGTTTGCAGATTTGGCCCTAGAAAGAGACGGCGAATCTGATGGTTTTATTGTGGTTTTGAGTGAGGATGATCTTTGTAGAGGTTGCTTGGATGTCTTGTGTGACGAACTTCTCGAGAGTGATGACGACGACGACGATGACGATGCTGAATAATCCTTCTTTGATATCTTCCATTTCTTCTCCATATTGGCTCTTTAAAGAGTGAGAGTGAGAGAATGAGTGAATAAGTGAGATATTGGGAGTATATGTATGTGTGTTTAGTAACAAAAGGAATAGGGATCAAGGGAAATATTTGATTTCGAATAAGGTGACCGCCAGCCCGTTGCGTCCCCATCAACGGGTCTCATAAGTGTCATTATGAAGAGGTAAATCACAATGTTTTCAGATAAACTTAAGGTGGCCCTCTCTCAAGTGGTTTCCCACTTCTTAGAATTAGGGCAAAGACTCATAGACAAGATGTGTAATTTGAAGATTTATATTGACTAATTGTTTTCTAACATAAAAAAAGAAAACACCTTCATGGACCAAAGATGTTTCATGATTATTGTTAAAATGATACTCGTATGATATACTCCGTAACAGTATTTATTATATATAAACTGTACTCTGACACCCTCTAGATAAAGCCAGTGGAAAGAAGATGTAAACTTTTATTACCACACATGGGATAATTTGGTGCATGCATGTTGGAAACAATAACCATAGAGCATTCACATGGGTTATATTAACTTATATCTACCATAATATTATAAACGCCATATTAAAACCATATTAGTACAAACCTCTTACGGAGTTACTTTGTGTTCTCGAGATTGATTAATAAAAAAATATTACAAATGAAAAGTTTTATTCTTATAAAAATAAAACTACATTTTTTTTATTTACTTTTCTTTATTAGGTAAAACTTAACAAAACAACTCATAATACTTCTTTTTATTTTATTTTATTCATTTTATTAAATCAATCTTAACAACAAAATTTACCTAAGTGCAAACATCTCTCCTCTTACAAGTGTAGAGAAACTTAAAAACAAGTGTCATCTTAGATTACACCTTTGCAAATTTACCTATCTTCATACCCAAAACTCCATTTGTTTTTTTTTTCTAAAAATGTTTCACGTAAATCGATTGATATCTAAAAATAAGAACCACAAAATTCAAAATTTCCGGAATAATTATTATTTTAATAAGAACAAACGATTACCAACGAATCCACGTCTGTTAATGTCGGGTTGATTCATGTGAGGTGCACAATTAGTGTCAGGAGTAAACATGGGTCGTACATGTGGGCTTTACATTTGAAGCTGGCTTGAGACACAAATAGACCCATGGTGTCTAACCATGGGACCAAGGTGAGCAGTTAGTTGAGGCCTATATTCTTTTGCCTGATTTATATCTGAGCAAGCATATACTATAATCAAAAGTAGGTACAAGTTACAAATATGAAGGAATTGGAATAAGATTCATCTAGAAATATCAACACAGAAAAAAGGAAATATGAACCACAAATTGCTTGTTAAAAACCATTACCTACCAAGTCTACGACATTAAGTATTACGGAGTAACTTGGAACATGATACTGATACACTGGTACTTCGTGATTCGCAGCTGGGTGTCCTATGCCATTTGCTTGTTAGTGTCAAAAAAGATATCAACAGCATTGTTGTAGGTGAATTTTCTTTGGGCAAATAGTATAAAAAAGTATCTATCTTATATTAAAACTCAATTAAAAGTATTTAACTTTTTTTTTCTTAATTTAAGGTATCAAATTTTTTTCTTGTTGCAATATTGGAAAATTAACAAATTTAAAGGTTACATATTAACGTTTGTTTACTTTATTATTGCATCCACTACTACAAAACCAAGCTTTTAGACCCCCTCATTTAGACCTTCAAAGAAAAACACAGGTTTAAAAGCCTATTTTCCGCTACCAAAAGTTTTTTAGACCGGTGCATATAAAACGAACCGGTCTAAATAGATTTTCCTCTTTTAGACCGGTTAATGTTGTTAACACCGGTCCAAAAGATAGTCATTTAGAACGGTGATTACCTACATAACCGGTCTATATAATAGAACTATTTAGACAGGTGCTTTTCATTTAAACCGGTCTAAAAAAACTTTTGAAAAATACCTCCAACGGCTACAAAACCAGATCTGCACATTCCATACCACATTTAATACCCTGTTTTTCATTTATACACTCCATAAATACCCAAAGTATCATAATAATTATCAAACTCTTCCACATTAATTACAACTCAAAGGTATGAACCATCTTTTATACATTTATATTAACTTCACTTAAAAGTTTTATGATTATTTATTTAATAAAGATGTTATTGTTGTATTAATCACTAATTGTCGGTTTATCTATAAAAATTAGTTATTGTGTTTTAATGGAAGTTAACATAAATATTTTTTCTAATTGTGTAGGAACAATTGTGTTAATCGTTCTAGTATGGTATCCGAAATGCATTGTTAGGTTCATTACTCGCGGAACTAAGGTATTTTTTCAACATATAGCGAAAGCAATTATTTTTTGCAACATTCATGTAGTATAAATATATTTCAACTCATGCGCCCTTAGTTTAATACCCGTCCGAAAATAACCTAATAGAGGTTAATTTCGGATTGTCCCCGTTTGGGACTGCTTTTTGAATACTTTGTCTCATTTAGTATGTGAATGTGTATTATCATATTGAGTATTATTTAAGAAAAAATCGATAGCATTTCCTTTTACTCCTACGAGTATGTGTTATATACGCATATTTGGAGAGTTAAGGGGAAATGTTGTCGATTTTTTCTTAAATAATACTCAATATGATAATATGCCTTCATATATGAGACAAAGTATTCAAAAAGTGGGTTAGGTTCACCAACAACAACCACATTGATACTTAATAATTTCATGCATGCATTCCTCTTTTTAAAATCGGCATTACATTTAAATGCAGATGGATCGTAGTACGTGGATGTACCAGATAGAGCGTGCTACCGTTGAATACTTGGAACAATTGTCTCTTTTCCTGAAAGCTGCTGAAGATGATCTTGTGAAGAGAGGTAAATCAAAAATTCATTGTCCTTGTAAAAGTTGTTTGAATTGGGCGTGTTATCCTGATTTGCAAACTATTAAGAGTCGTCTTATAGAAAAGGGGTTTATGCAAAGCTATACTTGTTGGGATTTACACGGAGAAGTCAGAACTAGGGGTAACACGTCTCTTATCGATTGTAATGCCGAATATAACAATGATTCAAACAATAATAATCGTGATAAATTGAATGAGATGTTACATAATTTGGAGGATAATGCCGCTAAGAATAATCATGATCAATTTTCACAATTGTTTGTCGACTCAGAAACACCATTGTATGAAGGTTGTGAGGATTTTACCATATTATCTGCTGCTTATAGACTCATGAACGTTAAAGCAGTCAATGGTTGGAGTGACACAGGTTTCACGAGTCTATTAGAACCGTTGCATGAAATGTTCCCAAAAGCCAAGTTGCGTGTTTCAACATACCAAGCAAAAAAATTAATGTGCCCTTTGGGAATGGAAATCGAAAAAATAGGCGCGTGTCCAAGAGATTGTATGTTGTATAGAGGTGACGACAAGGACCTACATGCGTGTCGGGTTTGTGGCAAGTCGAAGTACAAACGGAAAAAAGATACACCACTTAACCCGGACGTGACTAAGAATGGTCCACCTGCTAAATTGTTGTGGTATTTTCCGATAAAAGATAGACTTGAAAGATTATTTTCAAATGAAAAGGATGCAAAGTTGTTAAGATGGCATGTAGAAGAGCGTAAAAGAGATGGAAAAATGAGACACGTGGCTGATTCCCTTCAATGGAGGAACATCGATAAGGAGTTTAAAGAAGAATTTGGAGATGATATTAGAAATATACGCTTTGGACTTAGTTCAAATGGAATTAATCCTTTCGGAAATATGAGTAGTCGTCATAGCACTTGGCCAGTTCTTTTATGCATATACAATCTTCCTCTGTGGCTATGTATGAAACGAAAATACATCATGATGTCATTGCTAATACAAGGCCCCAAACAACGTGGCAACGATATTGACATTTATTTGAAGCCGTTAATTGAAGACATGAAAGACCTATGGAGTAAGGGTATGAAAGTGTATGATGCGTACAAGAAAGAGAAATTCACATTACGAGCCATGATTTTTTGCACTATTAGTGATTTTCCGGCTTATGGCAATTTGTCGGGATACAAAACAAAAGGAAAATTGGCATGTCCTGTGTGTTGAGATCATACTCACTCGGTTTGGTTGGCTAATTGCAAGAAAACGGTGTATATGGGACATAGAAGATCGCTTCAAGAAAATCACCCATACCGTAAAAAAAGAAAGTTGTTTGATAATACCATAGAATTTGAAAAGCTACCACCACCGTTGAATGGGCAAGCTACGTTCTCTCAAGTGGAAGATGTGACAACCATGGTTTTGAGGTTCGTCACTTAGTTTCATTTTGTGTTAGATACGTGTCTTTACGTGTTTATGTGCTTATTGGTGTGTATAGATTGTGGTTTGGATATCGTTTCCGGTACGGGGTACCTTGTGAGTGAAACGATGTGTGATGATTTCATGTTCATGAGCTCACACGATAGTGACTATAAAGTGAGATGGTGTTATTTAGTGGTTGTACGTATACGTATATGTATTATAGAAAATCGTATTTTTTACGATTTACGGTTTAGCATTTAGAGGTCTCGGATGAGGTAATTGGTCATATGAATATTTTTCGGGATGGTTTTAAGTCATTTAAGACTTAAATATAAAGTTTATTTCAAAATTTGAGATTTTTTATAAAAGTGTATATTTTACGACTTTTACGGTAAAACGCGTAAATTTGACTAGTTTTACGGTTTTGTTGTTTTGGAAGCTTTAGGAGTTGAAATAAATTAAGGAAAATTAAAGTAATATTAATAACATAATATTAAATAATAAAAATAAAAAAAAACGAATTTAAGGGTGTTTGGGTCGGTTTAGACGCACCAAAGAAGAAAGAAAGAAGGGAAAAGCCCAAAACAGGCCCAATGGACTTGTAATGGGAGTTAGGGGCCTTTAGGACTTAACCAAACCCAACTCATAACCATAATAATCATGTTTTTAACCTCCATAACATCTCCTAGCCGAAATTCATCAATGGTGGCCAATTAGGGTTCTTCAAAAATTAGGTTTTCTTCATCTTCTATTAATTCAAAGGTAAAACCTTCTTAACCCTTTTCATATTAAATATTTTTAATGTTTCTATGATCATATGATGGATTAGATTAGGGTTTAATTAAAAAAATATATTAATCATATTTTAATGATTAAATAAATTAGGTCTTGTAATTAGAGGGATTAGGGTTAATTAATTGGTTGATTTTGTTAAACCCGTTTTTAAAAACTGGGCAGAATTTTGAGTCAATTGTTTTGATCATATTGGGAGTTCTACAAACTCTTATTTTGCGATCCAAGTATCCCTGAAAAGTTAATTGAAGTGGCTTTCCAATGCAAGAAACGAGAACTAAATTGGAGGTCGGGAAGTGGGTCAAAAACAGGTTACAACAGTCGGAGGTCAAAACAGTTTTGAATTCAGCCTGTTTTCTTTTTAAGTTTTTGGTTGTTTGGGGTACTTAGGGTTGCATTAAGATCTTCTCACGAACATGAGAGATGGTTTATATATTGTACTGAGTATCTGCACTTGGGCTAAGATTGTGGTTTAGGGTAAGACCCTCTAATGGTAATGAACTTTTCATATGTTTAAAATCAGTGAATTCTGGATAGGTAGCAATATATACACATATATCGGGACCTTAACAGTAGCTTTAAGGTTAGGGCAAGTGGGAGGTTTTAACTAACATGTATAAAAGTGTGAATATTCCTTTTACATAAATCATGGGTATATTTAAGTTGACGTTTGACTTAAAGTTTTGAGACCTAAAACTGGGATTGTTTTGTGTAAAATTATGAACATAATAGCTATTAAACTTAACCAAGTTAGGGACTTGTTAAGGAAGGGTAATGGGATGATTAGAGCTTATCAATGAGGTATTTATATGGGAAGAGGCTAGATGTCCATCATAGGTTGATGAGCCATCTTGGTGATTGGTTCGGGTATTGATTGTGTGTTTTTGGTTTGTTAGCTCGTTGTTAGTGCGAGGACTTGTGAAGAAGCTATCAGGTGAGTTTCATAGTCCCATGTTTGCTATTGATTTTGACTTCCAGATGGGATGGAAGAGACACTGTGTTGAGTTGTTTATAAATTGATGTTGTGAATGTTTTTAAGGTTGAGATGGACTTGTGTGTACATTATGTGATTAACTGCTATGTGATTCTTGTTTGTGTATGATTTGGATTGGGATAGGTACATAGCGTGATCGTCTATTGGACCAATGGTTAATGACAAGGTAGTGTCCTTGGGATAGGTACATAGGTGTATGGGCGCCTATGGTACCATGGTTGTTGGTAAGGCGTGATGCCTTGGAAATTATGGTTGTTGGTAAGGCGTGATGCCTTGGTAATTGTGGTTGTTGGTAAGGCGTGATGCCTTGGAATTGTGATGATTGATTGAACTTGAATGCTAGTGTTAATACATAATTGTAGCGCATTGTCCATATGTTATTGTGTTGATGTTTGTTATTCACAGATTGTAACTGATTTTAGCATTGGAGTCTAAACCTTTGACTCTCACCAACTTTATGTTGACGTGTTTTAGTGTCTCTTTCAGGTGTGAATGTGGTTAAGCGTGAGGATAGAAGTGGCTAGACTTGGATGCCTTAGGATTGCATATAGAAGGAGATCCCCGTTCCTTCTTAGTTTACCTTTATGTTTTTTGATAAGTGATACATGTTGGCACATATATGTTTGATTGGTTTATGTTTATTGTTTGTCTTGGGTAAGTGGTAGGACTGTTACCTACTTACATAGACTCCTGCATTGTTGAGATATTGTCATGACATTTGTGTCACCATTTTATGACATTTCTTATATCATTTAGTTATCTCTATAGACACGCTATTGTTGTGATGATATCCATACGTCGTGCCCCATATTCCGCCATGGTGGGGTGTGACAGAAGATATAGACATTGTGTTTGGAAAAGGGAAAGAAGGTACTTCAACTTCCAAAAATAGTATTTGGAAAAGGAAGTCTATATTTTGGGAGTTACCTTACTGGTGCCGCTTGCAAGTTCGACATTGTCTTGATGCTATGCATATCGAGAAAAATGTTTGTGAAAGCTTATTGGGCTTATTGTTGAACATCCTGGGAAAAACAAAAGATGAGGTTAAGGTTCGAAAGGACATGGAAGCCATGAATATTAGACCAGAGCTAGCGCCTAGGGAGATTGAAGGGAAGACTAAAACATATTTACCACCAGCTTGTTATACCATGTCTAAGGCTGAGAAAACGAAATTTTGTCAATGTTTAAGTGGAATTAAGGTTCCATCTGGGTATTCGGCAAACATAAAAAAGTTGGTGTCAATGCATGACTTGAAGTTGCTTGGTATGAAGTCCCATGATTGCCGTGTCTTAATGACACAAATGATTCCTATTGCTATTCGTGGAATACTACCTGATCGCATCCGACACACGATAACAAAGTTATGTTTGTTTTTTTTAACATGATTCATTCAAAGGTGATTGATCCCGAAGTGTTAGATCAATGGCAGCGTGATATTATCTTAACTATTTGCCAACTCGAGGTGTATTTTCCGCCCTCATTCTTTGATGTCATGGTTCATTTGATATCTCATATTGTTGCTGAAATTAAGACTTGCGGTCCCGTATTTCTACAAGATATGTATCCATTTGAGAGATACATGGGAATCTTAAAAGGGTATGTTAGGAACCAATCTCGACCAGAGGTAGTATTGTTGAAGGATATGCTACTGAGGAGGCGACTAAATATTATACAGACTATTTGAACGGAGTGAAAACAGTTGGCATTCCACAAAGTCGACATGAGGGTAGGTTTCGTGGGGAAGGTACACTTGGGCGCCAAGAAGTCTCACCAAATATATATGAGTTACGTGAGGCACATTTCACAATCCTACAACACATGACATGTATTGCACCATATATATATGAGCACAAGTCACTTTTGAAACAACAAAACAGTCGAAAGGGTCAGGTTTGGTTGGCTAACGAGCATAATAATACGTTTTCACATTGGCTCAAAAGCAAGGTGAGGAGTACACTTTCAAATGTAGAAAAAGTCGTGGCAGATTTGGGATTTGGGCCAATACGGGTTGTCAAATATCAAGGGTATGTAACTAATGGATATACGTTTTACACCAAAGAGCAAGATGATCGAAGTACATTTCAAAATAGTGGAGTCACTCTGATAGCATCGACGACAGAAGTATCTACAGTTAATCGCGAAGAAAGGTCAAAGAACGCTAAAAAGTCTTATTATGGTGTCATTCAAGAAATATGGGAGGTACATTATAATTCGACTGTTATACCATTGTTCAAATGCAAATGGGTCGACAATGAAAAAGGTGTTAATGTTGATGAAGATGGTTTCACTATTGTTAATTTGTCCACAAACGGTTATAAATCTGAACCATTCATTTTAGCAAAATTAGCAACTCAAGTATTCTATGTTGAAGACCCAAGTGATCAAAGATTACATGTCGTCCTATTCGGTGAACGAAACATAGTTGGTGTTGAAAGTGTTGTAGACGAGGACGAATACAATCAAGTTGATGAGTTGCCCCCATTTAGCATTGGTATTACACCTTCAAATCATGTTCTTGACGATACTACTTACTTGAGATCTGATCATGACGAAGGATTAGAAGTTTGATGAATCTCGCAAATCTTGAAGATACAAATATATTTATTTCAAAACATCAATTAATTTATATCAATTTATTTATTATGCATTTCACTAACCATCGTTCGTCTTTTTTTTTCAGGCACATCATGATAATAAAAAGAAGGCATATTTTGTTTATTGAGCCACGTTTTGTATCAATTATTCGAGTTTTTTCAATGAACTTTTGTTATCATAATTGTTCAAATGTTCGAACCTACTTTTGTTATTGTAATAATTTAAGTATTTGAGTTTACTATTGTTATTGTAAGACTTTTTAATGTGCCAAATATAAATTTATGTTTGTACTAATAATAATTTCTTTTTGTGAAAGTAAATTTTTTTGTGAAAGTAAATTTTTAAGTAAATTTACTGAAGTAAATTTTTAATTAAAGTAAATTTTTGTGAAAGTAAATTTTTAAGTAAATTTTTTTGTGAAAGTAAATTTTTAAGTAAATTTCTTTTTGTACTAATAATAATCTTTTAAGTAAATTTTTTTGTGAAAGTAAATTTTTTGGGAAAGTGTTAAGCGGCAAGATATTTGATCCGCGGGAAATGAAAACATTTCGTCCCAACTTCACAAACACCCCAAATTTCAAAACCACTTATCCTATTCTTTCTTTCTTATTATCAGATCTCACAAACATCGCACCACCACAACCAATCTCCGTCTCTATCTCCATAGTTTCCACCACGACATCCAATCTCCATCTCTATCTCCATAGCTTCGACCACCACAACAAGCCCCGCTTGATATTCAGTTACATAAATGGTATAGTGTTAATGACTCAATTTGATTTCTTATTAGGTTGCTTATTATTTAATTAAGTTGCTTATTTTTTTAAGTAGGATGCTTATTATTTAATTAAGTTGCTTATTTTTTTAATTAAGATGCTTATTATTTAATTAAGTTGCTTATTTTTTTAATTAAGATGCTTATTATTTAATTAAGTTGCTTATTATTTAATTAGAACCTTATTATTCAATTGATTTATTTTATTAGGTCTTAGAAAGTTGTTAGAGCTGTAGATTTTGGGATTATCGATTGTAAAACTGAAAAGAACGATCTTGGGATTATAGATTTTGGGATTATAGATTTTGGGATTACACACAAAAAAGGCTGAAAAGAATGAGTTAATGTGAGTTTTGGTTTGGTTCTATCTAATAAGGTAGAATTTTTTGGATAGAACTGAATGATAAAGATTTTGGGATAACATTTGACATGAACAAAGAAAATACATTCTACTGTTTGGATTAACTTTAATTGTGAAAAAGACATTAAGCTAAAAAAAGTTATTATTTTTTAGATATTTATAATCCAATCCATTTTTAAGCACTTTGAAATAGACATGTCACAACCAAATTTAGCAAATAAGCAGAAACATTGTGGGTGGCATGAACACATCAGACTGCTTATTATTCCTTGCTACAAGAATAAGTAGTGTACTTGTTTATGTCAGTATTTAAGTAAATTAAGTGACAGCTATGCGGAAAACCAATAGTTAGTTTCTGTAGGACTATTGTTTATGTACATGTTGATGTGTGCGATACGAAATCTATCATAAACAGTATATTTTTTAGCTCACATTAGCGTACACTGTATGTGTATGTTATGATAGTTAAATGAATCGCGGTGATTATATAATTTAGCATTTGTTTAAATTAGTTTTCACGAATGTGTTAATAGTTATCTGGGAATGACCGAACGACAATACTTTATGAGAGTTAGTTGAAATGTATGGATAGAAGTATTGTTTTCTGCAAAGGATTATTACTTGATAAATTAGCTGTGCTTCAGTTGTGCTAGATATAGGGTTGGCAACATAGCTGACTCACAATCGTCCATAAGGTTCAAACTAGAACATAATATTGGTTCATATACACTATCAAGTATCGACTATTGCTTCAGAGTTGCAATAACCTATGTAATGAGATAGCTGGTAGAATATTGGGGAAAGCCTAGGAGAAGCTGTTGAGGTTGGTCATGTGAACTATCATAAATTTTTCATATGAGGTTTAGTTTACTGTTAATATTTTACTGCCTGTTTATATCTATTTACATTGTTTAGTGAAGTCGAGTGATTTATGTTAGTTAAATATATATATGGAGTAATAAGTGCAGTGATCGCGACAGGACTATTGTTTATGTTAGACAGGATTTTAATGTTAATAGAATGATAGAGGAAGGTATGTTTTCAGTTGTGACATGCTGTTTGACTTGAGTATCATAGCCTACTCTCACAACTCGCATAGTATATTAATATAAGTAGACTATCGCTTCTTGCTGTAAAATGGAATGAAATAAAGTATCGGTTGAAGCTTTGGTGTCAAAATGGGTAAATTGAAAAAAGAGAGAGGTCTAGTTGGGTTTTTGTCAAAACTTTTAATAGGTCGATGGGTTTAAATGGGTCAGTCAATATCACCACTATGGGTTTAAATGGGTCAACCATTTGGGTCAGAGATATAACCACTGTGGGTCGATTATCTCAAAAACTGAAAAACACAAACCTGAAGATGACGAATGGTTAAAGATCCTTTATTCAATCTCTAATTAATACTCAAGTCTCAAGGTAAGTTCAATCATAAATCATAATTAATTAATTAGTAATTTTGTGTCCAATAATCCAATAGGCTTCAATATTAGTTTGTTAATGTATATCAGTTTTTTAGGCTGCCCATTATCCATTACCTATTATTATTAAAAAAATCAAGTCATAGGTAAGTGACAGATTTCATAAATGGGTGGCGGGTTAAGAAATAATTAGACATCGTTTTAACATCTAAATTGATAAGATAGGTGTGTTAGATGTTTAACATATGAAGTCATGTAAATAAACAAACAACAAAATATAACAAGCATCTGACCGAATTAGAGATATTGATCATATTTTTATACAAACAACCCCTAATAGTTACTTATTTTGATACATTTATATTTGAGTGATTTAAGATAAAGATAGTTCTCGTTGCACCTGAATGTAAGAAAATGCAATTTTTTTTAGAAATCGTAACTCACTTTTTTTAGTCTTCTTTTTACAATCTTTGAATTAACTTGGCCCCTTTTTTATACAATGCTCTCCTTTTCTTCACCATCTGCTCTAGAGGAGTTAACTTGGCCCCTTTTTTCTCTCTGTTGAATGAACTTAAGGTATAGAGTTTTAGGGGCAAAATTTGTTACACGGTCAAAAGAATAAATCAAAGATTTTGCTAAACTGATGTTTATTATTAATCGATGTTTAGTTTAAATGAAGTTGCTGATTGTCAGTATATGTGATTGCTTATATCACATGTTGTTTATTTTCACGATGACAATGAACTTGCATTGGTTGTACCACCGAAAAAGAGGACCGTCCAAGCTCAAGGAAAAACCTACTGAACCGTTTAATGTGGAGTTTGACGCGAACGGTCGTGTCATCGGTAAACACCAAAATGATTGGGCAACATATGTTGGTGCTTTGACAAAGCTTCAGATTTCAATTCTTGAGGACGACTGGGGAAAAATAAACGAAGATCAGAAAGATGCTCTTTGGGATATTATTAAGGTATATTGTTTTAACAATTTTAATTACATTTTCAGTTTGAAATATATGTGTTACATCTAATAAGTAATCTTTATTTTTTACGTCAAACAGGACTACTTTGATGTGACAGAAAAGTCTCATGTTAAAGAAGCAAAACTTAAAGAAGCAACGCTTAAGCAATGCAACTTTGCATGGAAGAGTTTTAAGACAATGCTAAAATCCAACTTCATGATACCCAAAAAAAAACCTTATGAAGATGATGACTACTCTTTCATAGAGGAGAAGGATTGGGAAGATTTCTGTCGAAAACATCAATCACCAGAAAAGATGGTTTGTTAAATTCATTATATATCAAAAAGACTAATAATTTGTTTTTATTTTTTCTAATTTTCCCTTTATACTTTTTTGAAGAAAAAGCGAGCCATTGGAAGGGTATATGCTAAGCTTCAAACCAATTATGCACGTCTAGGAAGATCAGGGTATCGTGGAATGGAGGTTGATTTGTCAAAAGTTGAGATGGATGAAGAACTCAAGACAGAAATCTTGAATATTACTTGTGACCGCACAAGAAAATGGATCCTTGCTAGGATAACTTCCAATATTTCTAAGAAGATGGAAGAACTATTCAGAAAATTGGTAAGCTTCTATGATTGTTTCATTTTTAATGTTATTTTTTTCATTCATAGAAATTTTAAGAATAAAGTGTTCTTAAATGTGCATATATAGGTGGATGTAGATAAACAGATGGCTCAAGGCATAATCCCAAATGAAAAGGGAGCAGACCCTTTGATTGTGGTTTTTGGACCTGAACACGGGGGTCGAACACGAACAGTTGGGGACGGCATAGGTATTCGCAAAGGAATAAAAGGGTACAAACAAACGAAGAAAAGGAACCATAACACCGAAGAGATAGAAGCTATTATTGATAGGAAACTTGATCAAAGAGATGATGAGAGAGATAAAAAAAGAGATGCTGAAAGGGATCGTGAAAGAGACGCTGAAAGAGACGCCGAAAGAGACGCTGCAAGAGATGCTGCAAGAGACGCAGAAAGAGACGCTGAATTAGATGTTGAAAGAGATGAGGAAGCAGAAACAAGTAATGAAGGACGATTACAGAAGAGAAACAAGCAAAGCAGCTGCGAGTCGACGACCGTTGTCTACCAAGAAAAAGAAAAGCTAAAAGATATAAAGGTATTTTTTTTTTCTTTGTGTCATTTGTTTTCTTGCTGTTGTCATTTCTTATTGCTGTCATTTGGGGCATTTAGACCAGTAATCTGGTGATTTGAACGTTCATGCTTAATTAACATTAGTAAATGACCATCTAAACCAAACATGTTGTGATTAAAATATACAAAAATGGGCAAAAATTTGACTGTGTCTATAAGTTTGTCTGGTAGTAAGTATATATATTACCGAATTCAGTACACGTTTCTGTAAACTTTCAAATCAAGCCCCTACCAATGGGACCAACATGGTCATCACGCTTGATAACTGTGTGTTGCATTCGCTGATTTAGATCATCCTTTGCAAGAGTTTTCTTAGAAGTTTTTCTGTGTGGTGAACGACCCTACTTACGGGACACTTTTTACGAGTTATGTTCAACCGTAAGGGACACTTTTTACGAGTTCAACTTAGGCATAAAAATCTCGGGAACGACCCTACTTACGGGCCCCCCTTAACGCCAATTCCTGGCTCAGCCCCTGATGGGGTTTGCATTGTTTTTTTATCAATATTTATACTGTTTTTTCTTGTACTTCTTGGTGTCTAATGGTTATAGGAACTCGAGAGTTTTGTCATATAAGCAAATGTGCTTGGTCTGGTGTGTCGTACATGGATAGAGCATTAATTAGTTGTAACATATTGATTTGTAGGAGCCTAAATTGTGTGTGTTGTTTTCTCCTTACACGGAGGATACGACTCCACTAGCACGTGGGATGGTTTATCCGATTGGTGATGGTACTATACATGGAGAACCACTTATACCCTTTTACATGAATGTTCTCAATAGTAGCATTTTGTTATCTTTCGAGTGGTAAGTACATTAACAGTCTTGTGCATAGTTTTCATGTTAATTCACATATTCGTATATAAAAATACGTTGTTATTTTTTAGGGGGTTATGCAAAATGTTGCAGTCAAGAAAAAACAACCGATGTGGGTTTCTGAACCCATATTCGATAGAAGGAAGCTTATGTCTTCAACTGGGTTCGGCTGTTAAAGATTACTTGACACGCGCGTAAAGTGTTTCTAACATTGATTTTATGCTAGCGCCTTATGCTCAAGAGTACGTACTTCTTGTGAAGGATTTGCATAAACAGTTTATGTGTTTTGTCTTTACTAACGTGTTAGTGTGTTTACAAATTACTAGGAAACATTGGGTGTTGTTTGTTTTATGCCCCAAACAACATATGGGGTACATTCTGGATTCAAAAAACAAAAAGCAAGCAAAGACGGAGCGCACTTACTGGTTAACAAGTTATTTGCAAGAGTAATCATTCTTTTTATAAAGTTGTCAATTTCCAATTTGTTTTTACAATATTAACACATCGTTTATTAACACATCGTTTATCTATTTTTCAGTGCTATTGGTAGCTACACGTGGATAATGGCTAAGGTAATTTCTCTCATAACTTAAGTCTCTTTGATATCAATTAGGAATTGTTTCAATTAGGGGACGTTTGAATTTAAGTGTACTCTTGCCAGTTTCGACACATGTTTCTAGTGTTTAAAGTTGTGGAATAAATTTAGGGCATGTTTGGATTAGCTTGTACTACATAACAGAACCATTTTTCCATTACGTTAATTTGTCGCATCAACTTGGGGGCTGTTTGGATTAGGAGTAATGTGTTCTGTTTGGAGACACAGAACTAAACTGGGCACATAATAACATAACTGATGTCAACCTAATTGCGCCAATTTATTTGAGTTTACGAGTGGATGTAGTTTCAAATAGAAATTATAATGGTTATCTTAGTGCTAAGTGTTGTTTAGTAGTTTTAACTACATGCATTGTAGTCATTCAAACACAAATTAAGGTACTTATTTAGTAAAAAAAAACAGATATATGTGCTAATGATATATCTTAGAGATTGTTTGGTTTTATTACTTTTATCGTGTTGATTTGTAGTGCAATCAACAACAAGATGACTCGGATGCCGGTTATTATGTTATGAGATGGATGTACGATTTTGTTAACACACATCAGCTTCACTTCCCTACAACAGTATGTATCTGTTAGCTCTTTTTTAACTGTATCATCTATAACGGTTATATATAATACTTATAGATACTTATATCTTTTAAAATGTAGATCCCATGGACTAATCGACGCCAACTTGTTGAAAAAGATATTCAGCAAACCGTGGAGAAGTGGCATATGATGTGTCCCATTTGATTACAGATGAAGTGCTCTCTTTTGGAACTCGGCTAATGCTTATTAGACATCATGATATCAGCTCTCGTGTGGTTTTGTGATTTTAGACTATGCTTAGATTTGTTGTTTAGTTAAAACGATGTCTGAATCTCTTTAAATTTGAATATTCCTGTATTTCTATTTGAATGGGATTATGAATGGAATTCTATTTAAATCATCAGCTTATTTGATGTTTGGTTTAAGTTCTTGGGTTACATGATCTGTTTAGCTGGTAATCTAGAAACAAAACAGCTTGGGCCAGGTTTTTCCTTTTGCAAAAAAATGTATTTGGACCGGTTCTTTAGCCGGTCTTAATAGAAGTTGTAGGTCAGCATACCAAGTCTTTTAGACCGGTGCTTGAACCGGTCTAAATGACTTATGTTCTTTTAGACCGGTGCTTGACCGGTCTAAATGACTTATATTCTTTTGGACCTCCCCTAATACAGACCTGCGGATCCACCGGTCTAAAAGTGGTTTTTGACCGGTCTAAAAGCCCTGTTTTGTAGTAGTGATCGTTAGTCCTTTTAATTAATGACACTTTATAAAAAACTCAAAATTCGTTTTTTTTACAGTTTTAGACGGTTTTTACCGTCTAAAACTCAAAGTTCGTTTGATTTTTACCATTTTCGTTCGGTTTCTAATCTTTTCGTTCCAGTTTTACAACATTCGTCCTTATTTTACCGATTCTGACGGTTTCATCCGTTTTGCACATGAGTTCTTTTCACCGTTTGTGTCCATTTTGTAGCTTTTCACTGTTTTCGCCCGTTTTTATATCATTTTTTACTTTTTTTACAATTTATGACCGTTTTTGTTCGTTTTTTTACTTTTTTTCTTTCCTTAAAAAATAGGCGATAACGGCTAGAATGACGAAAATAATAAAAAAAAACCGTCGAAAACGATATCAAACACGCTAAAAAAGGTCAAAAACAGTAAAATGGACGAAAAAGACAAAAAACGAACTAAACCGTTAAAACCGAACGAAAATGATAAAACTCAGACTAAAATAGAAAACGGTCTAAAACTGTAAAAAAAATGATTTTTGAGTTGATTACAAAGTGTCGTTAACATAAAGGACTAAAGATGCTATAATAAAGTAAACGATCGTTAATATATAACCTTAAATTTGTTAATTATCCCAACATTGCAACAAGAAAAAAGATCGGTACCTTAAATTGAGAAGAAAAAAAGTTGAGTACCTTTAATTGAATTTTAACATAAGATGAGTACCTTTTTATGCTATTTGCCCATTTTCTTTTATGTTTTCACATGTATAAGTGACATTTTTCTCATATGTATTGGCGTAGTGTTTGGTTTAAGTGTTGCTTTTTTTAGGTAAACTAAAAATCTTATTCTTTCAATATCACAAAAAAGTGGGAAAAAAATTGTGACAAAAATGGTGCAAAAACGCTCATGAACATTGTATTTTCATACGAAAACCTCAGTGAGACGCGATTTTTAACATTTTGGCATTAGTGTCTGCGAAATGACTAATATACCCTCGTCTTTTTTCCCACTTTACAAAACACATCCTTGGTTATCTTCTTCCTCCCCCCCCCCACTGAAGCCACCAGCACCCGCAAACACTATATTTAATATTGTGTTATCACCGATTACAAAAAACGATAATAATTAAATAAGCAATGATTCAGTAACTAAGTTTGGCATCAAAGATAGCCGCTTAAGCTTTTTCTGATGAAATTCATTTGTAAAGTGATATCCGGAGAGCAGCTTTGGAGGCAATGGTAGCAGAGTCAAAACGATATGCCACATTCCTAAAGTGAATACAAGTCCATTAGCCAATGAGCATTTCCTAGTTGTTTCTACACCAATCCCCAATATCGAGGACCTCACTGAATGTCTTACAGTTTCCATCTAATGAATTAAAAGGTTCAAGGTTTTAAACTACACCCCATCAAAAGTATGAATATAATCTCCTTATGGAATAATCTAGTGAAAAGTACGAACTAGTATTTTGTTCAACCACAAATAGAGCACAAGAAGTAATAAAAGTGCTGGTCCATGCTTAAATCATGTGAGGATACTCAACTAAGGATCACATTCTGATTGAGGGTCTATTTCTTAATAGAGCTCTACGCGTCTTATGCACCACAAACACTCTTGCACATGGAATTTACCTACCAGTATACACACTTATAATCAAATCTACACACCACTTCCCCAAGGAGAGAGGGTCTTACACATGATATGTTTTTTTGGGTGTTCATATGGGTATTCACAAAGTCACTTGTTATGTTGGTGATGTTTGGGGTGTTTGTCTCAAAAAATGAATGATCATTAAAGTTCTTAATAGAGGTTGCTTCATTTGGATTAGATGCCTAGTCGCATCGAAAAAGTCTTACTCACAAAAAAAAACGTCGCGCATTCGTATGATAAGAATTCTAAAACTTCAATTGCATGAATAATTATGACAGATAACTTATTAGCATGTAAAATGATCTTTCGTATTATGTTTTAGAAAACATTGTCTTGAAGTCATCAGTAAAGGACTGATCAAATACAACAAAGTTCTCTTGGATACTCACTTCATTTTTACATGGGAAATGCACAATGAACCATTGGCAAACCCTAACATATTACAGATTGTGCGGTAGTCTTGGCCTAATTTACAACCCACGTTTGAATCAGATTGTTAGCCTTAAAATATTGAGTCAAACAAGAATGATCCGTCATAGGTTTATTATGTATTGTTTATTTGAACGTTGTAATAGGTAGTAGAATAGTTGTGTAATACGGGGTTGATGGCTAGGTTAAAAGGCCTCATTCGCCACGGGGTAGATTAGTGATTGTTTTTGGGATCTTTATTGTGTTCTTGTGGTTTATAGCTTAAAAGACCTTGATTTCAATTTTTTTTATGGTTTAATCTTTCCTAAAATTTCCTACATAGTCGTGGTAGGGACTTGGGTTTCTTGTTTTGGTGAAAAACGCAAAAAAAAAAAAATTATCTGTTGGCTTGATTTTTGGGTAAAAACTCGAAAAATTGCATTTTCGTCCGATATACAATTTTATTCTGAAATCTTTTGGCTTGATATATTTCGAAATCTTTTGGCTGAAGTATTCCGAAATCTTTTGGCTTGATATATTCCGAAATCATTTGGTTGAAGTATTCCGAAATCTTTTGGCTTGATATATTCCAAAATCTTTAGGCTGAAGTATTCCGAAATCTTTTGGCTTGATATATTCCGAAATCTTTTGGCTGAAGTACTCCGAAATCTTTTGGCTTGATATATTCCGAAATCTTTTGGCTTAAGTATTCCAAAATCTTTTGGATTGATCTATTCCGAAATCTTTTGGCTGAAGTATTCCGAAATCTTTTGCCTTGATAGATTCCAAAATCATTGTTGATTCCGAAATTATGGAAGTATTCCGAAATCTTTGTGTTTTTCCGAAATTATTGATTGTTATTCCAAAATCTTTCGTGAAGGGTGCATTCCGAGATCTATAAGTTACATATTCCGAAATCTAGACTTCAAATATTTACGAATTTGAAAAATTTCAAAAAAGTGAATTTGGTCTGAGAATTTTTTGGTTTATCAATAACACATTGTTAGGGGATTTCAACAAATTTTCTCGTCAACAACACACAAAATTAGGCAAATTTACGGTTTAATCGGTGGTTTGTAAAATCCCGCGAATTTATTTCTCGGTTTCTCCACGATTAGAAAAACTCCGTATTGCTTCTTCAACAACAATCGCAACAACATCTACTTAAGATCTATATTCACTTCACATTTCAGAGATCATTAAGATGGATGCTACTACAGAGTATCGTGTTACACACAACAACATCATGGTGGTGGGTAACAAAGAAAGACCACCAATGCTTGTGTTCGGTCGATATGCACAATGGCAATCACGTTTTATTCGGTATCTTGCTACTAAAGCAAATGGTAATGTTCTACGCCGTTGCATCAAAGAAGGACCCTATACTCTCACTACAATTAACATTCCTGTAACTTAAGCAACCGACACGACGCCAAGTGCCGATGAGCATACTACTAAGAAACGTATGAGAATACTAAGAAAGAGAAGCGTGCTTGGATTAATGCAGAAAAGGAAGCAATCTATCTGATTCTAAGTGGGATTGGGGATGATATTTACTCAACGGTCGATGCTTGCTCTACTTCAAAATAAATGTGGACTGCCATTAAACGCTTGCAACAAGGAGAATCTCTCAACAAGCAATATGTCAAAACAAACTTGTTCTAGAACTTTGGAAAGTTTACTTCCTTGGATGGAGAATCAATTGAATCATATTACTCTAGATTCTATCAAATGATGAATGACATGACACGAAACAACTTGAAAGTCTCCACCATGCAAGTCAATGTGTAATTCCTACAGCAACTTCAACCAGAGTGGACAGGATTTGTAACTTTGGTGAAACAACAAAACAAGTTAGACGAGGTCAACTATCATACACTCTTTGCCATGTTGAAACAATTCCAGAATGAGGAAATGAACTTCAAGCTGAACGGGTAGCAAAGACTGCATATCCCCTTGCTTTAGTGTCTACCACTCAACATTATCAAGATCATCGCTCTCGTGCTCCAAAATTATACTCTACTCAATCATCATTACCAAGATACTCCACTGCATCCAATACAGATGCTCCCACAAGATCAAGAGGTAAAGAGCCTAGAGCACCATCACCACCATCTGAGCACTCATCCGGAGAAGATAGTGATGAAGAACAAGCTCATAAGGATAGGGAAATGCAACAACAAATTGCTTTCATCATGAAGTCTTACAAGAAGATTTATAAACCCACCAATAACAACCTACGAACTTCATCTAACACACGAAATAGATATGTTGAGAGCTCTCCAAGGTATGATACATGTAGGCGTGGGGAGAGTCCTTCAAGGTATGATCGACATAATCCAACGCATGTTGAGGGTTCTGCACGTTATGACCAACAAACTACTACATATGATAATCAAAGGGTTGATACTCTTACTGGGAATAGGGAAACGGTTGGTACTCAAGTGGTTCAGCAAAGTGGGATTCAGATCTATAACTGCAAAGGATTTAGGCATAAGGCAAAGGAATGCAGATAGCTTAAACGGGTTAAGGATTATGCATATCATAAGCAGAAATGCTGCTACGCAAGAAGATGGATGCGGGGGTCAAATTCTCGGCTGAGAAAGGAGCAATGCTTGATGACACTGATGATGAAGTCTTCGACCAAGAACTCAAAGCACATTACTTGACGAAGTTCTTAAAATCACTGAAGATGACAATGATCCTATCTTTGATACTGAGCAAATCGATATGGTATGAACCGATGAGGAATATAATGTATTTGGTGATACTCATGAGCATAGTGAGCTACCCACAACCATTACTGAGACATGTATGATGGAAACGGTTGATAGCAATACCACACCCGATTCATCAGACATGTGCAATAATGAGTCTAAGGATGATAAATAATACATGGTTTTTGCCAAGTATAAAAATTTGTTCGTCTCGGTGTCTAATCGAATTGACTATTGGTTTAAAGTGTGACTCAGTCGTCTTTTGGTGAAAAAGAAATATTTTTTTTGGTGGTTGTTTAAAATTAAAATTGCAAAACTTAAAAGTAAATGGCAAGGTAAATAAGCTAAAAGTAATTAAAAAGTAAACGGTGCGAATTAAGATTTTGAAAATAAATTAATTAAAAAAAACGAGAAATTAAAGCTTGACGAAAAGTAAATAAACGATATTAAAAACAAATATGGAAACGAAACAATTAATAAAAATAAAACTAAACGAAGAAATTAACTTTCGACTGAAAAATAAAATTAACCTAATGAAAAAGGAGAGAATAAAACTAAGATGGTACTTTAAAGCTAAACGAGGCAAAACCTAAAGCGGGTACTAAATAAAAGATAAAACTTAAACTTTACGAAAAAATATTAATTTTAAAAATTGACAAAAAAATATAACTAAAAATACGTGACTTTCAGAATAAAAATCGGAACAACTTTCAGATTAAACTAAACAATTATGGAACAATACTAAATAATAAACAAGCTAGCAGGCTAGCTGCTGGAAGCAGCCAACCACACACCTCAATTTGGCGCCAAACTTACCTAAGCCACCAGGTAGGTAGCTCAATATCCTCGGAATGTCTACAGTATTCTTCGGAATACTTTGTTTTTTCGCAATGCTGATTTCTTCGCAATATAAACATTCTTCGGAACTTTCATTTCTTCGCAATATTGATTTTTCAGAACTTTTGACGATTTTCAGAGAAGCACAATTTGTTTGGAATATTAACACTTTTCAGAAAAACAAGAATCTTCGGAATATCAAATATTTTCAAAGAAATGACAAATTAAGAACTTTATTCGGAATAATGTTTTTTCAGATTTTTTTTTACTTTTTCAGAGTTATGGACTTTTTCGGAATATCAAACTTTTTAAGAGAAATGAACAATTTCAGGAAAAATAATTTCAGAAGAAGGAAGAACTTCGGAATAATAAACCCTAATCCGAAAATATGAAAATAAAGATATAGTAACACTAAAAATCAGAAAATAAGCCACGAATAAGCTAAAATCAAATAAGCAATCTACCAAAATTTAATCTAAAACACTTTTAAGAAAAACTAATTTAATCACAAATCAAAAACTTTAAAAACACTAATTAATCTAAATAATAAAAATCAACTTTTAATAGAATAAACTAATAAAAATATTTAACTAAAATCAAACCAAACACACAATAAGCTATAAAATCAATAAGCTAACACAATCGAAAACATAAAAACATAAAAATTAATCAAATAAGCATGACAATAAGATAATAAGCATAAAGATTAAATCAAAACAAGAAAGGTAGAATGAGAGATTAATAAAAACTTGATTAAAATAAGATTCAACAATTAAAAGTAAAGATTAAACTTACTAATTTAAGGTGCAAGACAAGGTAATTAAATGACAATTAAGTAAATGACATTAAGAAAAGTGCAAGTAATTAAAGGTGGAAGACTAGTTTGTCAAGTTAGCCAACACCTCCTAATGACACATTAGGAGGGTATTTATAGGAGGATTAGTATGTCTTGATACTTCCTTCCTTTTCTCGTCTTTTCGTCTTTATAAATTCTTCGACTTTTTCGACTTTGTCTTGGGATTATTTGAACTCGTCTTATAATTTCTTCATTTATTAGACTTGAGTTCTTCGACTTCATTAAACTTCCGTCTTTAGACTTTTTCTTCGATAAATCTTCAGAATAGGCCTTAGACTTCCATTCTTGTTGCACTCTTGATCTTTTGACTTCGTCTTTTGTCTTTTTCTTCGATAAAAGCCCGTGAAAGCCCGTGTTTTCTTCCCTCTTCATATTTTGATCCTAAATCATAACAAAAACACAAACCACGCATAATTCTGACATTTACGACATAAAATACATGTTTTGGCTTGGTTATTATTATAATTAAGTGGTAAAAGGATAAGTGTTTTCACACTTATTAAATCCCCTACACTTGACCATTGCAATGCCCTCATGCAATGCATTAATTACAAAGCAAGTTTTATATTTTTCATCATAATCAATCCACCTTGGCCTTTATTAAACATAATTAAGGGAAGAAAAACAAATAAAGAGATTAAAGACTTACATAGGGTTTTGGAATGTCATGAATGTTTATCACCCTCAAGTTTCACATTCCCCACACCAAGCTTAAAAACGAGATCATTGTTATTATAAGTTAGCAAACTAACACAAACTCATGTGGCCCAATTATTCACTTAGACTCCCTTATTCCTAGGTGTATCTCTTATATTTTATTGTTGTCTTGAATGATCACGAGGATGTATTGTTGACTTATTTCGATAGTTATTTAGGCTGAAAATAAAGTAGGACGATTTAATCAATAGTTAGCTAAAGGACAAAATCTTTTAAAACTGCTTCTCGGGACCTCATAAAGTTCATATCTTGGGAAAACTCGCTTCACGATTTGAGACCTTTCTCGGACTGATATTTGGCATTGACTTCATACTTCAAATCTTGAGAGACGTTCATGAAATAATGGTCTTCTCTTCATAATAGGAATTTCTTCACTTGAACTTTTTGAGAGATTCTTCATATTTGGACCACGACTTCTTCATTTTTCTCCAATCGTTATTTGGGATTTTGATATACAACGATCCGCCTCCTTTTAGGACTTGTATCTATTTATCCTCATACCTTGTTATGGCCTTTTTGGATAGACTTCTACATGATCTTTAGGGGAGTATTTGCTTTTCGTCGTGTGTCTCCATCCTTCATATTGATTTTTGATAAATGATTCTTCACATCAGTTTGGATCTTTAGCAACAAAATGTAGCCCTCATGTCTTGTTAGGACCTTTTCGGACTCGCCAATCTTCGCATCCTGCTTCAATAAGTTATGCCTTGGCTATGAACTCTAATTAATACCGAGCAACTTTTAAACGATCTTGGGCTAGAAACTAAGTAACTTTTAAAATCGTACAACCTTACTTATTGCAATTAAATTTATTAACAAGCGATGGGAGAAAAAGATCCTAATCAACTCACATAAATTCATGAAAGAATACCAAACTTATAATTGACTCCATCATCTCTCGTTCTCCACAATTTAAAATCTCAAGGAATGAGACTCGTGGATGCTTAGCCTATTAAGTCAAAGTTTTGGGTTTTCAAGTCATCTATAAGATCTTGCAAATTCTTAGACTTTTTCAAGTTTAGAATTCGCATTTTAAAGTTCCCTTGATAAATGACTTTCTAGGATCAATTATAGGAACTTGCGAAAAGTTCTTGTTCTTAACCCGTAAGAGTTAAGACTTTCGCGTTTTAAAGTTCCCTATATAAAAGCCTAGCAAAACTTGACTTAAACACGTTAAGGATACTAGCTAGAGTAAACTTAGATAAGTAAACTCGGGTTGAGTCAAAAGATTCACAACGTTTGAAAATTAAAACCACTTTATTAAAATTTATTCTAGCAACGAAATAAAATAACTATAACAAAGGAAAAACTACAAGGCCAAAATAGATCAAAAATTTTGAAAAATGTCGAAAAATAATTTTTCCTAAAATGAAGACAAATACAAGGAAAAGCCCACTTAACTTCGATAGAAGTCCCCCTACACTTAATATAAACATTGTCCTCAATGTTTAAGCATGTGGAAGTAAACCCCCTACACTTAGGACATTGTGCACTTTGTTTAAATCTTGCTAAGGAAGAGACAACGAAAGTGATTCCTATTTTAATATTGAAGAATATAAAATAGAGAATCAAAAGAGTTTAGGATAGAACCGGGAAGACGGGTACATGGAATCACGGTTTGTCAAAAGTCATCAAGAATGGATCTTTGATAGCTCGAATCCCTGCACATGATTAGAAATAAGACAACGAACACATACCAGGGTCTCCCTCTACGCTTATTACAAAAACAGATAAAGATAGACAGATAATCGGGTTGCTGTAACACCCCCAAATTTATACAATTCAATACAGCAGAAGACTCGTTGGTGTTACGGGATAGCACATTACTCACATCATAGACAACGCTTAAAAATCACGTCGTTTAATAATAAAGCATTTCCATTCATAAATATCAAATTTACATAGGTCCCAAGTCATAGTCATTTCATACAATTTTACAAAATATTTGAATGGAAATTGTTATTTACGTGCGGACCATGAATTCTTGTTGTCTTCCCGAGAATTACCTTCAAGTACCTGAGATAAAACATGTTAAAAGAAAAGGTCAGCGATAACGCCGAGTGAATTCATAGAGTTTAATAAAATCCATCAATATAACATCGGTATAAAATTATTACCGAAAATCATTTTGTACAAATCTTTGTAATAGGCCATAAAATAGCCAAAGTCATTCTATACAAATCCTTATCAAAAATCATAATATAGGTGTTTGCCTTCAAATCATTATACAAACCATTGTCGTAAAAACATCATACAATACGTTTTATAACGTTGTATAAAGTTAAATAAAAACCGTTATATGGTTATGTAAAACCAAAACACGAACATAATATCAATAATAAGACCCCGTATTGCTAGTCAGGCAATATATCGTAATTCGGTGCGTATAGCAGTATTTCGTTCTTTGGATTATTATAAGCCGCATGACATTGTTACCTTACTACAATAAACAACGGGTAGCTAACCCGACAATCATTTGCCCATCTAAATTAGCGTGTCGTCACAATAATCACGCTTGTGTAAATCTTCTCATACATAAATTCGCTTACCAATCAATGTGGCACGACGGGGATCAACCGTCAAGGCGCGAACTGGGGTGATCGTCCCCAAATAGTACTAGTATATGCATAAGCGTCTACCAAATCCCGGTACTTCACAATTCATGCTAATGGGACTTTTAGTGACATAACCTAACTTTAATAATCCATTTCACTCATACATCGAGTCATAGAATCATTCATCGGGTCATACAATCATTCGGGTCCAAATAAACAAATAATCGGGACAAATGCTGTCCTATTTTATCAAAACTAACATGTTATCTCCCTCGCGGGTTTATAAAACATTTCATAAAAACATTTAAAAGAGTGCGAGGTTATGAACTCACGTTGATGTGGGAAGGCGGTTATCGGCGATTTGGATGTACGGTACGTGCTTCAATCACGGGAAACCTAGACAAATAATACTCGTCTTAGACTCTTGTCCAATGACTTTATAAAAATAACAATTATGTATACATATGATGAATTTATATATATATATATATGATGATGATCAAGTGGGTTTATACATTCTCATTTACTCATTTTTGTGTTATGTGTTGGTAACTTTTATACTAGTTTACTAGTTTTACCTATTTATATGTTTTTAGGTTCAATAAGCCTATTATAAGTCCATTAACTTGTATTAATCTATTTTATACTTGTATTATCAGTATTTATACTTTACATGTTGGGCCCAAATGGGTTAAACCCAATAAGTAATTTTTATAAGTGTTTAACTTATTTAGTTAAATTATTAGTCCAAATATGCTAACTTGGCTCGTTAATGTCCGTATGTCATATAGTTCGGGTTTTATCGGTTTTTACTTGTATTAGGTACTTATATATATCAGTATATGACTTTTAAAAACTTTACATTAGACGGGTTTGATCATCTAAGTTTTAATTGGCGAAAAACGTTAATTTTACGGTAATAGCCGAAAAGACGTAAAAATCATGTTTATAGTTTTTATAACTTATAAATCTTATTCAACTACCATTTTTATAAAGTGTCCATTTGTTTAACCTTATAAATATTTATATAAATGAAATTTATAAGTTAGTGGGTTTTAACTCACATTTAATACTATATTAGTTTGAGTGCTTATATAATATTATTAAACATTAATTCTTCAAAATCTGATTTTTAGTTTCATCTTCACCATTTTTATCATATCTTGAGTTTTATAAGGAGATAGAAGCTCATTTTTGGATGACGTAAACTTCATATTATGTGCTACAAATAAGTTACTTATAGCTACTGCTCATTCCATGTCTAACTATCCTTAACAGTCCCTACAAAACAGACTATTCAGATTGGCACACTAATCTTGTTTTGATCATATCTCACTCATTTTGATGATTACATTGCAAGGCCAACTCTCACATGTGTATGACATCTAACACTTACTGTAAATGGATTCCACCATGCAATTTTATCAGTTTATAACTTGGTTACTTACTGTTTTTATACAACCAACAATTTAAGCAAGATTTTAGCCTTGTTTCTTATGGTTTTTCATCTTTTTAATCATATTTATCAACACTTGATCCCCACACAACATTTTTATCATCATATATTCATCATATACATATACAATAAGAAAGAAAATACATGATTACATAATCAAAATAACAAGAGGTTGGGAAGAACAATCTTTATACCACCAAGATTGTGTAGGTATTCATCAAGGCTTGGATTTTTGATGGAAGAACTTGTGATAGATCAACACCAATCTTCATGGCCACCAATACTTGTAAACTTCATGTAGAAATCAGCCCTTGAACATCACCAAATCTTCTCCTTGGATGTTAAAATCACAACCAATCTATAGAGCTTCAAAAGGGCTTTATCATATGTGTGAATAACACATGATTTCATGG
This sequence comes from Glebionis coronaria, assembly GCA_025667525.1. Lineage (NCBI taxonomy): Eukaryota > Viridiplantae > Streptophyta > Magnoliopsida > Asterales > Asteraceae > Glebionis > Glebionis coronaria. The sequence continues at coordinate 471,625,060 of CM046879.1, forward strand.
TTAAAATTGATCAAATGAGGGTGTTTATAGGTGGTGGTGGATGAATTTTAGAGAGAGGGAGGAGAGAGTTGTGAGTTTTTGCATGGATGGAAATGGAAGCAAATGGTATGTTTGAGTGGTTTTGATGTTTGGTGGGAGAGTTGTAGCTTACATGTTAAGCTTATGCTTACATGTGTAAGCTAGTTGCTTAAACTTTGACACATCACTTGTATGGTGTCAAGTTTTGGTCGTCCCTTAGTAGTGGGGTGGGATAAACTTGTTTTGTCCCATCCCGCTAATTTACGGGTATTCCTCGATTGTAGTTTCCTCGATTTGCGTGCCCTCGGGTCGTTTTACGAAATACTTTTTATAAATTATGAATCAACGGCACAAAACAAATCTAATAAAAATTGTCTCATCAAAAACGGAGTTCAAAAACGTAAATACGTAATCTTAAGGTTTCCGATTTAGTCGTAAAGGACGTTAAATTAAAATCGTAAGTCCTAATCTCTTCTCGTAAATTTGTGAGTTTATGAACCAACTCAAAATTAAAATCCCAAAATAATATTCACGGATTAATTTATTTCCTGAAATGTCGGACTGTCACCAAAATGGTGTATGTAAATGTAAGCACGTAAAGTAGAATCCTCCGGTTTAGACGTAGTCGATGCTACTTCAAGACGTAAATCCAAATTTCTTCCCAAAAATAAGTGAGTTCATATTATAACATTAAAATAATGTTTTTAAATAATTCTTGAGAATAAAATATCAACCATAAATTGACGGATTGTCACAGCATTTACCCCTAAACAGGATCTTTGTCCTCAAAGATCATCTTATCTTACTACTCGCTTGTTATAGAGTTAAAGCCATGTGGGTATTTCCTCCACATTCGGTCTTTTCTCACAAGTGTAATCCATTACAATACGCGAGTTTCATCAGACATAACTACGAGAATAAGATCAGGCTTAATGTTGACTTACTTTCTCTATCCATGATGTTCACGGGTTTTTGATGAATGCAACCTTTCGCCGATCTAAACTTTACTAAGAAATAATCAGATTCTCACTTGATAAATATTCCATCAAGTTCGATATACGAATCATAATTCACGTAGCTCTTGAAGTCCTAGGGTAGATCCAGCTTATATGCCTTTCAAACCAAATTTTTTTTTTACATCATCTCTATGGTCCCATACTACGGGGACTTATTTCCCATGATCTTTCAGATCATCAATTCATTTTTCCATGGTTAAAATTTTGGCATAACTTCGCTACCCATCTGGCCCTTCAAGATCTACACTTCATATTCACATAACCTCCTGCCCACTACCAGCAGTCAATAATCAGATCCTAATTTCAACAACCATTTTAGGTCTCGTGGGTCGGGTATTTTGTAAGGTTAAGTTCGCCATCATAGGAAACCTTAAAACTAAAAGACATGTCCAACTCACAATGGGTGTATGTCGGGTGTCTTCATCCCAACTCCTGCTTACAGATGCTCTAATATATATCCTCACAAGATTCGATCTCGATCCTAACACGATAATTACCAATGATAATCTCTCCAAAAGAAAACGATTATATGGTTTATTACCAAAGGTCAATCATTCAAGCATAAAACAACACTTCTGGTGTTTTGTATCGTTACTTTACCTCGCCCCTTTGATTTGGGGTGGTAAACAGTACTCTCATCAAGGTTCGTTCCCAATGACTTCTGAGCAAATCTCTAGAAATTCGATGCGAAGAGAGGATCTTGATATAGATTATCGATACAGGCACACTATGTTTACACAACTCCTTTAAATACATAGAGACGATTTCTTCATCGAGAATTTATCATTATCAAGAATGATATTAGCAGATTTGGTCAGTCTGTCGACGATGACCCAAATCGAATCAAATTCAGATGATGACCTTTGCAATAGTTAAACGTTTACTAATGTATGAGGCGATGTCTGCCTTCATAATTTGCCATTAGTACAATTTCTTCTGATAATGATACATTAAATCAGAAATGACAGGAATAGAATACTTATACTTACAAGATTCCAACATAACTATCTCACAATCCTCCATATTTAGACAATCACAAGTGGCCTTTAATACATTTAACGCTATCGGCTTCTCAAATCTAATGATTCATATTAGTCGCGAACCCCCTTTTTATTATTTATATTATCCTTCTTACAAGCATCAACTATTTTTAAATTGCTCAGGCAATTTATTTTGCACAATCATTACTAAGGAACATATCCTAATTGATTCTTTATTTTCACATAATGTGTCAGTAATTACGTTCACTTTCCTAGATGGAATAATTATCATGTCCACAATTCACTCAGAAATTCTTTCTTCATATTTTCTAAGTTTTAGTTTCGTCTCAACTGTTATTTTTATCAGTTTTGCTCAATCCGGTGTCTAAAGCGTCGATAATTATTACAAGTAATTAAATAATAAATAGTAAATTTTTATGAAGTGTAAACGTAAAATTTTAAATTTCTTAGTTCGACCAATTATAAAAAGTGTTCAAAATAAATTTGAATTTAATTAACACAATTTTTATTAATTTATCGGAAATAATTAGTAAGATCCGTAAATGTTCGAAAAACCTTCGTTTATTCTTTGGTAAAAATTTTCTTAGTTGAAAAGCAAAAATTGTCGTTTCAAATTTTAAGTCATGGTTTAACGGTTTCCTCAATCCCTCTTAGGTTGTCTTGAGGTACACACAAACATTTACCCCTAAACAGGAGTTTAGTTAAATGATTTGTGTATAAGGGAATAATCCCTTAAAAATCCTTTTGTTAAAACATTTGTCAAAACATATTTGCACTTTCTTTTTGGTAAAACCAAAAGTCTTAAATGACTCTAATATTTGAAAAGTCAATATATATCCCATTATCTTATTAATCACATGGTCAAATCATGTAAAGGATTAAGTCTTAAATCACATGTTAAATATTCAAGGTACAAGTTTTCACTACTCGGCCGACTCAGGGCATTCTACAAATAATTATTAACTCATTCTTATTCTTATAAATAAACAAATGGTCCTTAATGATCACAAGCATGAATTTTTCAAATTACAGCCTACACACGAGATTCACCAAATTTATGGATGCTACATGTGTATTAGTCAATCCAAATGACATCACGTGAAACTCATAATGTTCATTACAAGTTCTGGATGTAGTGATTAGAATAGATAATCTTCTTCGCAGACGCGATGTTGATGATAACCATGCCGTGGATCAAATCTTTAGAACATACGCTAGAACCTTGTAAATGATCGAACAATCTATCATCTTGGGTAGTGGATATAGATTTTTAATCGTCAATTTACTTAGTTCACGGTAATCAGTAAACATAAGGAATGATAACACCATAGCTCTTCATGATGACGAGCTCGGTAGAATAAAATCTTTCTCCGACAACTCTCTCAGTTGTACGGTAATTCCTTTAATTCAGATGGTGCTGACGTACAGTGCACACGCCACAGGTGCAGCACCGAGAATATAATCAATACCAAATTCAACTCGCCTTAATGGTGAAATTCTAGGTAATTCACCAACAAATACCTCTTAAAGTTTCAGATAACGAAAACATCTTTTAATAACTTCATATTAGGTTCTTTCTAGATTATAATATCTATGACTAATTCACAACCATTCACAATATAACTTCAAGTCTAAATGCAGGATATGGTCATCCATCAAGAATTATTTAGATCACTTTTGATAATCAACATCTTATCATTTAGGGGATTTCTACTCGAGTTCCCATCAATTAAGACAATGTCTTCATGTCATAATCAATCGATCCATTCTACTGGCACTATCAACTTTTCAGTTTTATTTCCGTTGATAAGACGTGAATTTCTCAAAAGACTAATAATAACTCATAATCCTTCACAAATTCAAGGATATCTGGAGACATAACTAACCATAAAAAGAGTAAGGTCAACGCATAATCTACGCGAGAGAATTTCAAATCAGATACAGACGAAAACATTTAATGAATATGAATATATTCCATGTTTTCATAATTTGAGTACGCATTCGAAAGCTCCTCGGATCGTTACCCAGGTCATTCAAATGAAATCAAATCAAAAGAAATGATAGGGACGTCGATACATCCAGTCGGGTATCAACACTCGGTAATCAGATACTTTTCCAAAGAATCTTGCCATGAAAGAATAGGACAAGAAAGGGGATATCAATTGTCAATGAAGACTATATCCACAGACCACAGATGAGTAAATTCGACTCAGAAGAATAAATGGTACGGGCACATATGTAGGTGTCTCTAACAATATGTCCCTATTTTTTACTTCTTGCAGATCTAATAAAATTGAATCTTTCACAATCTTCAAAGAAAATGTAGTGTTTATTCATTAGTTTTATGGTGACTACTAATCAGCCTAGCATGGTCCATTCCAATATGTATGTAGGCGCGCAACTATATACAATTTCAAGATTAACGATGCAATACTCAGTTCGTCAAAATTTTATCATCATGTTTATAATAAAAACATTTTCATGCTTAATTCTTAAATAAGAATCAAAAATAAATTTACAAAGATTTTCTTTGTTATGAAAACAATTAAGTTTTCCAAGATGTTTTATAAACAACTTCATTTTGATAACGATCACTTATAAATCTCACTTTGAATAATCCATATGGTGATGAAAACCCAATTTTTCTCAAGGGATACTGTTTTAACTTATAAAAACAATTAGTGATCTGCAAAGGAGTGATGAAAAGTTGTTCACTAAGAACTAACTACAATACGCTAGGAAATGAATTTAGCCAATTAACCATGAGGTTCATGACCTCGATGGCACTTCAAAAACAATAATCCACAACGTAACTCAAATCGAGATGAGTACTTGTTCAATGGTTGCATCACTAATGCGAACATTTCGATAAAGCAATAAAAGATAGATAACATCGATACATGTAGAATTTAGCAATCAAAGGTAGTCTTTTCATTAATCACAAACAAGTCAAAATTGTACCGTAACACATTATGTGTCACTATGTCATACAATTCCAAGAACTCGTCATACCACTGATGTCTCGGTTAAGTTAGGGATTTTTAAAAGATACCACAATGAATACTAATCTACAAGAGTCATTAGGTATCCCACCTGTCCCGGAAGATCCATCGGTCCCAATTCAGAAGTAGATTTCTTCAATTTATTTGTTGGACACTGGGCATCCTCGTCCTTGGACAATAGCCTAGGAAAAACCCTTAACACAAACTAACTGTTGGAAATACGTTTTTACGTATTTAGGAAGATTCGGTCACTCCGAAAATATACTAAGTAGTAGCTCGTAGTCTAGACATCGTTATTTAATAAACAAGTCCAAGCCTAGCCTACAACATGTGTAGGCCGGCCCAAATGTAAGCCCAAGCCCATTACAAGGGCTTGGGTATATAAACCCTCTCCTTAGATGGAGAGGGTGTGTGGTTATTCATTTTTTCACATAGTAAACATAAGTTTCTCTCTCTAGAATTGTGTGTAATCCACCATCTCTCTATCTCTTTCTCTCTCTAAAACATAAGCAAGATTTACATATCCTACAAATGGTATCAAGAGCCATGGGATGATTGTTTAGTTCTTGTGTTTGTGTTCTTGATTTCTCACTATTTTTGATCCATTTTCTCACGAACCAAAAAAAATTTTGTGTTTTTATGAGTTAATCTTGATTTACTTCATCTTATTACTTGTTATAGTGATTTGGTATTGTTATTTGGGTTAAAAACATAAAATTTTTGGGAGTTTGATTCATTTTTTGGCTTAGAATCTTGAATTGATTGTGTTATTGTACTGTCCGAGGAAAAAGGTAAGTTGGTATCCATAGTACGATCTGATTGTTGCGATTGCATAAACCCTGGGGGTTTCCACTTGCGATCCAAGGTCACGATCACTATTTGCGATCACGAGTACGATCACTCACTGCGATAAGGGAGTACGATCACTCGCTGCGATCACCACTGCGATCACTCACTGCGATAAGGGAGTACGATCACTCGCTGCGATCACCACTGCGATCACTTGTTGCGATAAGGGAGTAAGATCACTTGTTGCGATCTGAGTACGATCGTTGAGTACGATCACTTGTTGTGATCTGAGTACGATCGCTGAGTACGATCACTCGTTGTGATCTGAGTACGCTCGTTGGGTACGATCAAACGAGTGCGATCAGAGTACGATCGTTGGGTACGATCAAGGAGTACGATCACTAGTACGATCCGAGTTCGATCCGAGTACGATCAAGGAGTGCGATCTGAATACGACCATAGAGTACGATCCACGAGTGCGATCTGAGTACGATCCAACATTTTTTTCAAAAACGTGTTAGTGTAATTTTGACTTGGATTTTTTGGTTTATCGAGGACATAATTTAGGGGATTTCAACATTATTTCTCGGCTTTAACACACAACAACAAATACATTTACTTTCTTTCATTGACCGATCAACTTTGTAAATCTTAACTTATTGAAATGGAGTACACATCTCTTACGGATAAGTCCATTCTCTCAGATACGGATAATCGTCCACCAATGTTGGTGAAGACTATGTATGAGGAATGGGCTTCCCGAATGGAACTTTATATGTTGAACAAGGAGAATGGACATCTTATTTGGGCATCGATACTCAATGGACCATTGGTATATGGTAATGTGACGGAAGGTGTTGTTACTCGTCCTCGCACAACGGGTGAACTAACTGGAGATGCTAAGATACAAGACAAGTGTGACAAACAAGCTAAAAATATCATTCTCCAAGCCCTTCCTCCAGATGTCTACAAACTCGTCAGCAAACATAAAGTTGCCAAAGAGTTATGGGATAGAATTCGTGTTCTAATGCAAGGCACCTAGTTAACTAAACAAGAACGAGAGTGTAAGCTTTATGATACTTTTGATAAGTTTGCCTATGTGCCAGGCGAGACTCTCAATGATTACTATCTGAGATTTACCCTATTGTTGAATGAGCTTAATATCTATGGCATGGCAATTCCTACCTTTCAATTGAACACCAAGTATTTGAACACTCTTCCTCCAGAATGGAAAAAATACGTGACAGGTGTAAAATTGGCTAAGGACTTGCATAACACCAATGTGGATCAACTTCAAGCCTTTCTTCAACAACACGAATGCCGTGTGATCGAGGCTTGGTTGTCTATACCTCAAGTTCATGATCCACTTGCAATGTATGCTTCTCAACAAAACATGGCTTATACTTATCAACAACCATCATACTTGCAGCAGCCACCACCACACACCTATCAGCAACCACAACAACCATCTTATCAACCATCGATGATGCCACAGCAAGCATTTCAACCAAGTGTTCATCAACAATCTTTTCTACAGCAACCAACATATCAGACATCACCATCACAAGCCAACACTTCTCCAATGGGCTATACTCCTCAGCAAGGATTTTTTCCAATAGAAGCACAACCAGCACAAGCTTTCTACTCTAATGAACTTCTACCAATCCAAGCACCGGTCTTTACTCCAAATGATACGCCAGCTGATGTACTAAACCATCTCACTGCCTACTTGTCAAAACTTGTTGCAACTAGAGGAGTTCCACCAACAAACAATCAGCTCCGCACCTCTTCAAATCCTCGACAACAAGCTACTGTTCAAGATGGTCAAGTAACAGTGCAACCTATTCAAGGAAGGCAAAATTCATATGGACCTCCTACAAAGATAGTGAATGCTCAAGCTGTGAATTCACAAGCTAATGGAAATGGAAGTCCCATTGGTCCTCAAAAGGTTGTGACTTGATACAATTGCCGAGGACAAGGTCATATGGCTAGGCAATGCACTCAGCCGAAAAGGAGAAGGGATGATGCATGGTTTCGTGAGAAGATGTATTTGGTCGATGCTCAGTCTAAGGGAAAGATTTTGGATTCAAAGAAGTTAGCATTTCTTGCAGACCCAGGGGCAGCAGATACTGAAGGCATTGCAGTCGTTTCCACTTCTAATGCAGCTTATCAAGCAGATGATCTTGACGCGTATGATTCAGATTGTGATGACATTCACTCAGCCCAAGCTGCTCTCGTTGCTAATATCTCTCACTACGGGTCTGATGTCGTCAGTAAGGTACCCATCGCAACCAATCTTGGTAATGATGATAACCAACATCAAGTTAGGCATGAAAATGACAACCTTGAACATCATTCAGGAACTAGTAACTCAAATGATGTGGTACCCAATCCTACACATTTGAGTGAACCTCAACCAAATGCTACGACGAGTATGGAATCTTATGCTCAACATGATTTGGTCATGGTACCTAAACATATTATTGATCAAATGCATATGGCCCTCAGACAATCCGTAGATACCCATTCCACCCTAACTGCTGAGCTTGCGTTGCATAAAGAAAAGGTCAAAACTTTTCAAATGGTCCCTCAAGCAGAGAAAATAACATGTTCTGAATTTGACCAATTTCGTTTTGAAAAGATTGAACACTTGAAAGAAATAGAATCACTAAAAGCTAATCTTTCCAATGAATTAAAAGAAAAAGAGTCGGTTATCAATGATTTTCAGAAACTTAAAATGGATTTCGAAACTCTCGAGTCTAAAAAGTTTGAATCGGAAATTAATGCTACCAAACTTCTTAAATTCAAAGAACAACAGCTTTTAAAACAATACGCTGCCACAGAAAAGGTTCATCTTTTAACTAAATCGTTTAAAGAACTCGAACTTAAGCGTCTTCAAGATTTATCACCTAATCCTGGTTATGCAAAACAAGCTCAGTAATATATTCCGTGTCTTTATGATATGAGCCTAATTGGCAAATCGAAAGAAGCACCTTTTGTTCGTAGTACTGAGGAGACACAGTCACTTGCGGATGAAACTCATTCTAAAATGCTTTCAAAATTCCATACAATTGATTATGATCAGTATAACAAAGATCAATTGTCTAAAAAGACCCGCATTCGCTTACAAAAGGAATTAGCTGAATTGACAGTTCTTGTGCCCCAAAGTTTGTCAAATGAACACCCTCCTATTACGTCTCCTACACTTGTCAAAACGGATTTAACGAAGTTAATTCCACCGGTAAGTAAGGCGTCTGTTAACTTAAATGCGGTACACCAACACATAGCCGATTTTGACAAGGTCATTTTGGAACGTACGACGGCTTCGGCCATAACGGAAGGTGAATGGAATTTTGAGCACACTAGAGCTGCGTTTTGAGACGAAATTGTTCCGTTTGTAAAGAATGTTAAAGCTTGTCTTAGTACTCTTGATCAAGATTTGCTTTTGGAAATAGAAGAAGTTAGACGTGTTTTCAATGAAATGGATGATGCTTATGAAAACAGTTTACTTGAAATAGAACGGGTTTCACGCCAAAATGATCAGCTTCTGAAGCAAGTGATGTCTCATGATATAGTTTCTGTCTGTGTGAATAAAAGTGTTGATAATGATTCTATTGTGCATAATGTTGAATCTGTGGATAATGTGGTAGATAGTAATTGTCACGAATCTGACGCTGAATTTTTAAAGCTTCAAGATTCATATTCTTCGCTTTCAAAACGTTTTGATGAGATTCAAACACATTGTATTTCGCTTGAATGCAAGCAACAATTTATTCAAGAAATCTTTGAAACGTCATTCGAAGGTGTTAATATCGATGATGCAAACTTTGAAAAGAATTTTCGATTGAATTTACAATCAAAACAGCGTCAGCCAAGTGACAAAGTTGCTAAATCTTTGCCGATAGAAATAGAGAAATCTAAGGAGCTTAACTGTGTGAACGTACTTGAGGTCGCTGAGAATTTTAAACTTGATCTAGATAATCGAGTTTCCAAGATTTTGTCCAAAGTTGATAACTTAAAACAGAAAAATACACGACTCTTCGATTCAGTAAAGCCCGCATGTGTTGATACCACTACACAAAATCAATCGTTGATTGAACAATTGAATCGAAAGTCGGTGGAAATATCTGATTTGAGGGAACAAATTTGTGATAAGAATCTGGTCTTGGCTGAGTTAAAGGAAACACTTCGTACTCTCAAAGGTAAGAATGTTGTGGATAATGCAGCCACTGTCTCAGCATCGTCCTCTAGTGCAATCAAAAGGAACCTTATAGCCGTCACACCATTTAATAAGGGCACTAGGACTAAACCTTCTCAAACATTGGTCACTAAAGATAAGGCCTAATCAAAACCAACTTCTAATATTCCCGTGTTGCCTTCTACAGGAGTAATCACCACTACTAAGGCTCAAAGATCTAAGCTTAAAAGAAACAAGAAGAATGATAGGATCTTGCCCCCATCTAGTAGTCAAGTGAAGAAGAAAGTAGAAGCCCATCCTAGGAATGTTATTTCTGTTGAATACAAAGATTCATGTAGCTAAACCTAAAGGCTCTACGGTTGTGCAGTGTTCTAAGCCTACTGTGAATTCTAATTTAAAATGTTGGAATTACAATGAATGTATGTTTTCTAGTCGTCATGATTCTTGCCTTATTGATCATGTGAATGAGATGCATGCCCGGAAAAATGGATTAGAATGGAAACCGACTGGGAAAGTGTTAACCCAAGTTGGTTGGATGTGGCTCCCCACTGGTAGAACTTTCACTATAGTAGGAAATATGTTCCCTTTGACTAGGATCACTCCCACTAAAGCGAAGAAAACAAAAGCGTGTCCTTTAACTAGGAGTACCAAGGCTACCAAAACAAAAGCGTGTCCTTTAACTAGGAACACCGACACTACCGTAGGAACCAAGTACCCTTTAAATAGGTCTACTCCCACTGTAGTGCCCGCGAATAATCCAAAACCTAAGAAAGTTGGAACAATAAAACCTGTTAGTGCTAAGACTCACATTAGAAAACGCAGGAAATCTAAGGGTCACAAAAATGTTAGCAATTATGATAATATTTTATCTGTATCTGCTAACACTCCGGAACCAATAGTTTCCAATGCATTGTCTACTGTTGTTGTTGAAAACAGGTGGTCCAAATTGTTCTCTGGTATTTGGACTCTGGTTGCTCCAAGCATATGACCGGAGATCGCTCTCAGCTCAGAAATTTCGTCAGCAAGTTTCTTTGTATGGTTAGATTTGGAAATGATCATATTGCAAAGATAATGGGTTATGGTGAATATTATATTGGGAATGTTATAATTTCAAGAGTGTATTATGTGGAAGGTCTCGGTCACAACTTATTTTCGAGAGCATACCTGCTTTATTCGTAATTTGGAAGGGGTTGATTTTTTGAAAGGTACTCGAGGGAATAATTTGTATACCTTGTCTCTACAAGACATGATGGCCGCTTCTCCCGTATGTCTTCTCTCCAAAGCATCAAAGACTAAGTCATGGTTATGGCATCGACGGTTATCTCATCTTAACTTTGACGCTATTAATCACTTGGCGAAAAACGAACTTGTTCGTGGTCTTCCTAAACTATCATTTCACAAGGATCATTTGTGTTCCGCGTGTACAATGGGGAAAAGCACTAAGAAGTCATACAAACCCAAGACTGAAGACACCAACCAAGAGAAACTTTATCTTTTGCATATGGATCTTTGTGGGCCAATGCGTGTTGAAAGTCTTAGTGGCAAAAAGTACATCCTCGTCATTGTCGATGATTACTCTCGGTTTACATGGGTGAAATTTCTTAAAGCAAAAAATGAGGCACCTAAATTCATCATCGGATTTTTCAAGATGATTCAAGTGCGTCTCAACACTACTGTCCGACGCATTCGTACAGATAATGGAACCGAATTTGTGAATCAAATTTTGCGTGATTATTATGAAGAAGTTGGCATTTCTCATGAAATATCCGTTGCTCGCACTCCACAAAAAACGGTGTCGTTGAAGGCGAAATCGCACACTTATGGAAGCTGCTCGAACGATGTTAATTTATGCAAAGGCTCCATTGTTTTTATGGGCAGAAGCAGTATCTACCGCAGTGTACACCCAAAACCGGTCACTAATTCGTAAACGCCATGGTAAAACACCTTATGAGCTTCTCCATGGAAAAGTACCAGATTTATCATATCTTCATGTATTTGGTTCTCTTTGCTATCCAAATAATGATGGTGACAATTTGGGAAAACTTCAACCAAAGGCTGATATTGGTATTTTCATTGGTTACGCACCCGCAAAGAAGGCATACCGAATCTACAACCGTAACTCTCGCAAGATCCTTGAAACTATGAATGTTGATTTGATGAGCTGACAGCAATGGCTTCTGAGCAAAGCGGCTCTGAACCCGCACTTCATGAAACGGGACCCAGTAGTATTAGTTATGGTCTTGTCCCAAACAACCCTACTTCATCATCATTTACACCACCTACAAGGAATGAATGGGATACGTTGTTTCAACCGTTCTTTGATGAATTCTTTACTCCTCCAAGTATTGTTGCTCCAGAACCTGAGGTAATAGCTCCGGTAACCGAAGTTGTCGCTCCAACAACCGTTGCACAATCAGACACATATGCACCTACAATTGGTCAAGATATACCACCCACTAGTAATTCTCCACCAACACCCGAATCAACTACCCATGTCATGCCTATTGATGATGAAGAGGATGATGATGATCACGATTTGGAATTCGCTCAAATGCGTGAACTTCCATTCTTTGGTGTACCAATTCCCGACCCTAATCAAGCCGGGTCATCCACCTCAGAGGAAGATCCTACAACAGTTTACTCCAATCTACGGATTCGTGAACATGACAGCAAGTGGACAAAGGATCATCCTATAGATTCGATTATTGGTGACCCTAATCGTCCGGTATCCACACGAAGTCAGTTATAAGAAAATGCAATGTTTTGTCATTTTGATGCTTTTCTCACTGAAGTTGAACCTAAGACATGGCAACAAGCTTTTACTCAATCCTGTTGGATAGAAGCTATGCAAGAAGAACTTAACGAATTCATACGTCTTGAAGTTTGGGAACTTGTCCCATGCCCGGATCAAGTGAAACTACTCACTTTGAAATGGGTTTACAAGGTGAAACTCGACGAGTTAGGCAGAATATTAAAGAACAAAGCTAGACTAGTAGCTCGTGGATACAAGCAATTATTGGGCATCGACTTTATGGAATCCTTTGCACCTGTTGCCCGTTTGGAAGCTATTAGACTATTCCTCGCTTATGCAGCCCATATGAATATGATTGTCTATCAGATGGATGTGAAGACGGCATTTCTTAATGGTGAAATCAAGGAAGAGGTCTATGTTCAACAGCCGGATAGTTTTGTGAATCCTAATTATCCTAATCATGTGTACAAGCTTAAGAAGGCTCTCTATGGGTTGAAGCAAGCTCCACGCGCATGGTATGATCTATTGTCACAATTCCTCATTACTCAAGGCTTCGCTAAAGGCAAGGTGGATCCCACGCTGTTCATTCAGAAACGAGGTAAAGATATGATTATGGTACAAATATATGTTGATGATATTATATTTGCAGCCTCGACCCAAACCTTATCCGACGAATTTGGGACACTCGTGTCTTCCAAGTTTAAGATGTCAATGATGGGCAAGGTATCATTTTTCTTAGGTCTTCAGATATCTCAGAGTCCCAGAGACATCTTTATCAATCAATCCAAGTATGCCCTTGAATCGCTTAAGAAATATAAGATGGAATCTTGCGACCCCGTGGATACTCCAATGGTGGAACGAACTAAGCTCGATGCAGATCCACATGGAGTTTCCGTTGATCCGACACTTTATCGTGTAATGATCGGTACCCTTCTGTATATCACAGCTAGTCGACCTGATCTTCAGTTTGCCATATGTATGTGTGCTCGGTATCAAACTCGACCTACTGAGTTACACTTGGCTACTGTGAAACGGATCTTTCGATATCTTAAAGGAACCATTAATCGGGGACTTTGGTATTCGAAGGACTCTTCTATTGCACTAATGGCATATGCAGATGCGGATCATGCAGGTTGTCAAGATACAAGGCGTAGCACGAGTGGAACTTTGCAACTACTAAGAGATCGACTAATCAGTTGGGCATCAAAAAGGCAGAAAAGCGCTGCAATTTCAAGTACGGAAGTAGAATACATAGCTATGTCCGGTTGCTGTGCTCAAATTCTTTGGATGAGATCGCAATTAACCGACTATGGTCTAGGTTTCAACAAAATTCCGATGTACTGTGACAACAAGAGTGCAATTGCCTTATGCTGCAACAACGTTCAATTCTCCCGGTCGAAGCATATTGACATTCGCTACCACTTCATCAAGGAGCAAGTGGAAAATGGAGTAATCGAGCTTTACTTTGTCCGATCTGAGTATCAATTGGCGGATATTTTCACGAAGGCTTTAGATCGCGCTCGAATTGAATTTTTGGCCGACAAGCTAGGAATGAGAACCTTCTCGCCTGAGACTCTAAAGGAATTGGCCGATGAAGCGAAAGAATAGTGATGGTAAACTATTCTCCGTATCCTTGGTGATCATCTGTATATATTGTTTATATTTTTATCCACAAAAGCAAAATACAAAACTATAAAACCATATAAAAACCATAAAAAATTAAAAAATCTAGAAAAATCCAAAAATATTTTTACTTTATTTTTCAAAGGCATGTCTTTTGGTACGATAATATTTACGGCCTTAGAAATGTTGATTAATATTGACACGGCGCCATAAATAGAGTTCGTACAAAAGTTGTAAATATTTCATAAAACATGCCTAAATGGCTTGTAGTTATTTCAGACTGTAACCCGGTTTTCACATTAAAGTCAAGTATTTCTTATGAAAGCTTTGGCTCACAACAGGAATTAATTTTCTCGGGCAAGGTTTACGTTAAAACCTTGTAAGGGATGAAGTTTACTTTATAACTTGGTCTAACACAAATATATGTACGCCTCAGTGTATTTATTTGTTAAAACAAGAGAAGTCTTGTTTTTATGAAGCTATCATCTCTACAACCATAGTAATCTACAATTGGTATCTACATACTCGACGATGCGACTACTCAACCGACGACTACAACTCTTTCAATAGAACACGGGTCAACAATTGAGGGGGAGCAATTGTTAAGCATTCGGAATCTTGTATGCCGAACGTGCCAAGTTCACAAGTTGGTGTCAAGACAACAATACCAATCGTACACGTGGTGTCAAGAGATGACTTCAGACGTGATGAGGCGACCAACATATGCCGACAAGAAACATCTGATCTTATCATATGATGTTCTCATCAATCAGGTCCAACCTTGTCAATTCTTTTTAAATATGGTGAATATGTGATCATGCTACAAATCGGTATCATATCTCATACGTTTGATATCATGAAGATAAAATGGACTTGCATTTTTTTCCCAAAACCTTTCTTAAAACTTCATTAAATCAATTGATATTAAAAACATCGATTGGGTTAATATTTTTAATATGGGGGAGAAAATGTGATTTAATATGGGATATTATCACAAATGGTTTGACTTAATGTGCTGGCTCATCCCGACATGTGCGAAATGTTTTCGAATATCATGGCATATGTTAAGGGGGAGCAAAACGGATTTGCATATCAAAATGGATTTTCATGGTGACATATACTTACCCAAAACCCATTTATTTCACGACGATGAAGATTGTGGTGACATAAGGATGGTAGGATAGGTTAAGTCCAATGATTCTTCTAGAACCGGAGGAATCTTCCCAAGGACATTCCATAGCTAGAAATAGTAGTCCTTAGGAAAGATGGAGAAAGATCGTGAACGTAGCTGAATGCCGACCAAGTACTTAAGTTAGCACTGGAACAATCACAACAAGGTGCTAGTTATGACGTATTGGTAAGCATTGAAGGGGTTGAAGAATGAAAAAGAATTGTAATGATAAAGGGTGTAAAGAAAGAAGCCCTCCTTACAACTTAGGCAGAAACCGGGTCAATACATATGCTATTAAGATCATTGTTTAATGATTCTTGATATTGAAGACAGACATCATGGACACAGTGATGCAAGGCACAACCCATCCCAGCTAACTCAGATGTCTCTTAAAAGATATTTGTTTTTATCACACGGAGACGACACGGTATCTATCGATTTATTCACTCCGAATAAATTGGTATTGAAATGGTGGCACTCTCACTAAAATCCAAAATGCACGATCGAGTCTAGAGCCATTTGAGATCATCAAATATCTCATCAGGACACACTTTCATATTTCCTTACTTCTTGAAAAGTAAGAAAGATTTTAAGAGTCCTACGCAAAATCTTCATGATCTTGCCTGAACATCCGAGTAATACGAAAGTATTTACAATGAAGATGGAAATCCTTCTTGAGCGAATATCAAAAAGCTCATGGTAGGTGACTTGTGCGATTCTTTACGAATCAAGCTTGTGATAACTGGAAAGCAACAATGGTTTAATTCTTAACTGAATTTAAACACGTTCCAGGCCTCTACGCAAAATCTCAGTGATCTGGTCAGAACACTAAGAGTGATACCTTAGTGTTCACAGTGATGAGTGGAAATCCTTCTAGTGTTAACATCAAACAGCACTTGGTAGGTAACTTGCAAGATTCAATATGAATCAAGCTCGTGACAACTGGAAAGCAACGATGGTGCGATTCTTTAATGAATCAAACTTGTTCCAGGAATCAGAATTGACGGCTTCAATCATGCGGATAATTTTATCCAAATGATTCACTCTTTACGTTCGCAGTCAGCTCTGGACGGTCGAGTAAAGAGAACGGGTTTACCCGCGAAATCTTGTCAAGGATATTTTTAATTAAATCTACCTGCCACAAGTACGATATTTTATATCGTCCAATGGTCTTCACCGACCGGAGGTAAAATGCTACCGAATTAGAATGAAATGTTCAAAGCCATTTCGTTCGTGTCTACTTATGTCGCGGCATTTGAAGATGGTGGCTTTGCGGGACCCAAGAAGAAGTCGTACCCGCATGCTTATACTTTATGCACTTAATACCTCATCTAATTCAAGAAAGCCTTAAAGTTAAGTCTTCCGCTGTATCGAACTTTGAAGCTTTCAAGAATTACGAAGGTATAAGTATGTGGGACATGGTGTCACGAAGAGGCGAAGATCACAAGTGATGGATGCACAAGATCAAGGCAAGAGATTAATTCTCAAGGTTGATATCAAAGATCACATCAACATGTTCACCATAAAAGGAAAAGAAAAAGGAAGACGAAGACTACGAGCTCAAGACAAGCATAATATGCTAGGTTTATTTTATTATTGTAACTAGGGTAACACCCTTGTTCGGAGTGACCTCCCTTAGGGGGAGATTGTGGGAAATAAGTTTTTACGTATTTAGAAAGATTCGGTCACTCCGACAATATACTAAGTAGTAGCTCGTAGTCTAGACATCGTTATTTAATAAACAAGTCCAAGCCTAGCCTACAACATGTGTAGGCCGGCCCAAATGTAAGCCCAAGCCCATTACAAGGGCTTGGGTATATAAACCCTCTCCTTAGATAGAGAGGGTGTGTGGTTATTCATTTTTTCACATAGTAAACATAAGTTTCTCTCTCTAGAATTGTGTGTAATCCACCATCTCTCTATCTCTTTCTCTCTCTAAAACATAAGCAAGATTTACATATCCTACACTAACAATCATTTAAAACCTTATAATTCAATCACAGGACTTAATGACTTCCTCTTAATAATCTCATATTCCATACGGGTTAAATTTTACTTTATTCAAGTTTCAATCAACTTATACTCAATTCGATATCCTACCTCATTCTCCAATACTTTCAACCTTATTCATAAACCTTAAAAGGGCAATAAAAGCTCGATATGATCAATACTTAATTTCCAATCCTATAGTTCTTACAACAATAGTTATCAAATAAGTCACTAGTATGAAATGACTCGCACATTCAATTAGACTTCTCGGAAAGGTACTAGTGGCATGAGGCTTTTGGTTAATGGTTCCAATGACAGCCTCAAGTGCAACATTCACTCTTTAGATTTCAATTTAAGAATTTGATGACAACGAATCAGATGAAATCTTTCTAGGTGGTAACGTTTTGTCAAACTCCACTCTATAAGGAAAGATCGTCATGACATCGATATCAGATTTAATCTTGCCAATTCTTCTTTAATATCATAATCAACTAATATCTACATTTCTACGAGTATCAACCATTTTTTGGGATGATAAATATCCACAACTTGGTTTAGATCTAGGATAGCTAGAATTCTTACGAGAATAGCTTCGATTAATTTACTAGGGGATTTAGGGTTCCTTGTGACAATCTACGTCGTATAAATACCTCGTATAAATATCAAAATAATCATCAAACAATCATGTAATCAAATTACATCATATATATAATCCAAGTTATATATATATTAAAATAACACTTCTCTGTCTGGCCTCGTCGATAACTCGGGAATTCTTCGGCACCGTTATAGTCAAAAGATTTTTAGACATTTTTAGAAAAATGTTTATAGTTAAAAGATTTTGAAATGTTTTATTCAAAACCTTGGTTTTAAAAATCTTTCGTTCTCTATAACGAGAGCTCTGGTACCAAACTGTAACACCCCCAAACTTATACAATTCAATACAGCGGAAGACTCGTTGGTGTTACGGGATAGCACATTACTCACATCATAGACAACTCTTAAAAATCGCGTCGTTGAATAATAAAGCATTTCCATTCATAAATATCAAATTTACATAGGTCCCAAGTCATAGTCATTTCATACAATTTTACAAAAGATTTGAATGGAAATTGTTATTTAGTGCGGGCCATGAATTCTTGTTGTCTTCCCGAGAATTACCTTCAAGTACCTGAGATAAAACATGTTAAAGAAAAGGTCAGCGATAACGCCGAGTGAATTCATAGAGTTTAATAAAATCCATCAATATAACATCGGTATAAAATTATTACCGAAAATCATTTTGTACAAATCTTTGTAATAGGCCATAAAATAGCCAAAGTCATTTTATACAAATCCTTATCAAAAATCATAATATAGGCGTTTGCCTTCAAAATCATTATACGAACCATTGTCGTAAAAACATCATACAATACGTTTTATAACGTTGTATAAAGTTAAATAAAAACCGTTATATGGTTATGTAAAACCAAAACACGAACATAATATCAATAATAAGACCCCGTATTGCTAGTCAGGCAATATATCGTAATTCGGTGCGTATAGCAGTATTTCATTCTTTGGATTATTATAAGCTGCATGACATTGTTACCTTACTACAATAAACAACAGGTAGCTAACCGGACAGTCATTTGCCCATCTAAATTAGCGTGTCGTCACAATAATCACGCTTGTGTAAATCTTCTCATACATAAATCTGCTTACCAATCAATGTGGCACGACGGGGATCAACCGTCAAGGCGCGAACTGGGGTGATCGTCCCCAAATAGTACTATTATATGCATAAGCGTCTACCAAATCCCGGTATTTCACAGTTCATGCTAATGGGACTTTTAGTGACATAACCTAACTTTAATAATCCATTTTATCTCATACATCGGGTCATATAATCATTCATCGGGTCATACAATCATTCGGGTCCAAATAAACAAATAATCGGGACAAATGGTGTCCTATTTTATCAAAACTAACATGTTATCTCCCTCGCGGGTTTATAAAACATTTCATAAAAACATTTAAAAGAGTGCGAGGCTATGAACTCACGTTGATGTGGGAAGGCGGTTATCGGCGATTTGGATGTACGGTACGTGCTTCAATCACGGGAAACCTAGACAAATAATACTCGTCTTAGACTCTTGTCCAATGACTTTATAAAAATAACAATTATGTATGCATATGATGATTTTATATATATATGATGATGATCAAGTGGGTTTATACATTCTCATTTACTCATTTTTGTGTTATGTGTTGGTAACTTTTATACTAGTTTACTAGTTTTACCTATTTATATGTTTTTAGGTTCAATAAGCCTATTATAAGTCCATTAACTTGTATTAATCCACTCTATACTTGTATTATCAGTATTTATACTTTACATGTTGGGCCCAAATGAGTTAAGCCCAATAAGTAATTTTTATAAGTAATTTTTATAGTTAAATTATTAGTCCAAATAAGCTAACTTGGCTCGTTAATGTCCGTATGTCATATAGTTCGGGTTTTATCGGTTTTTACTTGTATTAGGTACTTATATATCAGTATATTAATTATAATAACTTTACACTAGACGGGTTTGATCGTCTAAGTTTTAATTGGCGAAAAACGTTAATTTTACGGTAATAGCCGAAAAGACGTAAAAATCATGTTTATAGTTTTTATAACCTATAAATCTTATTCAACTACCATTTTTATAAAGTGTCCATTTGTTTAACCTTATAAATATTTATATAAATGAAATTTATAAGTTAGTGGGTTTTAATTCACATTTTATACTATATTAGTTTGAGTGCTTATATAATATTATTAAACATTAATTCTTCAAAATCTGATTTTTAGTTTAATCTTCACCATTTTTATCATATCTTGAGTTCTATAAGGAGATAGAAGCTAATTTTTGGATGACATAAACTTCATATTATGTGCTACAAATAAGTTACTTATAGCTACTGCTCAATCCATGTCTAACTATCCTTAACAGTCCCTACAAAACAGACTATTAAGATTGGCACACTAATCTTGTTTTGATCATATCTCACTCATTTTGATGATTCCATTGCATGGCCAACTCTCACATGTGTATGAAATCTAACACTTACTGTAAATGGATTCCACCATGCAATTTTATCAATTTATAACTTGGTTACTTACTGTTTTTATACAGTCAACAATTTAAGCAAGATTTTAGCCTTGTTTCTTATGGTTTTTCATCTTTTTAATAATATTTATCAACACTTGATCCTCACACAATATTTTTATCATCATATAAATATACAATAAGAAAGAAAATACATGATTACATAATCAAAATAACAATAGGTTGGGAAGAACAATCTTTATACCACCAAGATTGTGTAGGTATTCATCAAGGCTATGAATTTTTGATGGAAGAACTTGTGATAGATCAACACCAATCTTCATGGCCACCAATACTTGTAAACTTCATGTAGAAATCAGCCCTTGAACATCACCAAATATTCTCCTTGGATGTTAAAATCATCACCAATCTATAGAGCTTCAAAAGGGCTTCATCATATGTGTGAATAACACATGATTTCATGGTTAAAATTGATCAAATGAGGGTGTTTATAGGTGGTGGTGGACGAATTTTAGAGAGAGGGAGGAGAGAGTTGTGAGTTTTTGCATGGATGGAAATGGAAGCAAATGGTATGTTTGAGTGGTTTTGATGTTTGGTGGGAGAGTTGTAGCTTACATGTGTAAGCTAGTTGCTTAAACTTTGATACATCACTTGTGTGGTGTCAAGTTTTGGCCGTCCCTTAGTAGTGGGGTGGGATAAACTTGTTTTGTCCCATCCCGCTAATTTACGGGTATTCCTCGATTCTAGTTTCCTCGATTTGCGTGCCCTCGGGTCGTTTTACGAAAAACGTTTTTATAAATTATGAATCAACGGCACAAAACGAATCTAATAAAAATTGTCTCATCAAAAACAGAGTTCAAAAACGTAAATACGTAATCCTAAGGTTTCTGGTTTAGTCGTAAAGGACGTTAAATTAAAATCGTAAGTCCTAATCTCTTCTGGTAAATTTGTGAGTTTATGAACCAACTCAAAATTAAAATCCCAGAATAATATTCATGGATAAATTTATTTCCTGAAATGTCGGACTGTCACCAAAACGGTGTATGTAAACGTAAGCACGTAAAGTAGAATCCTCCGGTTTAGACGTAGTCGATGCTACTTCAAGACGTAAATCCAAATTTCTTCCCAAAAATAAGTGAGTTCATATTATAACATTAAAATAATGTTTTTAAATAATTCTTGAGAATAAAATATAAACCATAAATTGACGGATTGTCACAGTTGACTCCCGAGAAGCGCTTGTTTTTGTTAACCGAGTCACGAGCCTGACTCGTCCCCGAATTAAATTGTCCATAGGGAAGCCTCAAATGTAATACCGGGATCAAAAACCTTGTCCTCGTTCCCGGAGGAAAATAATAAAGGAGAGGCAGGAGGATAAGTCTTGAATGGTAAAAGGGTCCTTTCAACATACGAAAAAGTATGTGAAGTCTTGATCCACGGGAGGTGGGGTGGGTAAAGGAAGTAAAGTTAAATCCCCCCAGACAGCTGATGGTCACTAGGCGGCAAAGTCGTAAAGGTGTCAATCATAGAATGGTCAATGTCACCTCCCGGTTCAAAACACTCATCCTCATTTCCCGGAGAGTAAAATTGATACATCACCCGCTTGGGCGTACACGCGGTAAGATGAGGTGGCAATATAATATGAGAAGTAGGAGAACAATTACCTTCACCCGCGTCACCTTTCCAGTAGAGTCAAATCTCTCCACCTCTGCGATAGAAGGAGGCATGGCTAACAAAGTATGCTCATCAATAGCAAGAGAATCAGGGCTATCAATGTCCTCAATCCCTTCGTCAAAGAGAGGATTCACCTCACTAGATATGTAGGCGTCATCAAAAAATAAAGGGTTCGAATAAATCTTGAAAGTTTCCTTCGGAACGTCTTCATCGGATAGTGACTTAATAAGTGTGAAAACACTTATCCTTTTGCCACTAAAATCAAGGAAAAACAAGACCTAATCATGTGTTTTATATCGTAAAAGTCGGAATTACGCGTGGTTTTGTGTTTTTGTGTTAAAATAGGTACAAATGATTAAAAGAAGAGAAAACACGGGATTTCAGGGTCAAATGTTGAAGAAAAGTCAAGAAAGAGACGAAGACAAAGTCAAAAGACCAAAAGCGTGCCCAAGTTCACGAAAACCGGCTAAACCGACACGACTTTGAAGAAAAGATCAAGAAAGCCGAAATCGAACTCGTTTTAGTGGATTTAATCTTTTACGAAGATAATTAGGCCAAGTGGGTCCCACATTTGGGATAATGGGCTCAATAGCCCATTTTGAAGTTATAAGTTGCTACAATGTTTTACATAAGCCCAATATCCTTAACATCAAGATTGGACGGATGAATTTGAGCCAACAGTCCAACAAATGAGACGGTGGGAGTGCTATTTGGCCAAAGCCCAAATTGGTGAATTATCAAATGGAAGGATTGATACATTTGGGCCACCAACCCAATTAATGAAATACAGAAAATAAAATAGACGGGTGATAAGTCAAAACAGGAAATTGATTGGTCAAAATCTATTTACTTGAAACACATCAACCCTCAACCCATTAAAAACGTTTGTTCACCTACTCCCTCACAACTCTCAACTTTACACGTTTATCACTTTCCCCACAAACACAATAAATAAAACGAGTTATTATTTTACCCATTCCCCACATATTCGATATAAACAATGTGTCGCCCCCCCCCCCCCCCATTTACTATTTTTCTCTCTCCCACAAACACATTTACACAGCCTCCATTTTTACAAAAACCCTAATTACCCTAATCACAAAAATTACCATCCAATTTTGGGGATTTTTGTTTAAATGTTTAATTCACATGAGTGGGAATTAAATCCCCAAGAATTTCGGAGGCAAACACCAAAGGTGGTCCTCAATCCACCGTGGCCAAATCCTTTGTTTTCATTGGGTTAAACAAATCACTCATGCCACCTTGGCAATCCATGACTCGAGAATTGATCTCAGCCGAAGATTTGAAGAGAAGAGAGAGAATAGAAGATTTAACGATCAAGATCTTAAGCCGTAGGCACCAAGGAATAGTTTTAGGGTTTCTCTATAAAACCCCCTTCATTGTAATTCATATTCAAGCTTTTCTTTATTTTTCTTTCAGTTTTTTTAATTAATTAGGAGTAGGATTAATTTAGATTTAATTTTCAGCAAAAATTAGTTTAGGGATTATTGTATCTTGAATTTTCAGAATATTGTAATTTGGATTTTAATTAATGAAAAGTTTTATAGTTTATTAAATTCAGTCTCATCTTTAATCTTTTGTTTATTTCTATTCATCTTTATATTCTTCGATTACTGTTTTGTTTTTGAACACTGTTTGGTTATAATAATTGTTATTTCATTCGAAAAAAAAAAAAAAAAAAAAAAAAAAAATATATATATATATATATATATATATATATATATATATATATATATGTGTGTTTACTGTTCTTCGAGAGTTTTCTGGATCAAGCTTCCGTTTGGGGTTCAATTGGTTCGAGAAGTTGATGGTGATGTTACGGTGACTCGAAGGTGGTGTTCGGTTTGTCTTTAAGACGGCTCAGCGCTCAGTCTTCTTCTCAACGGCATCGTCACTCGGTTTGTCCTTGTCTTTATTCTTATGTTAAAATTAGTTAATATAATCTGCTTAAAATATTTTTTATCTGCTCATTTGGTTTTGTTCAGTTTTGCTCACTGTTTGGTTAAGATTTCTAGTATCTATTTTATTTCTTTTTTAAGCTGTTTAGATTTTGTGTTGCGTTTGGATCTGTTTAAGATAGTTTTTAGAATAGATTCGCTTTTAAATGTGTACTGCTTATTCGATTCTGCTTATTGAATGCTTATTTGTTTCAGCTTTTTATTTTTCAGCTTAATTAGTTCAGCTTATTTGCTTCTTTTTTTTGGTATTGATGTTTTGCTTATTGCTTATTTGTTACAGCTTTGTACTTATGCTTATTTGGATGTTTTGTTTAGACTGCTTATTTGACTTGGCTGATTTACTTATTTATATGCTTTTCTAGATTTAGCTTATTGCTTTTTTTAGATATATCTTATTTGTTTTCTGTTATTTTTTTGTTAAACCATAGATCCTGTGATCTGTTCGGTTACCTTTTTGTCCACAATTCCTAAGAAAAAAATAATAACCAAAATAAAAATATACTGATAAATCACGTCTGGGCTGGGGTTCGAACCCCAGACCTCCCGTATAACTGTCCTGCGCTCCAACCATCTCCTCTAGTCTTGCTTTTGAGTATTACTCTGCCTCTTTTAGTTAATATAGCCTTTTCAAGTTTGGCAGTTTTAATTAAATAGGTTTATTTACTTTTAAATTTAGTTTAATTTTATTTAAAAGTTTTGTTTATGTTAAATTTCTTTTAACTCAGTTTTTTTAAAAAAAAATAAAAAAAATAAAAAGACTAAAAAAAATAAATATTTTGAGTTTATTTTAAATAAGTTTTATAATTTGTTTTCGTTTCAAATCAAAATTTATTTTCATTGTTTTCATTTATTTAGAAATTGTTTTTATTATAAAGTTTTTAGTTTAAAATTAATTAGGTGTTAAGTTTTATTTTTAAAATAGATTTCTTTTATAGTTTTTAAAAGTATTTAGTTTAAAATCAATTAAGTTTCCAATCTAGGTTTGTTTAAAGTTTAAAATAGATTAATTTTTAAATTAGATTAAATAGTTTTAAATATCTTTTATTTTTGAATAGAATTTTAGTTAAAAACACCAAAATCATTATTTACCAAAAACAAAGTTAAGTCGTAACAATTAATTGGAAATCAAATTCGAGTCGAATCGAGGAAAACGAACTTCATTGCATTAAAAAGGATTAAAAATCCTAGTTTTAAAATGACGCCGCTGCCGCTTCGCTCGTACGATTGACGATTTTTCGTGAATACGTTTGGATTTTGGGATCCGTTCTTCTTGAACGTTAATTTTCTTGTTAACAAAATCAAAAACACAAAAAAAAAAATCAAAAACTTAAAATACAAAAAAATTAAAAAATCACAAACGCAATTTCTTTCCTAAGAATTGCACCAAAAAAATTAAAAAAATCAAAAGTAATACTTTTTCCTAAAAGTATTACACCAAAAATATTACGTATTAGTGTTAATTTTTAGTTCGATTTCTTTCGATTTTTCGTGTGTATATATATTTTTTTTAAAAATACAAAAATATTCTTCTTTATCCTCTATTGTGTTTAATTCTTTTTCTCAACCCCTCTTATTTATAATTCTTCATGGATTTGTCTTGCGTCCGGTGTGGGAGACCATGGCTCGGTTTTCCAATATGTCCATGGTGTACTTGTGCGAAGTGTGGTTCCGATATCGACAATACACAATTTGGATTTTGTCCATTGTGCAATTCTAGAAATTCGTACTTCTCCTCTTACACAAATTTCTCCCCTCCTCCCGTCTATGACAATCCCTATCCGCAACATGCACCGGGTTTTTCTCAATACCCGTGTTGCAATCATTGTGGGGGCCCTCACGATACTTCTTATTGTCAACCGATGAATTATGAGCCACATCCGTGCTATAATTCTGGTTTTCATAACTATGAGCCCCCACATCCCACCCTCAATCATCAATCCTCTCATAGAATTCAACAAATCAATGCTTTAAATGACGAAAGAAAAGCCCTTCTTTTGGAACTTCATGACGGCTTAATTCGACTGACCGAGACATTGGAGGAGCAACAACGACAAGAGCAAGTATCTAATCTTAGTGATTATACTCCGCCTCTTGTGCGTTCTTTCTATTATGATGATGATGACGATGAGAATACTATTTCTTGGAATGATCTTTGTGCTCAATGTCCTAGTGAAATTGTAATTCCTTCTCTCGACTTGCCGGCTCTCGAGCTTAAGGATTCTACCACTCCTATTCTCGATTCTTCCACTACGGAGCCCGATGCCTCTCTCATCATGGGGGATGAGGGTCTTATCACTATTCCTTGTGACGAGACTCTTATTCCAATCCAAAGTGAGCCTACGGTTGCTTCCGATAGTGACGATGAGTGTGAATCTCTTTCTAGTGATGACTCATTACCTCCCACCGACATCTTGGGAGACGATTCTTTGGCTTTCTCTAATCCCATTTTTGATCTCGATGATGATTTTACTTCTAGTGATGACGAGTCACTATCCGATGAAGACGTTCCGAAGGAAAATTTCAAGATTTATTCGAACCCTTTATTTGATTTTGATGACGCCTACATCTCTAGTGACGTGAATCCTCTCTTTGAAGAGGGGATTGAGGACATTGATAGCTCCGACTCTATTGCTATTGATGAGCATCCTTTGTTAGCCATGCCACCTCCCATCATAGAGGAGGTGGAGAGATTTGACCCTAGTTTCCGTTTGATTCGGTCTGGTGAGGTGACGCGGGTGGTAGATATGTCCTCAAATATTTCTCATATTATGTTGCCACCCCGTCCTACCGCGTGCACACCCAAGCAAGTGATGTATCGCTTTTACTCTCCTCATTTCATACCGGGAAATGAGGATGAGTGTTTTGACCCGGGAGGTGACATTGACCATTCTATGATTGATACCTTTACGGCTTTGCCGAATAGTGACCATCCTATGTCTTTGGGGGATGACAATTTGTCTCTTTTACCCATCCCACCTCCCGTGGATCAAGATTTCACTTACTTTTATTATGTCGAGAGGACTTTTCTACCTTTTATGACTTATCCTCCTCCCTCTCATTTATTATGTTCCTCCGGGACTGAGGATAAGATTTTTGATCCCGGTATAACATTCGAGGCTTCCCCATGGACCATTTAATTCGGGGTCGAGTCAGGCTCGTGACTCGGTTAACAAAAACAAGCGCTTCTCGGGAGGCAACCTGATTATCTATCTTTTATTTATTTTCTACAATAAGTGTAGGGGAGCCGTGTAGGTTGTTTGTTTTGTGTGTTGTGATTGTGTAGGTACATGTGCTTTGATGATCCACTTTTGGTGCTTTTGACGTGACCCGTGTTCCCGTGTTACCCGTTTACCCGGTTCCTTCGATAAGTTTTTGCTATTGTGATTCTATCTTAAAACAAATGAATGTAATCACTTTAGTTGTCCTTTCCTTAGCTCGATTTTAAACAACGTACTCAATGTCCTAAGTGTAGGGGAGTTTATTCTCCCACATGCTTAAACATTGAGGACAATGTTTATATTAAGTGTAGAGGGGGATTTCTATCGAAATTTTAGTGGCCTTTTCCATGAATTTGACCCCATTTAACCGGAATTTTTTTTTTAATTTTCAACGTTTTTCAAAATTTTTGATCTATTTTGGCCTAATAGTATTTTTATTTAATTTCTTTCCTTTTATTATCGCATCGCAATAATTTCCATTTCAAGAATAAAGTCATAAATAGATAAATAAATAAAATGGTTTTAACGAGTTAGATATCTTTGATATATTAGGCCCGTCTTGAATATTTTGACTCAACCCGAGTTTACTTATCTTAGTTTACTCTAGCTAGTATCCTTAACCATATGGACCTTAATTGGTTTATTAGGCTAAGCATCCACGAGTCTCATTCCTTGAGATTTTAAATTGTGGAGAACGAGAGATGATAGAGTTAATTATAAGTTCGGTATTCTTTCATTAACTTATGTGAGTTAGTTATGAGCTTTTTCTCCCATCACTTGTTAATAAATATATTTGCAATAAATAAGGTTGTACAATTTAAAAGGTTACTTAGCTTCTAGCACAAGATCGTTTAAAAGTTGCTCGGTATTAATTAGAGTTCATAGCCAAGGCATAACTTATTGAAACGGGACGCGAAGATTGGCTTATCCAAAAAGGCTCTAACAAGGCATGAGGATACCCAAGTCCAAAAAGGCCCTCACAAGGCATGAGGATTCACTTTTTGCTAAAGATCCTAAGATGATGTGAAGATCATTAATCCAAATCAATATGAAGGATCAAGACACACGACGAGAAGCAATTACTCCCCTAAAGATCATGGAGAAGTCTATCCAAAAAGACCCTAACAAGGTATGAGGATAAATAGATCCAAGTCCGAAAAGGAGGCGGATCGTTGTATATCAAAATCCTAAATAAAGAAGAGGATAAATGAAGAAGTCGTGGTCAACGTTTGAAGCATCTTTTACTCCTTATGAAGATGTATACCAAAATGATGAGAAGACCATAATTTCAAGATCGTCTCTCAAGATTTGAAGTTTGAAGTACAAGCCAAATATCGGTCCGAGAAAGGTCTCAAATCGTGAAACGAGTTATGCCAAGATATGAACTTTATGAGGTTTCGAGAAGCCGTTTTAAAAGATTTTGTCCTTTAGCTAACTGTTGATTAAATCGTCCCACTTTATTTTCGGCCTTAATAAATTATCGAAATAAGTCAAAAATGCATCCTCGTGATCATTCAAGACAAAAATAAAATACAAGAGATACACCGTAGGAATAAGGGGGTCTAAGTGATTAACTAAACCACATGAGTAATTGTTAGTAGTGCTAACTTGTAATAACAATGATCTCGTTTTTAAGCTTAGTTTGGGGAACGTGAAACTTGAGGATGATTAATATTCATGACACCAAAGCCCTAATCTAAGTCTTAGATTTCTTTACGAGTTTCTTCCATCAAATAATTTCCAAGTTAATAAACTGTTATCGCTTTTGTTTCCTTTAAAGTTTTTATCTTTCCGTAGTAGTAATAATAGTATATCTTAATAAAGGCCAAGATGGTTAATAATGAGAAAAATGTAACTTTATGCTTTGAAATAATGCATTGCATGGGGTCATTGCAATGGTCAAGTGTAGGGGATTTAATAAGTGTGAAAACACTTATCCTTTTGCCACTAAAATCAAGGAAAAAACAAGACCTAATCATGTGTTTTATATCGTAAAAGTCGGAATTACGCGTGGTTTTGTGTTTTTGTGTTAAAATATGTACAAATGATTAAAAGAAGAGAAAACACGGGATTTTAGGGTCAAATGTTGAAGAAAGTCAAGAAAGAGACGAAGACAAAGTCAAAAGACTAAAAGCGTGCCCAAGTTCACGAAAACCGGCTAAACCGACACGACTTTGAAGAAAAGATCAAGAAAGCCGAAATCGAACTCGTTTTAGTGGATTTAATCTTTTACGAAGATAATTAGGCCAAGTAGGTCCCACATTTGGGATAATGGGCTCAATAGCCCATTTTGAAGTTATTAAGTTGCTACAATGTTTTACATAAGCCCAATATCCTTAACATCAAGATTGGACGGATGAATTTGAGCCAACAGCCCAACAAATTTGACGGTGGGAGTGCTATTTGGCCAAAGCCCAAATTGGTGAATTATCAAATGGAAGGATTGATACATTTGGGCCACCAACCCAATTAATGAAATACAGAAAAGAAAATAGACGGGTGATAAGTCAAAACAGGAAATTGATTGGTCAAAATCTATTTACTTGAAACACATCAACCCTCAATCCATTAAAAACGTTTGTTCACCTACTCCCTCACAACTCTCAACTTTACACGTTTATCACTTTCCCCACAAACACAATAAATAAAACGAGTTATTATTTTACCCATTCCCCACATATTCGATATAAACAATGTGTCGCCCCCCCTCCCCCCATTTACTGTTTTTCTCTCTCCCACAAACACATTTACACAGCCTCCATTTTTACAAAAACCCTAATTACCCTAATCACAAAAATTACCATCCAATTTTGGGGATTTTTGTTTAAATGTTTAATTCACATGAGTGGGAATTAAATCCCCAAGAATTTCGGAGGCAAACACCAAAGGTGGTCCTCAATCCACCGTGGCCAAATCCTTTGTTTTCATTGGGTTAAACAAATCACTCATGCCACCTTGGCAATCCATGACTCGAGAATTGATCTCAGCCGAAGATTTGAAGAGAAGAGAGAGAATAGAAGATTTAACGATCAAGATCTTAAGCCGTAGGCACCAAGGAATAGTTTTAGGGTTTCTCTATAAAACCCCCTTCATTGTAATTTATATTCAAGCTTTTCTTTATTTTTCTTTCAGTTTTTTTTAATTAATTAGGAGTAGGATTAATTTAGATTTAATTTTCAGCAAAAATTAGTTTAGGGATTATTGTATCTTGAATTTTCAGAATATTGTAATTTGGATTTTAATTAATGAAAAGTTTTATAGTTTATTAAATTCAGTCTCATCTTTAATCTTTTGTTTATTTCTATTCATCTTTATATTCTTCGATTACTGTTTTGTTTTTGAACACTGTTTGGTTATAATAATTGTTATTTCATTCGAAAAAAAAATAATATATATATATATATATATATATATATATATATATATATATATATATATATATATATATATATATATATATATATATATATATATATATATATATATATATATATATATATATATATATATATATATATATATATATATATATATATATATATATATATATATATATATATATATATATATATATATATGTGTTTACTTTTCTTCGAGAGTTTTCTGGATCAAGCTTCCGTTTGGGGTTCAATTGGTTCGAGAAGTTGATGGTGATGTTACGGTGACTCGAAGGTGGTGTTCGGTTTGTCTTTAAGACGGCTCAGCGCTCAGTCTTCTTCTCAACGGCATTGTCACTCGGTTTGTCCTTGTCTTTATTCTTATGTTAAAATTAGTTAATATAATCTGCTTAAAATATTTTTTATCTGCTCATTTGGTTTTGTTCAGTTTTGCTCACTGTTTGGTTAAGATTTCTAGTATCTATTTTATTTCTTTTTTAAGCTGTTTAGATTTTGTGTTGCGTTTGGATGTGTTTAAGATAGTTTTTAGAATAGATTCGCTTTTAAATGTGTACTGCTTATTCGATTCTGCTTATTGAATGCTTATTTGTTTCAGCTTTTTATTTTTCAGCTTAATTAGTTCAGCTTATTTGCTTCTTTTTTTTGGTATTGATGTTTTGCTTATTGCTTATTTGTTACAGCTTTGTACTTATGCTTATTTGGATGTTTTGTTTAGACTGCTTATTTGACTTGGCTGATTTACTTATTTATATGCTTTTCTAGATTTAGCTTATTGCTTTTTTTAGATATAGCTTATTTGTTTTCTGTTATTTTTTTGTTAAACCATAGATCCTGTGATATGTTCGGTTACCTTTTTGTCCACAATTCCTAAGAAAAAAATAATAACCAAAATAAAAATATACTGATAAATCACGTCTGGGCTGGGGTTCGAACCCCAGACCTCCCGTACAACTGTCCTGCGCTCCAACCATCTCCTCTAGTCTTGCTTTTGAGTATTACTCTGCCTCTTTTAGTTAATATAGCCTTTTCAAGTTTGGCAGTTTTAATTAAATAAGTTTATTTACTTTTAAATTTAGTTTAATTTTATTTAAAAGTTTTGTTTATGTTAAATTTCTTTTAACTCAGTTTTTTTTAAAAAAATAAAAAAAATAAAAAGACTAAAAAGAAAATAAATATTTTGAGTTTATTTTAAATAAGTTTTAAAATTTGTTTTCGTTTCAAATCAAAATTTATTTTCATTGTTTTCATTTATTTAAAAATTGTTTTTATTATAAAGTTTTTAGTTTAAAATTAATTAGGTGTTAAGTTTTATTTTTAAAATAGATTTCTTTTATAGTTTTTAAAAGTATTTAGTTTAAAATCAATTAAGTTTCCAATCTAGGTTTGTTTAAAGTTTAAAATAGATTAATTTTTAAATTAGATTAAATAGTTTTAAATATCTTTTATTTTTGAATAGACTTTTAGTTAAAAACTCCAAAATCATTATTTACCAAAAACAAAGTTAAGTCGTAACGATTAATTGGAAATCAAATTCGAGTCGAATCAAGGAAAACGAACTTCATTGCATTAAAAAGGATTAAAAATCCTAGTTTTATGACTCGTCATCACTAGAAGTAAAATCATCATCTTGATTAAAAAGAGGATTAGAGAAAGCCAAAGAATCATCTCCCAAAGTGTTGGTGGAAGGAATATCATCAGAAGAAAGCACATCTTACTCATTGTCACTGTCGGATGTTACCTCAGATTCACTTGGAATTGGGACAAGGGTATCAGCACTAGACTTTATGAATTCGTCGGATTCCTTTGCAGGAATTGTGCTAAGATCCACATCCCCTAGGATGGGTGAATCCTTAGGCTCCAGAGCCGGCAAGTCGAGAGAAGGAATAGAATTCTCATCGTTCCAAGAAATAAGACTCTCATCGTCATCATAATCATAATAATATGGAGGCACAAGAGGAGGAGTATAAGCACTAAGGTTAGATACTTGCTATTGTTGCTGATCCTCTTGACATTTTGCGTTGTATTTAAGGAAAGCTTCTTCGAGGTTTTGAAATTGAGTAACAAGAGTAGCCCATTGTTCTTGGGTACTCAACTGTTCGAAAGAAGGTTGACGATTGATGGTGTGATGTGGGGGCTCAACATTAGGAAACCTGGAATTATAGTACGGATGCGGCTCATGATAATCCATCATATGACAATAAGAAATATCGTGAGGGCCCCCACAGTTATTGTAACACGGGTATTGAGAAAATCCTGGTGCATTTGGCAGATAGCTAGGACCATTGTCGTAATTGTAACCCGATTCTTGCTAGTCAAGAGACGGGTATCGAATAGGACATACAATACACCAATGAGAATCGCTGCCACAATATATGCAGGGGGTGGATTAGAAGAAAAGGATGAATTGGTCGAATTGCACGATGGACAAAATCCAAAATGGGAAAATTGTGAATCGGAAACGGTTGGAAGATCTTTTCCGTATTGCTCGCAATAATAAAATTCACATAATTCGCCCTCAAATAATGGTCCCCTACACCTCCCGCAATGGACATAAGAAACCATGAAGAATTAAAAATAAGAGGGGTGGAGAAAAGAATTAAACATAATAGAGGACAAAGAGGAATATTTTTTGTTGCAAAACTTAGAAAAGATATGCATTTTATGATTTTAAAGATTTTTTTTTTGGATTTTTGAAAGTTTTTAAGCAAGAAAAATAACGTTCACGAGTGAACGGATCCCAAAATTCAACGCGTCTCTCACAGAAAACCGTTAATCTTCACGAAAAGAGCCGACAGTGGCGCCATTTAATACATGGTTTTTGCCAAGTATAAAAGTTTGTTCGTCTCGGTGTCTAATCGAATTGACTATTGGTTTAAAGTGTGACTCAGTCGTCTTTGGTGAAAACGAAATATTTTTTTTGGTCGTTGTTTAAAATTAAAATTGCAAAACTTAAAAGTAAAAGGCAAGGTAAATAAGCTAAAAGTAATTAAAAAGTAAACGGTGCGAAATTAAGACTTTGAAAGTAAATTAATTAAAAAAAACGAGAAATTAAAGCTTGACGAAAAGTAAATAAACGATATAAGAAACAAATATGGAAACGAAACAATTAATAAAAATAAAACTAAGCGAAGAAATTAACTTTCGACTGAAAAATAAAATTAACCTAATGAAAAAGGAGAGAATAAAACTAAGATGGTACTTTAAAGCTAAACGAGGCAAAACCTAAAGCGGGTACTAAATAAAAGATAAAACTTAAACTTTACGAAAAAAATATTAATTTTAAAAATTGACAAAAAATATAACTAAAAATACGTGACTTTCAGAATAAAAATCGGAACAACTTTCAGATTAAACTAAACAATTACGAAACAATACTAAATAATAAACAAGCTAGCAGGCTAGGGAAGCAGCCAACCACACACCTCAATTTGGCGACAAACTTACCTAAGCTACCAGGTAGGTAGCTCAATATCTTCGGAATGTCTACAGTATTCTTCGGAATACTTTGTTTTTTCGCAATATAAACATTCTTTGGAACTTTCATTTCTTCGCAATATTGATTTTTCAGAACTTTTGAAGATTTTCAGAGAAGCACACATTCTTCGGAATATTAACACTTTTCAGAAAAACAAGAATCTTCAGAATATCAAATATTTTCAGAGAAATGACAAATTCAGAACTTTCTTCGGAATAATGTTTTTTCAGATTTTTTTACTTTTTCCGAATTATTGACTTTTTCGGAATATCAAACTTTTTCAGAGAAAACAAATTCAGAGAAATGAACAATTTCAGGAAAATAATTTCGGAAAAAGGAATAACTTCGGAATAATAAACCCTAATCCGAAAATATGAAAATAAAGATACAGTAACACTAAAAATCAGAAAATAAGCCACGAATAAGCTAAAATCAAATAAGCGATCTATCAAACTTTAATCTAAAACACTTTTAAGAAAAACTAATTTAACCACAAATCAAAAACTTTAAAAACACTAATTAATCTAAATAATAAAAATCAACTTTTAATAAAATAAACTAATAAAAACACTTAACTAAAATCAAACCAAACACACAATAAGCTATAAAATCAATAAGCTAACACAATCAAAAACATAAAAACATAACAATTAATCAAATAAGCATGACAATAAGATAATAAGCATAAAGATTAAATCAAAACAAGAAAGGTAGAATGAGAGATTAATAAAAAAATAAGATTCAACAATTAAAAGTAAAGATTAACTTACAAATTTAAGGTGCAAGACAAGGTAAATAAATGGCAATTAAGTAAATGACATTAAGAAAAGTGCAAGTAATTAAAGGTGGAAGACTAGTTTGTCAAGTTAGCCAACACCTCCTAATGACACATTAGGAGGGTATTTATAAGAGGATTAGTATGTCTTGATGCTTCCTTCCTTTTCTCGTCTTTTCGTCTTTATAAATTCTTCAACTTTTTCGACTTTGTCTCGGGATTATTTGAACTCGTCTTATAATTTCTTCATTTGTTAGACTTGAGTTCTTCGACTTCATTAAACTTCCGTCTTTAGACTTTTTCTTTGATAAATCTTCAGAATAGGCCTTGGACTTCCGTTCTTTTTTCACTCTTGATCTTTTGACTTCGTCTTTTGTCTTTTTCTTCGATAAAAGCCAGTGAAAGCCCGTGTTTTCTTCCCTTTTCACATTTTGATCCTAAATCACAACAAAAACACAAACCACGCATAATTCCGACATTTACGACATAAAATACACGTTTTGGCTTAGTTATTATTATAATTAAGTGGTAAAAGGATAAATGTTTTCACACTTATTAATCAACATGCAAATGAGTCTGATGATGATGAGGAGTGTATTGCGCTTGCTAATATAATTGCTACTTTACAAAAAGATGTCAAAGAAACTAGAAAGAGTCAAAAGCAATTAAAGAAGGCAAACGCTACGCTCACTCAAAACTTTGAAGAAAGCAAAGCTGTAATTATAAAATCTAGTGAGCTTCTTGCAACCTGTAGAGTTGAGCTTATTCAAAAAGACAAAGAACTTGAAAGGTACAAAGGGGGTGTCATTACTACTGTAAAGGATGTTTTTTAAACTAAATACAACGAAACTCTTAAGCTTTTAGAACAAGAGAATCGTAATTATAACACCTCTTTAAGTACTGAACGACACAAAACATATCTTGCTACCACTAAGGTGAATGAGCTAACTCAAAAGATTGGTTTTCTTGAAGAGGATAAAACTAAACTAGTCACTGCGAAAACGGAAGAGGTTGCAAACTTGCAAAAAGCTTTCAAAATTAAACAAGCTAAAGACATTGACAAAGTCGTGGAACTTGAAATGCAAATTGATTTTTATAAGAAAATTGTTTATAAAACAAATCAATCTATTCAAACCATGAGAATATTGGCACCACGTTCATTTTTTAAGGGTAAAGCTATTTTTGCTAGTCCTAAGTACCTCGAACAAGTTCAATCTGAAAACCAGCGCCTACACCTTGAAGAATCCCAATGGACCGATCTTGATTGTCTTATGGTTAGGCCCGATAGTGATGAGTCACTAACTTTTGAAGAGGAGAGTAGCTCACCAGTAAATAAAGACTTTATGAAACCATATAATTATGCTTATGAAAATAGTCTTTATGAAATTTTCAAACCACAAAAACAGAAGTCTCGTGAGCAAATATTTTTTGAATGTGAACAAATAAGAATAAAATGGAGACAAGTTTTTGCCACAAGAAAACTAATGTTTCAAAATATATTGAGTAGTTGCCGTATAAAGCTTCTATAAGCAAGAGTAAACAAGTACTTAGAATTCTTAAACAAAACATTGAAAATTTCAAAAAAGTTGTAGACGACGACTAGAAAAAACGTGAACGTTTGAAAGGCAACAAAGAAATTCCTTATGATATAACTGTGCTTGTGAAAAATATTTTGATTCCGCTTGCGGAAAGAACAAAGAAACATGCCATGGAATTTGAAACATTAATTCAACAAGAAATGTTTGACGATTTGAAATATGTGGAATCTCTTGAAAAAGAAATTGACGATCATCAACCTGAAAGAGACGAGGTTTCTATAGCATATGATCTACTCTTGCAAGAATGCATCTCAGAAGATATTATGTGTGTTTATGTTACATCTTGTGTTATTATTGATGAATATTCTGATGTTGCATGCAAATATCTTGATAAAGTCAAAAAGTGTGAACATCTTGAAACTGAGCTTTCAAAAAATGCTAATAAAAAGGAGTTTATATTAATTCAAAACCGATGTGATTTCCTTCAAAAACATTGTCATTCTCTTGAACTTGCTTTGCAGAACCAAATCGATAGTTTTCCAAATAATAATAACTTGCAAGAAAAACTTTCTAAATCATTTCGAGAAAGGAATGAAAAGAGTATGGAAATTACGGATTTGAAAGCTCAGTTACAGGAAAGGGACATAGCGATAACAGAGTTGAAGAAACTCGTTGCTAAGATGGGTGGGAAAATTGTGGAACCTAGAGTTGTGAAATCCGTTTCTAGACAACCCAATGCGTACAAAGTGGCTAAACCCTCTGTCTTGGGAAAACCATCTATTTTCTCACATTCTTCATTTTCAAAATCTGGGTTTGCCCCCAAGATGGATGGGAAGGATATGTTACCACATAGTCGTCCCAAAACGGTTATTCAAGCACAAATCACAAATGTGATCAAACCAGGGATGTATAGATTGGCCACTAAACCCACACAAAACAAAGATAGTCAATCGCCTCAGATTTCTAGACACACTAATAGACGTGTGTCTTTTACTACAGGAGTAGTCCCCACTGCTAGTGTTAGCCAGCCTCAGCTTAAGAGCAATCAACTGGATGATAAGGTCTGGCAAAACAAGAGTCAAGGGAAGATGAAGAAAGTAAAAGACCTCCCTAGGAATTTGAATGTTTCTAAGAATAAAATGTTTGTAATCGCATGTAATGACGATTTGAATGATTTGACTGCTTTGAATGCTTTTAATGTTAAGTTTGTTTGTGTGAAATGTGGACAGTGTGTTGTTAATGCTAATCATTCTATGTGTGCTATGAATAATGTCAAAGGCGTAGATACTAGAACTAAGAAGCAAATTTCTATGCCTATTAGTGCTAGTAAACCCAAAAGCAAAGTGAACCATTCTGGTGCAACCCCCCTAATAAAAGTAATGCATCAGACTCCACTACTAAGAACACTAGAAGCCGAATTAGGGAATTATATGAGTCTGCTAGCAAGTCTTGGAAATGGTGGTTTGCATTCAATGTCCTCCAAGATATAAATGGGTGCTAAAGGTTAGAACAAAAAATGAGACAACAAGCGTTAGTGTGCCTTTAAGTGTTGAAACTTGGGAAACTAATGATTCGGAAATCACAACTAACATGGAATCCAATTTAGCAAATGCTCCATCGTGTTCTAATTCTTCTACAGGTGATCGAAATAATTCTCTTCATACTGGACTCCGGGTGCACCAAGCACATGACGGGGAACCTCAAGCTTTTAATTAACTTCGTGGAGAAGTTCCTGGGTACGGTACGATTCAGAAATGATCAATTTTTACCGATCCTAGGATATGGAGATTTGGTTCAGGGGAATATCACGATCAAAAGGGTTTACTACGTCGAAGGGCTCAATCACAATCTTTTCTCGGTTGGTCAGTTCTGTGATGCAGAATTGGAGGTTGCTTTCAGAAAGAATACATGTTTTGTTCGTGATTATGATGGGAATGATTTACTAACCGATTCACGGGGTACAAATCTTTACACAATTTCACTTCAAGACACAACTTCCACAACTCCAATTTGTTTCATGGCTAAAGCTTCAACGACTCAAGCATGGTTATGGCATCAGCGTCTATCTCATCTCAACTTTGATACCATCAACTTGCTTTCCAAGAAAGATATTGTAAGAGGCCTTCCAAGCTTGAAATTCATTAAATATCATCTTTGTTCTTCTTGTGAGCTTTGTAAAGCTAAACGGAGTAGTTTCAAGACAAAGACTACACAAAGCTCTAAAGGACAGTTTGATCTTCTTCATATAGATTTGTGTGGTCTCATGAGTTTTTAAAGTATCACTGGGAAGAAATACATTTTGGTAATTATCGATGACTACTCAAGGTACACGTGGACTCACTTCTTGAGGTCCAAGGATGAAACACCCGAAGTTCTCATCAACTTCCTTAAGCAGATACAACGTGGTCTTCAAGCTAAAGTAAAAGTGGTACGTACTGACAGATGCACGAAATTCTTGAATTCAACTCTAAAGAAATATTTTGAAGAAGAAGGGATTAAGCATGAAACATCTATTTCTCGAACACCCGAACAAAACGGCGTTGTTGAAAGACGAAACCATACTTTAGTTGAGGCTGCTCGAACATTGTTATCCGCTTCAAAACTACCGCTATTCTTTTGGGCCAAAGTCGTGTCAACCGCATGCTACACACAAAACCGTTCCTTAATTATTCCTAGACAAGAAAAGACACCATATCATATAATTCATGATCGCAAACCTTCACTCAAACACCTTCACGTTTTTGGATGTACGTGTTACATAATCCGAGATTGTGAAAATCTGGACAAGATGAAACAGAAAGGTGATGCATGCATTCTAGTGGGATATGCAACTCAGTCTAAAGGATATAGATTTTACAACAAGAGAACAAAATTGATAGTCGAGACTATTAATATCAGATTTGATGATTTATAAGAAAAGGCACTTGACCAAAGCAGTTTAAAGTCCCGATCCACAACGACAAAAGACTTATGTGCACAACCGTACGAAAACTCGGAGCTCATGACAAAAGCAATGAACCGTCAAGTTGAAAGCTGGTTCACAAACATGTTCCTAGAGCATATGACAGTGGACACGACAATTGAAGAGTTGGAAATGTTATATATACCAATGTTTGATGAATATTTCACGGGTGAGAAACAAGTTGTATCAAAGTCTTTCGCTGTGACTCAACAAAAGGATATAACTTCATCTACTTCAACACGGGTTGCTGCAGATTTACATCCTTAGAATATCACATCCACAATTGATCCTACAACATCCACAACTGTTTCCATTTCTATAGAGAACACAAATCAAGCAGACAATGCATTATCTGACGATGACGATTTTCACAATCTAATCAGTACATCGGTACATGAAACTGGAGAGAGTCTTCTACTCTCCATGTTGATCCGTCAAATAAGCATACATTGTATCAACGACATCCTTCAATACATCATTGGACCCGAGATCATCCTTTGGTTCAAGTAATTAGAAACCCTTCACAGCCCGTTCGTACGAGACGACAACTAGAAACCCAAGGTGATGTTTGTATGTTCGCACTGCTGTGAGTTCAGCTGAACTGAAATACATCAAAGAAGCCACCGCTGATCATGCTTGGATTGAATCAATGCAAGATAAACTTCTTCAATTTGAAAGACTTAAATTCTGGGAACTTGATGACCATAGGATGTTACTCCGTTAAATCTTTGTTGGATCTGGAAAACAAGATGGATGAAGAAAACACCATCATCAAGAACAAAGCTAGGCTAGTGGCTAAGAGGTATGGCCAGAAAGAGGGAATTTATTTTGAAGAATCATTTGCACCAGTGGCTCGTATGGAAGCGGTCAGGATTTTCCTTGCTTATGTTGTACATAAGGGATTCACTGTTTATCAAATGGACGTGAAGACAACATTTCTTAACGGTCCTTTGATGGAAGAAGTCTATGTCACACAGTCGGAAGGATTTGTTAATCCACATTATCCTGACAAGGTGTATCGTCTCCACAAAGCACTATACGGACTAAAGCAAGCTCCAAGGGCGTGGGTACGATGAGCTCTCGAAATTTCTGGTATCCAAAGGTTTCTCAAAAGGTTCCATTGATCTCACCTTGTTCATATATAAAAATGGGGATGACATTTTGCTTGTGTAGATTTATGTTGATGACATTATTTTCGGGTCTACAAACCCAAAACTTTCAAATGGTTTGAAAAAGTAACGCACAACAAACTGGAAATGGTAATGATGGGCGAACTAAAATTCTTTCTAGGAATTCAAGTTCACCAATCCCCACGTGGTATCTTCATTAACCAAGCTAGGTATTGTCAAGAGATAATCAAAAAGCATGGTATGACCTCATGTGACCCCGTTAGGACACCATTATCCACCTCATCCCTAGATGCTGACTTGGAGGGATTACCCAAGATCAAACGAAATATCGTTCCATGATCGGGTCCCTCATGTACCTGACAGCCAGCAGACCAGATATTGCACATGCAACATGCTATTGTGCACGATATCAAGCCAGACCCACTGAAAAGCACCTCAAGGAGGTTAAACGGATCTTTCCATACCTTAAGAATACCATATATTGGGGCATCTCCTTGATTTTTGTTAATTTTTGTGAAGTTGTTTATATGGGTCAAAATAGTCGCATCATTCGGTATGTTCTGGTCAAAACTGTGTTTGGGCTAGGTTGGGCTTATTAGGTCATATCTCGGGTCGGGTAATCTTTGGGCTCTAGCCCATTTATAGATGCCTTGTTGACCCATTTGTTGACCTGTGTGATTTTTGTGGGTATTTATGGGAAGTATATAATGGGGTTGTTAAGTAGTGAAATACCGAAAAACCTTTTAAATAAGGAAACTCCTACTTTTGGAAAGTCAATTACCTATTTTTGGAAACTTTTATTATATCATAAATGATCAGTATATGTGGTGTATATTATGTATATTTGTATCCTTGGTGACACGAGATTAGGATTCCCTTTGTTTTATGCGGGTTGTGCTTGGTTTTGCAACAAGGTACGGATATTTGCTTCTTTTAGTAAGAGCCATTCTTATACCCTTTTGTACTCCTTCTTTTTGAGCATTCCTAAGCCTTTGATATATTCCTCAAATGTATACTTCCTCTTTTTATATGATCCACTGATCCTTTGGTTCCTTTTGTGATTCCTTTTTTGTTATAACTTAATATGCTCCATTTTGACCATTTGAGATATATGCTTTGATATGACCTTTATTATGAACCCTTATGCCCGAGCCATATATTTTGTTTCTAGTCATGGAGGTACCATGAGCATGTTGGTTTATGCACCAACGACATGACTCCATCTGGGGTGGTTTGATTAGACCATGGCGTTCCCTTTTGGATGGCCATTTATGCTATATATTTTATATGTGTGTATGATAGTCATGAGCTAGTGTACATGCTATTTTGGATTTGCGGGGGACGTATGGATGGATCCTAGGTTTTGGTAAGTTTGGATATGTTTTAGGATATGAGTGGCATGTGCTATATGCTCCATATCATATCAAGGGTACATGGGAGTCGCGCCCCATGTGCACTTGGTGACTTTTGGATTTGGATATGATATATGATTTATATTAGGAGCTCATGGCATACCTTTACCTTTCTTTCACCTTCTTATTGACTCCTATATTCATTTTCCCTTGTTCATATAACCTTGTTAATGTAGCTTCCATTACCACTCTTTACTTTTAGCTTTTTGTTATATCCATTCACTGACCATTTTGCTCAGCCGTTTAATTTTCCATGCGGCAGGTATTAAGCGGGAGTCAGGGCGTTGAGAGTCTGATGAGTGCACTTAGAGTTACCTGAGTTAATAATTAATGAGTTACATTTATGATTTTAGTACTTTCATTTTGGACCCTGTTGTTTTGGGGATTCAATATTGTTGGATTATGTTTATGTCTTATTTATATGTTTTATTATAGACCTTTATATTTGGATGGATCTGATAAGACACCATAAATGTTACACTTTGTCTCTTTTCAAAGCAAGATGTTACAAGTAATATACCAGAACAAATTTCAACAATATTATGGGGTTCAATTCCAGAGAACCACAAAGCAGAATTCATGGTTTCATCTTCTTCATATGTATTCCAAATGTTGAAATATTATCATTCAAAGAAAGATGACTATTTAATCAAACTGTTAACAATAACTAATCCTGATATAGAAAGCAAGACAACATCGTCACAAGACAAATCAATCCATGAAGTCAACATATTAATAAAGTCAACACAAAAGTCAAATGGGCCAAAGAAGTTTTTACTGCTTCACCAGGCTATTGTAGATTGCAAGAAGATGTAGTTTAGTTAGTTAGAAGCTTCTAGATGATTTATATGTATGTATAGGCTAAACTGGTTTCATCTGTAGTTAGTTTACGAATTTATATTCAAACTGATTTTCCCGTCATAATGGCAATTCATCTTCTTCACCAATTCTCTCTGAATTTGTTGTACCCAAATATTAATCACTTCACCATGATTGATCTAAAAAATAAGATAAAAAATAGATGAAAATAGATGAATTTTAGAGAGAGAAATTAGAGAGAGAGAAGTGTGTGAGATTAAAGAAACATTAGATTAAGAAAATGAACAACCAAGCCCTCCTAACATGCTAGGATGGTGTTTATATAGTCCAACTGTATGTGGGCTTTTATGAGCTATGATGTAGTGGTTTTACTACTCTTTAGGAAAAGAGAGCAAAAGTGGCAAGTATTAAGTACGACGATTTAGGAAAACCGTGTACAAATGACCCTAAAGTGAGTTCGTTCTCGAGGAGGCTAGTGCGTTGTGTTAAGAGATGATTAACTATGTGATTTTATTGTTATGAAAAAAGAAAATAGAAATGGGGTAAGAAGAGAATGACGGTTACGATGTCGAATTAAACTAAGACGAAAAAGGTGTACACGTAAAACCGTAAAAGCACCAAATTTAAAATTTTATCCTAAAAATTCCTAAAAATTGCAAACAAATCCTAAATAATGTATAAAGAGTTTACAAAAAATCAAAAATCACCCAAACCTTTTTATTAATTAAATAATGATTTTTTAATGCTAATTAAAGCCCTAAAAATCAATTTAATTACCAAAAAGCCCAAAATGAGTTTTATCACTTTTTAAACCTCTAAAACAACCTAACTTAATTTAAAACTATTTTTGAAAATTTTAAAATTAATAAAAACTATTTTAAAATACTTAAAAACTATTAAAACTATAAAAACTTAAAATAATTATCAAAATAAATCTAAGGACAATGAAAATATTCTAAAAGTTGCAAAACTCCTAACTTTATATATATGAACTAGGAAAAATGAAAAAAAGTAGAAAAAACTAACTTTCAGTTTTTAATAATAAAATAATATGAAAAATTCAAAGTTTATGAAAAAAATCTAAAAAATACCAAACATCCAGAAAAATGTAACTAAGACAGATATGCAAACAAAAGTTTCCAAAACCTTTTCAATAATTTTATATTAATATTTAAAGTTGATCAAAAACCCTAAAATCATATAAAATCAAAAATAAGTTAGTTTGAAAACTTTAATGTTTGTAAACCTCAAAAATACTATTAAAAACTTAAAAACTATTTTTCAAGATTTTTAAAACACTTTTTCCTATTTTTTATTTACTTTCTAAAATTAAAACTTAAAATAATCCTAATAAATTAATTAGACACGTGAAAAATAAAAATTTTAAGCCAAAAAATCCTAAACCTGATAAAGAACAAGGGAAAAATGCTAACAAGTGAAAAGCTAAAACAAATAAGCTGGAAACAGCTTATTACTAAACTGCTT
This sequence comes from Glebionis coronaria, assembly GCA_025667525.1. Lineage (NCBI taxonomy): Eukaryota > Viridiplantae > Streptophyta > Magnoliopsida > Asterales > Asteraceae > Glebionis > Glebionis coronaria. The sequence goes on from CM046879.1 coordinate 471,669,578, forward strand.
GTTTGAATAAGCTACAAACCAATATACCTTAAGTATTTAAATGACCAAGTGATAACTAGTCAAAGACCTAGGGCAACTGGTTATCACGTTGGTGTGTGAGAGGAGTAGCACAGGTTCGAGTCCTGGCCACGTCCTTTTTGTTAAAAACTTTTTTTTTAAAATTTATAACACTCAGATACAGTAACTTATACTACTCTAAAACACAATCTTATATCAAAATAAGCTAGAATTAAACCAAGTGGAGTCAAAAATGTGCCCAGATAAGATGAACACAAAGAAAAACGTATCTTCACATGTGAAGAGATGAACAAGAGGGCTTGTTCTTGGTGATTTGTGGGATTTGATGGACAAATGGGGGCACCCCTACACTCAGTTGATTGTAGGGAGTCAATGGAAGCAAGAAAAACACAGGCTAACACACAAAAATTTCACACAACAATGCAAAATCAGTCACTGTATAGTACTATGGGTTGTTGGGAGTTTTGCTGATGCAATGTGCACTTGGGTGAGTTTTGGTTGGCCAAAACTCACTCAAGTCACTCAATAACTTCCCCAAATCACTCACAAAGCCTAAACTAACTTACAACCTATCAAGCACAAAGATTTGTAAGACAGATTTCACAAAAATGAAGGCAGTATTGGCTTAAACAGATTTTTAAGGTGGATTTTTACCAAAACTTGCATGTATTACTTTCCACAAGGTACCAAATACAACACCTAAGCTGATAAAACTCAAACAAGCCAAAATGAGTGAATTAAAACTGGATTCAAAACAATTACACCTCACAAACTACTTCTAAACCCAAGATCCAAACACCCCTTAACTTCCTGATTTCAAACTTTAACACACTAAAACTTAACAAATCTAAACTTAACTGATTAAAATGAACCCTAATCAACATAAACAACTTAAATGAACAAAAATCAAGCCTTAATCCAACATGTTAACAGCTAGCACACAAAATCACATGCAATTCACATAATATGCTCAAAAACTGAAAAAGAGGTTCAAGCTTTTTACCCTAAGCTGGTGCCTCCTATTTGTGCTTTTGAGAACTTATGGTAGCTTATGAAGTGTAGAGAATGCCTGTTGGTGGAATCCAAGTGGACCCAAGGCCAAAAATGTCTTCAAACAGGAAAGAAAAATGATAATGATGGTAGTTTGTTACTTTCTTGTTACCCTGCACAATCACCACAAGACCAAATAATAGCTTCAAGTATCAAATGCTACAAGCTTTTGGCTTTTAGCTTTTGATACAGTAAAAGTGAATAACAAATGGGAGAAATGGCAAAAAGGTTTTCACCTCACAACCTTTTTACACAGGGACTATACCCACTAAATCTTGATATCTCCAAGATATCAAGGTTCTATGGACATATGAGAGCCCAAATAAAACAGCTTATGTGGCTTATGAACTTATTTGCCAAAAAGAAAATGGATTTCAAACATGAGACTTCTTTTTCTTTGAAAACTCAAAACACTTCAACAAATCAATTGTGGAACTCAACTAGCTTTTCTTACACACACCAACTTTTAAAACAATAAAAAGGAATTATATTTGCACACAAAATACCAACTTTCATTAATTTTTAAAAAGGAATTACAAAATGTAGAAAAGTAAAAACTGGAACAAAAGGGAAATGCACAGGTTGCATCCTCCTTTTATAGTGACAATAGAACATTCTAGGCTAATGAAATAAAATAATTAGACTTGAAACCCTAATACAAGTAATTCCCAAAATTTCCCTTTGAAATTTGACTTGATTCTTGGTCAAAAGATGCTTCACGTGATTGACAGTTGTTTGTGATGATCCTGAGCGTTTAAAACTCCTTTGGGGACAAGAAATTTCATCCAACCGTATGTTTTGTCGATTTTTGGGGTTTGAGGGAAAGTGATGGGTGCAGGGGTGCTCATGGTGGGACCAATGGGGAGTGTGAAGGGAATCTGGGTTGTGGGATGTGATTAGGGGGATGTAAATTAGTATTCTAGAAATATTAAGCCAAAACCCCTTTGTTTAGATGGGATTAGAGGGATTAGGGTCTATAGCAAGAACAGGTAATTAGGGGGTGTTTTAATTCGTTTTGGGTGATGAGGAAATTTAAATACATGTTTAGTGGGAAAAAAACGACTGATCAAATAATCAGTTATTTAAAAATGGGTGGAGATCTGATGTGGAAGGGAGATGGAGTGTGATTGGTTGGTTGTTTGGGTGGGGTGACGTGGAGGGGTGGGAGTGGTGGATAGTAGTTTGGTTGTCTGCCCACAAATAGCCCCTATATTCTTTTGTCTTCTTCACTTTGTAATAATCAGCCACAAACTCTATTTTGTTTTGTAACAAGTTTGATTAACTTGTCATTTTTGGCCCAATTGATTTGTAAACTTTGTATAAGGACCAAATGTGCAATAAATGCAATCTTCAAGGGATTTTCTTGTACACTCTTGTCAATTAAGGGACCCAATGTGTATTGATGAGTTTTACAAGGGTTTAAATTGACAAGTCTTCCAAAGTTGAGGGACCAATCTTGCCAATCTTCAAATCTTCAAGGACTTCTTTGGAAATTCATGATTCGGGTCTGGTTCATTGTGCGGCTTCGTTTCCCGTGTTCGTTTTTGATTGATTCTTGTGATCTTTTTGTCATTCCCTCAATATCCGTACCTAAAATACACAAGCAACAAACACAAGCATATGTATGAGTATTTTGATGATATTTTATGTATTTTAAGCCCTATTTGGACGATGAGACTATATATAAAAGCAGTCTCATCACTCCCTCATACTAAACCATTGTCGTGCCCTCACGCAATGCTAGAATAAAGTATCGTAGCACCTCCAAAAACTCATTTTTATTCACTTTATTGAATGATAAACTAGCTACACTACTTCTATTGCTACTACTTGCGTTTTAGACATAATGTATGATTTTCATCGCAAAATGGGACGTTTAGGTTCATAGAACAAGAACACGTGAATGCTTCGTTAGAAATAATTTCATCGTCCTCGATTTTTACCCCAATTCCATGCCAAGCGTGCAACGATATCATTGTCATTATAAGTTAGTAATGCTAACACTACTCATATGCCCTAATCACGTACTTATCCTCCCATTATTCCTACGTTGTATCTCTTATATTTTATTTTGTCTTGAATGTTTCACGAGGATACATTGTTTGACTTATGCGATAATAGAGATTTAGGTCTAAAAATAGAGTCCTAACGGTGTAACCAAGACCATCAAATAAATAACCCCTCCCAATAGACAACGATGTCAAAAAATTAAGTCAACAAGAAGAATCGATAAACACGGTTTTATAACGGTTTTGAACATGAGACTTATTACCAAGACTTTTATACGCCCCCTAACGGAAGGGCCTTATTATCTTTGGTTTACCTCCATCTTTTATTCAACTTCGCCATGAAGCTTTTATTATGACTTCGGTCATGCCTTGCCTTTTATTATCCGCCTCATCGGTGGTTTTATTAGCCAAAGACGTATATCCTCACGCTAAGGCGAATTTTGATCTTTAAAGCTTCAAAGATTAAGGCTTGATTCACTTTCAATTTGGGCATAGATTTTTCGGCCTTGTGAGCTTCAAATTTTTACTTAATTTAGGTGAGCACTTGAAATCTTATTATTAGGTGAAGCTTTCGATTATTAGGGTGCCAATACTTCAAAACCGTGACGCTGGCGATACCTTAGTGTCTTCCCAATTTAATTACACGGAAGCTACTTGAAAAGACTAGAAACCCAACAATCCCAACTAAACCGCTAAGTCAATATTTATTAAGCAAAAAATATTTACAAGCGAAGGGAGAATAAGATAACAATGAGAACACATGAGTTTTTGAAAGAATACGAGTACTCTACGTTTAGCATAGTAACTTATGATTAACCCTATCATTTCTCGTCTTCATTTAAGAGACTTAGCCTAATGTGAAGTTAAGGAATCAAAGCTAAGTGCTCAACACGCACGGTCGAGTCAAAAATTACTCTTATTCTCGCCATCGGAAAACCTACATTCGTGTCTTCAAACACTTATAAAACATGAGAAAAAATTTAAAATTTGGCCATTTTTAGCCTTATTTTGCAACAAAAACGATAAACAAAAAGATAAACTTTGGAAAGCGTGAAGGTTTGGCAAGGCAAGTATCTATTCACCCCCCATACTAAAGTTAAACATTATCCTCAATGTTTCGAGTCTAGGGGTGCAAACACCCCCATACTAGAGACGTAGTCGAATGCATAATCTAGCATGGAAAGGGTGTAACCATTAAATTTAAAGCCGTTTATGAAGTGTGCTAAAAACCTAAGGTTAGAACATCAAAGGATATATCATTTGGATATTGAGAAACTCTTCAAAGCAAACGATTGAGTGCTCCCATAAAACGAACACGAGAGGCTCCAATCGTGAAGATCATGATCTAAAAACCACAATTCACAAACAACCACAGAACAAAGGTTGGAAGGGCACAAATCCCCTCTCATTAGACTAATTATAAAGCAATAATATGTACATGGATAAGCATGGGTTTCCCCCACGAGGCACCTTGTTTTTGATAACCGATTCAAAAGCTCGACTCGAATCCCCATAAATGTGATCATTTAGGGATTATCTTGGTATGGTCAATTTTTTGGTGGGGCTTACATGATAAACAAGGCCCAAAAACAACCGGTATTAAGGACTAAGTCCTTTGATGGTGCAAAATACCGGGATCGAAGATGGCGTTCTCGTTTTCATTAGAAAAACAAATCAACGCCACTCCATCATGTGTCAACACAAACCCAAAGGGTTTCAAGAAAATAGATGAGAAGCAATAGAAGGGTGGGACAATGGGTAAGTCATAAAAACCATGAGCTACTCAAGGTAGACTCGCACCAATCAAATAGAAAGATTTTCCATTTATTGCATCGGTGGAAGACCGAGATTTCCCTTTATAAGCAATTCCGGGATCAAATATCTCGTCCTCGGTGGAGAAAGGGGAGGGAACATAAGGGGCTTCCCCTACACTAAGTCCACACAAAGCATCGTCAAAAGGAGAAGACGAGCTTGTAGCACTCAAAACACGAGGTGATGACAGAGTTAGCATTGTAGAAAAATCTTTTAAATCCAATTTAAAATCTTTCCCTTTTTCATCTTTTAAACTCTCCTTATGAAAACCCGACTTGATTATGTCAAAAATATTTGGTGTTTCTAAAGCAATGTTAGTCACACTAAAAATTATCACATTTGAAAACCGTTTTGGTTTAGGTGGTGGTAAGTTCTCAAAACGTTTGTCAACAAAGAAAACTTCCCCATCGGGATCAACATATTCATCATCCGAAGAACCATTCGTGATTGGAATCGTAGGCTTAACACTCTTAACCTCCACCGGCGGAGGGGACGGAAAATCGTTTTTATCATCAACTTCTAAAACTCTTTTTGAAATCCTTTTACAAATGTTTTTGATGGGACTAACATTGTTCAAAGACGTGATAGAGTACACATGAGAAAGTGTGGAGTTTTGAGTTGCATTTATGACGAGTTTTTCCTCATTAAAACGAAGAGTGATTTTCCTAGCATGCACATCGATAAGTGCTCTCGAGGTATCCAAAAATGATCGACCTAAAATTAGAGGAACTTTTGGATCGATGGGGATGTCAACAACGATAAAGTCTACGGGATAGTAGAACTTTCCAACTTTCACGAAGACGTCCTCGGCTACTCCACAAGCTAGAATCATAGAATGATCGGCCATCTCGATTGACATTCTTGAAGGAGTGAGATTAGGAAGATTGAGCGACTTAAAAATCTCAAGAGGCATCAAATTTATACTAGCACCAAGATCGGCCAAGGCGTAGCATTCCTCCATATCTTGTATTGCACATGGGATTAAAAATTTACCGGGATCACCGACTTTTTGAGGTATGCGGCTAAGAAAAACCGATGAACAACTCGACGACTTTTGCAATTTCTCTTTGTTATTCAACATACTTTTAAAGTTTGCGAAAAATCGAGGCATCATAACCAAGGCGTCGGCAAAACTTATATTAAAATGCAAGTCACGAAACATTTTCATAAAAAGTTCAAATTGATAATTATTTCGTTCTTGTGCCTTTTCCTTGTTTCGTCTTGAAGGGTAAGGTAAGGGTGGTGTGGGTTGGGGCATAGGCAACGGCCTTGGAATCTCGGGTTCCACTATTGGGATTGGTTCAACCGTAGGTGTGGTTTGAGCGGTACTTCGTGGGCTTGGAATTTGCTCCTTTTCTACCACCACCTCGGGTTCTTTCTCTTTTTCCTTCTCCGTAGAAGTACTTGGACGAGAAATGGGTTCTTTTAAAGTTTTACCACTACGAGTAGTAATAACCTTCAATTCTCCTTTCGGGTTTACGATGGTATCACTAGGAAGACCACCCGAAGAAGAAGGTTTACACATGATAGCTTCAAACATTTTTCCCATTCGATCTTCAAACTTAGATTGCCTAGCATCCGCTTTTAACAATTCTTGCTTAATCTCATGTTGACCTTGCTCCATTTTTTGTTGATTTTGTTGGAGACGTTGAACATTTCCTTCCATTTTATTAGCATGAGTCTTAAGTTCATTAGCAAGTTCGTTTTAAGCTCGTTTTTCAACTCGGATCTTAAGCTAACCATTTCATGTTGCATATTATCAAACTTAGCATCGTTTGCTTTAGCATAATTCAAAAATTCTCCTTGAAGATTCTTGGTGTGATCATTTTGAAAACCTTGAGTGGTAGTTTGAAAATCACGGTTTTGGTTTTGGTTTGAAATTTGCCCATTTACACTTTGATAATTACCCTTGTTGCAGTTACGTTGATTTCCTTGATAAGCACCACTTTGATTGTTGTTTCGATAGTTGTTAGCATTTTGATTTTGTGGAGCTTGATTTGGGCGGGAACCTTGACCGTTTTGGTTATAAGTTCCCGTGGCTACATAAGCATTCGAAGTGTTGCCATCCGCGGTAATGCACTCAGAAAAGTCATGAGCTCCACCACATGAAATACAACTCTTGGCAACCGCCTTAACCGATGCGTAATTCAAAGCATCTTGTGCTTTCCAATGAGTCATAAGAGTCGAAAACCTATCGAAAAACCGATTCTCCTCATTTGCTTCATCTTGCAAGGCATTAATGCTACGAGACGATGACGAACCCAAATTGGCAACACTCGGTGTGTTACAAGGTCTATAAACCTTGGACCTATTCTCAATGATTTTCAAAGCCTCATCGGTCGTTTTGCACAAAAAATTACCACCCGCGGCGGCATTTACGTAATCTCGTTCATGATCATTAAGCCCATTATAAAAAGTGTCAATTTGATGCAATTCGGAAAAATCATGGTGTGGACATTCATGCAACATTTCTTTAAACCTTTCCCAAGCCATTGAAAAACTTTCATTAGATCTTTGTGTAAATCGTGAAATCTCGTTTTTCAAATGTGTTGTTTTAGATGGTGGAAAAAATTGATTCACAAATTTAGAAACGAGATCACCCCACGTCAAAATCGAATTTGGGGGTTCTTTCTCGAGCCATATCTTGGCGGGTCCATCTAACGAGTATGGAAACAACATCATCTTAATGGCATCGTGTGGTACATCCTTAAACTTGCTTGTCGCGGTGAGACGATTAAATTGCCTAATGTGATAATGTGGGTTGTCTTTTTCGTGTCCGCGAAACTTGTTGGCTTGAAGCATAGACATTAAACCCGTCTTGATCTCGAAGTTCTCCGCAAGGATGGCGGGAATCACAATGGCCTCTCCAAAACCCTCGGTGGGTGCTTGAAGCAACTCCATCATAGTACGATTAGCCATGATAGCTTCTTGTTCTACAATAGGTTCCTCACTTGGAGTCTCTTCACTAGAAAGATTAGGAGTAGGTGTTGACTCCTTTTTGTTTTTTCGTTTACATGCACGTCTTGCTTGATTACGAGTAAGCATAAACGTCACGTACAACGTGGGGATGAGCAAAGAAGATTCTTTTTGGTGTTTTTACTTTTTCATTTTTTTTGGATTTTTGATTGTTTTTACTTTTTTGGATTTTGGAATTGTATTAAGTAGACAAAAATCTACAAATCTCCTCCTTAATCAAATCTCTCGATTAAAGAAGCCTCAAGGAATGAAAACGATCACGTGAAGTGAACGCCTTCGATGACTTTAGAACGTTGGTGGAACACCAAAACGTTCAAGAGGGTTTAATCAAATAAAACCAAGAAAGTATATATGATACTTAATAATACTTTGGGCGGCAAAACCCTCGATTAGCTCTCAAAATCAAATACTCACAAGCAAGCGGGGAAACGAGGCGGCGCGAAGCACTTAAGAGCCTTTTTCCTTAGGATATATTTTATAATATCCGCCTTATACCCACCTTATAGTTTGTATTTTTCAAAATTGAGCTTCACGAAAGTATTTATCTATTTTTGCCTTTTTCTTTGTTTTGAGATTCGAATACAATGATTGGGTAATGACCTCCCAAGTCAAGGTTGTGATTTCTCACGTATTTGGAGTACTTGTGTATTTATTGTTCTACGTATACAATATAGTAATAGTATTCACACAAAAATCAAAAACCGATAATACGTATTAGTAGAGTGCTACTAATACAAATACTATTTTTGTTAGTATATAAAAACAACAATTCCAAATCAAAACACAACACGCCTCCCCGTCAGCGGCGCTAAAATGATGTAGTGGTTTTACTACTCTTTAGGAAAAGAGAGCAAAAGTGGCAAGTATTAAGTACGACGATTTAGGAAAACCGTGTACAAATGACCCTAAAGTGAGTTCGTTCTCGAGGAGGCTAGTGCGTTGTGTTAAGAGATGATTAACTTTGTGATTTTATTGTTATGAGAAAAGAAAATAGAAATGGTGTAAGAAGAGAATGACGGTTACGATGTCGAATTAAACTAAGACGAAAAAGGTGTACACGTAAAACCGTAAAAGCACCAAATTTAAAATTTTATCCTAAAAATTCCTAAAAATTGCAAACAAATCCTAAATAGTGTATAAAGAGTTTACAAAAAATCAAAAATCACCCAAACCTTTTTATTAATTAAATAATGATTTTTTAATGCTAATTAAAGCCCTAAAAATCAATTTAATTACCAAAAAGCCCAAAATGAGTTTTATCACTTTTTAAACCTCTAAAACAACCTAACTTAATTTAAAACTATTTTTGAAAATTTTAAAATTAATAAAAACTATTTTAAAATACTTAAAAACTATTAAAACTATAAAAACTTAAAATAATTATCAAAATAAATCTAAGGACAATGAAAATATTCTAAAAGTTGCAAAACTCTAACTTCATATATTTGAACTAGGAAAAATGCAAAAAGTAGAAAAAACTAACTTTCAATTTTTAATAATAAAATAATAATAAAATAATATGAAAAATTCAAAGTTTATGAAAAAATTCTAAAAAATTACCAAAAATCCAGAAAAATGTAAGTAAGACAGAAATGCAAACAAAAGTTTCCAAAACCTTTTTAATAATTTTATATTAATATTTAAAGTTGATCAAAAACCCTAAAATCATATAAAATAAAATAAAAAAGTTAGTTTGAAAACTTTAATGTTTGTAAACCTCAAAAATACTATTAAAAACTTAAAAACTATTTTTCCAGATTTTTAAAACACTTTTTCCTATTTTTTATTTACTTTCTAAAATTAAAACTTAAAATAATCCTAATAAATTAATTAGACACGTGAAAAATAAACTTTTTAAGCCAAAAAATCCTAAACCTGATAAAGAACAAGGGAAAAATGCTAACAAGTGAAAAGCTAAAACAAATAAGCTGGAAACAGCTTATTACTAAACTGCTTGTTTGAATAAGCTACAAACCAATATACCTTAAGTATTTAAATGACCAAGTGATAACCAGTCAAAGACCCTAGGGAAACTGGTTATCACGTTAGTGTGTGAGAGGAGTGGCGCAGGTTCGATTCATGGCCACGTCCTTTTTGTTAAAAACTTTTTTTTTTAATTTATAACACTCAAATACAGTAACTTATACTACTCTAAAACATAATCTTATATCAAAATAAGCTAGAATTAAACCAAGTGGAGTCAAAAATGTGCCCAGATAAGATGAACACAAAGAAAAACGTATCTTCACAAGTGAAGAGATGAACAAGAGGGCTTGTTCTTGGTGATTTGTGGGATTTGATGGACAAATGGGGGAACCCCTACACTCAGTTGAGTGTAGGGAGTCAATGGAAGCAAGAAAAACACAGGCTAACACACAAAAATTTCACACAACAATGCAAAATCAGTCACTGTATAGTACTAGGGTGCTGTTGGGAGTTTTGCTGATGCAATGTGCACTTGGGTGAGTTTTGGTTGGCCAAAACTCACTCAAGTCACTCAATAACTTCCCCAAATCACTCACAAAGCCTAAACTAACTTACAACCTATCAAGCACAAAGATTTGTATGACAGATTTCACAAAAATCAAGGCAGTATTGGCTTAAACAGATTTTTAAGGTGGATTTTTACCAAAACTTGCATGTATTACTTTCCACAAGGTACCAAATACAACACCTAAGCTTATAAAACTCAAACAAGCCAAAATGAGTGAATTAAAACTAGATTCAAAACAATTACACCTCACAAACTGCTTCTAAACCCAAGATCCAAACACCCCTTAATTTCCTGATTTCAAACTTTAACACACCAAAACTTAACAAATCTAAACTTAACTGATTAAAATGAACCCTAATCAACATAAACAACTTAAATGAACAAAAATCAAGCCTTAATCCAACATGTTAACAGCTAGCACATAAAATCACATGCAACTCACATAATATGCTCAAAAACTGAAAAAGAGGTTCAAGCTTTTTACCCTAAGCTGGTGCCTCCTATTTGTGCTTTTGAGAACTTATGGTAGCTTATGAAGTGTAGAGAATGCCTGTTGGTGGAATCCAAGTGGACCCAAGGCCAAAAATGTCTTCAAACAGGAAAGAAAAATGATAATGATGGTATCTTGTTACTTTCTTGTTACCCTGCACAATCACCACAAGACCAAATAACAGCTTCAAGTATCAAATGCTACAAGCTTTTGGCTTGTAGCTTTTGATACAATAAAAGTGAATAACAAATGGGATAAATGGCAAAAAGTTTTTCACCTCACAACCTTTTTACCCAGGGACTATACCCACTGAATCTTGATATCTCCAAGATATCAAGGTTCTATGGACATATGAGAGCCCAAATAAAACAGCTTATGTGGCTTATGAACTTATTTGCCAAAAAGAAAACGGATTTCAAACATGAGACTTCTTTTTCTTTGAAAACTCAAAACACTTCAACAAATCAATTGTGGAACTCAGCTAGCTTTTCTTACACACACCAACTTTTAAAACAATAAAAAGGAATTATATTTGCACACAAAATACCAACTTTCATTAATTTTTAAAAAGGAATTACAAAATGTAGAAAAGTAAAAACTGGAACAAAAGGGGAAATGCACAGGTTGCATCCTCCTTTTATAGTGACAATAGAACATTCTAGGCTAATGAAATAAAATAATGAGACTTGAAACCCTAATACAAGTAATTCCCAAAATTTCCCTTTGAAATTTGACTTAATTCTTGGTCAAAAGATGCTTCAAGTGATTGACAGTTGTTTGTGATGATCCTGAGCGTTTAAAACTCCTTTGGGGACAAGAAATTTCATCCAACCGTATGTTTTGTCGATTTTTGGGGTTTGAGGGAAAGTGATGGGTGCAGGGGTGCGCATGGTGGGACCAATGGGGAGTGTGAAGGGAATCTGGGTTGTGGGATATGATTAGGGGGATGTAAATTAGTATTCTGGAAATATTAAGCCAAAACCCCTTTGTTTAGATGGGACTAGAGGGATTAGGGTTTATAGCAAGAACAGGTAATTAGGGGGTGTTTTAATTCGTTTTGGGTGATGAGGAAATTTAAATACATTTTTAGTGGGAAAAAACGACTGATTAAATAATCAGTTATTTAAAAATGGGTGGAGATCTGATGTGGAAGGGAGATGGAGTGTGATTGGTTGGTTGTTTGGGTGGGGTGACGTGGAGGGGTGGGAGTGGTGGATAGTAGTTTGGTTGTCTGCCCACAAGTAGCCCCTATATTCCTTTGTCTTCTTCACTTTGTAATAATCAGCCACAAACTCTATTTTCTTTTGTAACAAGTTTGATTAACTTGTCATTTTTGGCCCAATTGATTTGTAAACTTTGTATAAGGACCAAATGTGTAATAAATGCAATCTTCAAGGGCTTTGCTTGTACACTCTTGTCAATTAAGGGACCCAATGTGTATTGATGAGTTTTACAAGGGTTTAAATTGACAAGTCTTCCAAAGTTGAGGGACCAATCTTGCCAATCTTCAAATCTTCAAGGACTTCTTTGGAAATTCATGATTCGGGTCCGGTTCATTGTGCGGCTTCGTTTCCCGTGTTCGTTTTTTGATTGATTCTTGTGATCTTTTTGTCATTCCCTCAATATCCGTACCTAAAATACACAAGCAACAAACACAAGCATATGTATGGGTATTTTGATGATATTTTATGTATTTTAAGCCCTATTTGGACGATGAGACTATGTATAAAAGCAGTCTCATTGATAGGTGTGAAAACACCCATCCTTTTTACCACTTAATTACGATAATAACCGAGCCAAAACGTGTATTTTATGTCATTTATGTCGGAATTATGCGTGGTTTGTGTTTTTGTTGTGATTTAGGACGAAAAAAGTGAAAAGTGGAGAAAACACGGGATTTCACGGGCTTTTATCGAAGAAAAAGACGAAAGATGAAGTCTAAAGATCAAGAGTGGAAAAAGAACGGAAGTCCAAGACCAATTCTGAAGATTTATCGAAGAAAAAGTCAAAAGACGGAAGTTTACTAAAAGCCGAAGAACTCGAGTCTTATTTATGAAGAAAATTCAAAGACGAGTTTAAAGAAATCCCAAGACAAAGTCATTGAAGTAAAAAGATTAAAGAATATTAAGGACTTGAGCATGCAATTAAGGAAAAGAAGAAAGAGGGAGGAAGCTTCCTAAGCTCCTCCCTAATCTCCCTATATATAGCCTTCTATGTTTTCATTTTCAAGTTGTTGGTGGCTTGACAAACCACACTTCCACCATTTTCATACCTTGTTATTTAATTTCTTGCACTTTAATTACTTGTTATGCACCTTTAATCCATTTAATTTTCAAGTAAGTTTTCATTTATTGTTCTTGAATCTTTACTTTTCTTGTTTAATCTCTCATCTTCCTTTCTTGATTTTAGTTTACTTTTGGTGCGAAATATATTTGATCCGTGTTGATCTTTATGTTTTCGTGCTTAAAGAGTTCATCTTTTTATTCATCCATGAGTTTTTATATGGATTAAGCTTTAAGCTTGACATGCTTATTGGCTTAATTTGTGTTTAGCTTATGTTCTTTTAAAGTTTTCTTAAAAAGTTTCATTTTTTATAGTTTGATTTAAAAGTTGCTTACTTTAAGATTGGATAAGTTGTTATTCGTGCTTATTTAGCCTTTTGCATATTTGATTCGTTCTAGTTTTGGTGATTAGCTTATCATTATAGCTTATTACCTAGCTTATTCTCGAATCAATAGGTAATCGGAAAGGGTACAAACCCTTTTCCGATCTAGCTTTCCGATTAGTGCACCCCTTATTCCAATCTGTTGATCGGAAAAGGGTTTTATGATATTTCGATTATGTTGGTTTTCTGACATTCCGATTTGGATTACTCTATTATTCCGATTGTGTTTTATTTATGCATTCCGACTAAGGACTCTTTAGACATTCCGATTGGCTTGGTTGTCATGTATTCCGACGGGTTGTTTTCCATTATTCCGATGTGGATCTTATCCCCATATTCCGATTAGCCTTGTTTTTCCCTTATTCCGATTGCATTCTCTTTATTCCGATAAGTGTCATTTTGTACATTCCGATCACGTCTCTTTTGGGTGTATTCCGATTATGTTCATGTTCCATCATTCCGATCACACTTTCCGATCGGATTCCGATTGGATTCCGATCGGGTATATTCCGATTGGTTGATTTTTTTTATTTTAATATTTTGTTTTGGTAAAAGTGAAAATGTTTTCTCATTTTGTTTTTAGTCTATTTTAATTTCGTTTTGCATTTTTATTTGATGGTCAATTTACTTTTCGTTAAGTTTTAATTTTACGTCATTTAATTTCTCGTCATTTACTTTTATAGTTTTAAATATTGCACCGTTTACGTTTCAACTAGTTTTAGTTTTAATTACCCATCATTTATTTCAAAGTCTTGCACATTTATTTTACAACAACCAAAAATATTATTTTTACCGAAAACAACTGAGCCGCACAATTAACCGGAGATCAATTCGAGAAGATACCGAGAAAACGAACTTTTTCAACTAGTAAAATCATAATTTCAAAATGGCACCGCTGCCGGCTCTTTTCGTGAAGATTAACGGTTTTTTGTGAGAGACGCGTTGGCTTTTGGGATCCGTTCACTTGTGAACGTTATTTTTCGTGTCCAAAATTTTTTCAAAACTCCCAAAAACATTTGAAAAATCATAAAAAGCATTTCTTTTTCAAAGTTTTGCACCAAAAATATTCTTCTTGCTTATCTATTTTTCTTTATGGATTTTTATGTCCATTGCGTCGGGTGTGGGAGACGATTATACGGGAACGACTCTTGTCAATGGTGTACATGTGAGCGGTGCAGAAACGATATCGACAACACACAATTCGGATTTTGTCCCTTGTGCAACTCGACTAATTCGTCCTTTTTGAATCCACCTCCTGTTCCCCCGTGCATCTATTGTGGAAGCGATTCTCATTGGCATGTTTCGTGCCCGGTTCGATACCCGTATTGTCACGGGCAAGAACCGGGGTACAATTATGACAATGATAATAGCTATCCACAAGACGCACCCACTCTTTCTCCTTACCCGTTTTGCGACAACTGTGGGGGTCCTCACGATACTTCTTATTGTCAACTATTATGAGCAAAATCCGTGTCCTTAGTTTTCTTCACCAATGGATTATTATGAACCAACCCCGGTTTCTAATTTTTCTCAACCGATGAACTACTATGAGCCACACCCATGCTATAATTCAGGTTTTCAACATTTTGAACCCCCACAACACATCATCGATCATCAACCCTCCTTAGAACAATTGAGCTCCCATGAACAATGGGACACTCTTGTTAAGCAAAGTCAACAAATTCAAGAAGCTTGCAACAAGATCATCGAAAAATATCAAGAGGATCAACGGGCTGAGCAAATATCGAATATCAAGACTTATACTCCTCCTCCGGTGTATCCATACTATTATGATGATGATGATGATGACGATGAGCCTACTATTTCTTGGAATGACCTTACTGCTCAATGTCCTAGTGCCATTGTCATCCCTCCTCTCGATATCCCAAACGTGTCTAAGGATTGTGATTCGTTAAATGAGCTTAGTGATGTTCGTCTCGATAAATTATTTGATGATGAGGTTTGTGACTTACCGACTGCTATGGAGCCTGAGGACGACGTTGCTCTTACGAAAGAGGTCGATTCTAATGATGACGATTTTTCTCCAAGCTATGAGAATTTCACTTTTGAAATTTCTCAATCTCCACCGGGAGATGCGGGCGATGACGATTTATTCTCTCCGGCTTACGAGAAGTTCACCGATGAACATGATCTTGTGGATAAGGTGGAAGATGTGGTTCTTCGCGATAGATTACGGAAAGTTCACCTTCTTATTGCTCAAATCGAAGCGTTGACTTCTCCTCTTCCTTCCGAGTCTTCGCCTCCATCTATTCCTCCCGTTGAAGATAATGACCCATTGCTGGAAGAAATCGACATTCACTCCATACCACCAGGTAATGATGACGATGACATGGAGGGGGACATTATTTTTGATAATTCGCTGCAGGAAGGTATTGTCCCAAGTCTCCCTCACGAGCACCTTTCTTCCACTCCGTTAGAGACAATCACGGAGGATGAGTGCTTTGACCCGGGAGGTGACATTGATTTTATTATCATTGATAACAGTACGACTTTGCCAAATGCTCAGCCTCCATTGTCTTTGGGGGATGACAATGTGCTTACTTTACCCACCCCACCTCCCGTGGATCTCGATTTCACATACTTTTCGTATGTTGAAAGGACCTTTCTCCCATTCCAGACTTATCCCCCCGCCTCTCTTTTGTTGATGTCCACCGGGAACGAGGACAAGGTCTTTGATCCCGGTATTACATTCGAGGCTTCCCCATGGACCATTTAATTCGGGGACGAGTCAGGCTCGTGACTCGGTTAACAAAAACAATCGCTTTTTGGGAGGCAACCCAATTATCTATCTATATTTCCCTGTTTTCAACATAAGTGTAGGGGGGGAGCCCCGTGGTGTTTCTTGTTTTCTTTCTTATCATGTGCAGGGATTAGAGCTTCAAAGACACACTCTTGATGACTTTTGACGAACCATGATTCCGTGTTCCCTTCTTCCCGGTTCTATCCTAAACTCTCTTCGATTCACTATTTTATATTTCTCAATATTAAAATAGGAATCTCTTTAGTTGTCTCTTCCTTAACGAAATTTAAACAACGTGCACAATGTCCTAAGTGTAGGGGAGTTTCCTCCCACATGCTTAAACATTGAGGACAATGTTTATATTAAGTGTAGGGGGACTTCTATCGAAGTTAAGTGGTCTTTTCCTTGTATTTGTCCTCATTTTAACCGGAAAATTTGATTTTTCGACATTTTTCAAAAATTTTAATCTATTTTGGCCTAGTTGTATAGTTGTTTTTACCTTTGTATAGTTATTTTCTTTCCTTACTAGAATAAATTTTAAATAAGTGGTTTTAATTTTCAAACGTTGTGAATCTTTTAACTCAATCCGAGTTTACTTATCTAAGTTTACTCTAGCTAGTATCCTTAACGTGTTTAAGTCAAGTTTTGCTAGGCTTTTATTTAGGGAGCTAAAAACGCGAAAGTCTTAACTCTCACGAGTTAAGAACAAGAACTTTTCGCAAGTTCCTATAATTGATCCTAGAGAGTCGTTTATCAAGGGAACTTTAAAATGCGATTTCTAAACTTGAAAAAGTCTAAGAATTTACAAGATCCTATAGATGACTCGAAAACCCAAAACTTTGATTTAATAGGCTAAGCATCCACGAGTCTCATTCCTTGAGATTTTAAACTGTGGAGGACGAGAGATGATAGAGTCAATTATAAGTTTGGTATTCTTTCGTGAATTTATGTGAGTTAATTATGAGCCTATTCTCCCATCGCTTGCTAATAAATTTATCTGCAATAAATAAGGTTGTACGATTTGAAAAGTTACTTAGCTTCTAGCCCAAGATCGTTTAAAAGTTGCTCGGTATGGATTAGAGTTCATAGCCAAGACATAACTTATTGAAGCGGGATACGAAGATTTGCGAGTCCAAAAAGGTCCTAACAAGACTCGAGGGCTATATTTTGTTGCTAAAGATCCAAAGTGATGTGAAGAATCATTTATCGAAAATTAATATGAAGGATCGAGACACACGACGAAAAGCAAAAACTACCCAAAAGTCATGGAGAAGTGAATCCGAAAAGACCCTAGCAAGATATGAGGATAAATAGATCCAAGTCATAAAAGGAGGCGGATCGTTGTATATCAAAGTCCAAAATAAAGATTGGAGAAAAATGAAGAAGTCGTGGTCTAAGTATGAATCTCTCAAAACTTCAAGTGAATAAATTCCATTATGAAGAGAAGACCATAATTTCATGAACGTCTCTCAAGGTTTGAAGTATGAATTCGTTGCCAAATATCGGTCTGAGAAAGGTCTCAAATCGCGAAGCGAGTTATGCCAAGATATGAACTTTATGAGGTCCCGAGAAGCAGTTTTAAAAGATTTTGTCCTTTAGCTAACTACTGATTAAATCGTTCACTTTATTTTCGGACTAAATAACTATCGAAATAAGTCAAAAATGCATCCTCGTGATCATTCAAGACAACAATAAAATATAAGAGATACCCCTAGGAATAAGGGAGTCTAAGTGAATAATTGGCCCACATGAGTTCGTGTTAGTTTACTAACTTATAATAACAATGATCTCGTTTCTAAGTTTGGTTTGGAGAAAGTGAAAACTTGAGGATGATGATCATTCACGACCTTTCCAAAACCCAAAGGTATGATTTTGATTTCTTTACTTTGTATGTTTATAATTTTCTATCTCTTTAATAAAGGCCAACGTGGATTGATTGTGATGAAATATGTAAACGTGCTTTGTAACTAATGCATTGCATGAGGACATTACAATGGTTAAGTGTAGGGGATTTGATAGGTGTGAAAACACCCATCCTTTTTACCACTTAATTACAATAATAACCGAGCCAAAACGTGTATTTTATGTCATTTATGTCGGAATTATGCGTGGTTTGTGTTTTTGTTGTGATTTAGGACGAAAAAAGTGAAAAGTGGAGAAAACACGGGATTTCACGGGCTTTTATCGAAGAAAAAGACGAAAGATGAACTCGAAAGATCAAGAGTAGAAAAAGAACGGAAGTCCAAGACCAATTCTGAAGATTTATCGAAGAAAAAGTCAAAAGACGGAAGTTTACTAAAAGCCGAAGAACTCGAGTCTTATTTATGAAGAAAATTCAAAGACGAGATTAAAGAAATCCCAAGACAAAGTCATTGAAGTAAAAAGATTAAAGAAGATTAAGGACTTGAGCATGCAATTAAGGAAAAGAAGAAAGAGGGAGGAAGCTTCCTAAGCTCCTCCCTAATCTCCCTATATATAGCCTTCTATGTTTTCATTTTCAAGTTGTTGGTGGCTTGACAAACCACACTTCCACCATTTTCATACCTTGTTATTTAATTTCTTGCACTTTAATTACTTGTTATGCACCTTTAATCCATTTAATTTTCAAGTAAGTTTTCATTTATTGTTCTTGAATATTTACTTTTCTTGTTTAATCTCTCATCTTCCTTTCTTGATTTTAGTTTACTTTTGGTGCGAAATATATTTGATCCGTGTTGATCTTGATGTTTTCGTGCTTAAAGAGTTCATCTTTTTATTCATCCATGAGTTTTTATATGGATTAAGCTTTGAGCTTGACATGCTTATTGGCTTAATTTGTGTTTAGCTTATGTTCTTTTAAAGTTTTCTTAAAAAGTTTCATTTTTTATAGTTTGATTTAAAAGTTGCTTACTTTAAGATTGGATAAGTTGTTATTCGTGCTTATTTAGCCTTTTGCATATTTGATTCGTTCTAGTTTTGGTGATTAGCTTATCATTATAGCTTATTACCTAGATTATTCTCGAATCAATAGGTAATCGGAAAGGGTACAAACCCTTTTCCGATCTAGCTTTCCGATTAGTGTACCCCTTATTCCGATCTGTTGATCAGAAAAGGGTTTTATGAAATTCCGATTATGTTGGTTTTGTGACATTCCGATTTCGATTACTCTATTATTCCGATTGTGTTTTATTTATGCATTCCGAGTAAGGACTCTTTAGACATTCCGATTGGCTTGGTTGTCATGTATTCCGACGGGTTGTTTTCCATTATTCCGATCTGGATCTTATCCCCATATTCCGATTAGCCTTGTTTTTCCCTTATTCCGATTGCATTCTCTTTATTCCGATAAGTGTCATTTTGTACATTCCGATCACGTCTCTTTTGGGTGTATTCCGATTACGTTCATGTTCCATCATTCCGATCACACTTTCCGATCGGATTCCGACTGGATTCCGATCGGGTATATTCCGATTGGTTGATTTGTTTTATTTTAATATTTTGTTTTCGTAAAAGTGAAAATGTTTTCTCATTTTGTTTTTAGTCTATTTTAATTTCGTTTTGCATTTTTATTTGATAGTCAATTTACTTTTCGTTAAGTTTTAATTTTACGTCATTTAATATCTCGTCATTTACTTTTATAGTTTTAAATATTGCACCGTTTACGTTTCAACTAGTTTTAGTTTTAATTACCCGTCATTTATTTCAAAGTCTTGCACATTTATTTTACAACAACCAAAAATATTATTTTTACCGAAAACAACTGAGTCGCACAATTAACCAGAGATCAATTCGAGAAGATACCGAGAAAACGAACTTTTTCAACTAGTAAAATCATAATTTCACTCATCAAGCTATATCTTAATAGGACGAGCTTTCCTTTTAGGCTTTTTGTCCTTAACATGAACTTTATAGCTTAAAGTCAAGCTCGTTATTCTCGAAAATTTTCCTACTTATTACAATGTTCTAAGAAACGATACATAATAAACCTATGACCGAACATTCTTGTTTGGCTCAATAGTTTGAGGCACACAATATCCCCCAATGAGAGGTCATTCCTATACAACATTTTTAGATTATAAAGATTACTAATCTCGCCATAAATGAGTCGGGAACGTGTAATAGTAGTCTTGTTCCTTCATGTTGTGATCTTTGAGCCTTTTTCGTTGTCTTTCGACTTTGTCTTTAATCTTAAGATCTTTAAATCTGTGACCGAGTCATTCTTGATGATACAATATTTTGAGACTAACATCTCACTCACTGAGAGGTCATTCCTCTATGACATGCGAGTATTTACGGAGATTATTAATCTTTCAGTATTGAGATCTTCAAAATGACTTATTCATTCGTGTTGGTCACCATCCTTGACTTGTCTTTGCCATCTTGTTATCTTGTGTCTTCATCCACATTCTCACACTATGCACCATCTTGAAAGCTTGCTATCAATATCCTTTGAAGAGTGGTCATTCCTCTATATTAATTAAGGAAGATTTTGAAAATCAGAGTTGTGGAAGTCTTTGTCTAGTGTGATATTTAGCTTTCTTGATTCCTCGATCTTGATGCATTAAGTTTGTCTTTGGGCATGAGTATGTGGTTATGAACCTTCGACTTTGTTGAGTACACCATAACGCCACCTTCTCGGTACTGAACATAGACACGAACTAAATGGCTTTGACATTTGTCTTAAATCTAGCATTTTACCTCCGATCGGTGAAGACCACTAGACGATATTAAATACTGTACCTGTGATTAGGTAGATTCAATTAAGAACCTCATTGACAGGGTTTCACGGCTATACTATCCGTTCTCTTTACTCGACCGTCTCAAAGCAAGACTGCGAACATAAAGAGTGAATCAATTGGATAAATATCCATTTGATTAAAGTCGTCAATCAAGTTCCTGGAAAAAGCTTGATTCATAAAGAATCTTACCATTATTGCTTTCTAGTTAACACAAGCTTGATTCATAAAGAAACTCGCAAGTCACCTGCCGCAGTGCTGTTTGAGGTTGACACTGGAAGGATTTCCATTCGTCACTATGAATACTAACAAGTATCACTCTAGATGTTCTGGCAAGACCATAAAGATATTGCGCTAAAACCTGAAACGAGTTTGAATCGATTAAGAATCAAACCACTGTTGCTTTTCAGTTTTACACATGCTCAATTCATAAAGCATCTTACATATGACCTACCGTAGTGTTGTTTAATGTTAACACTGGAAGGATTTCCACTCATCATTGGGAATACTAAGTAGTATCACTCTGAGTGTTCTAGAAATATCGCAAGGATATAGCGTAGGACTCTTTTCTTCGTCATGTAGTGTGTCCTAACGAGATTTGATTGATCTCTTGGCTCTAGACTTTATTTGTGCACTATTGGTAATCGGAGGCTGGAGCAGATGCGACCTATTCAATATCAACTATCTCGGAGTGAGGAAGTCAATAGAAGTCGCATTGAACTCCGTGAAAATAAAACAAACTTCTTTTGAGAGAAGCCTGAGTTAGCTGGGGATGGGTTGTGCATTGCATCACTGGGTCCATGATGCTTGTCTTCATGATGTGTTGACCCAGTTTATGCCTAAGTTGTATGGAGGGCTATTTTCTTTTCACCCTTTATCCTTACATTTTGTGACAATCCATCAATTTATGGTTGATATTTTATTCTCGAATATTATTTAAAAACATTATTTTAATGTTACAATATGAACTCACTTATTTTTGGGAAGAAATTTGGATTTACGTCTTGAAGTAGCATCGACTACGTCTAAACCGGAGGATTCAACGTTACGTACTTACGTTTACATACACCGTCTTTGGTGACAGTCCGACATTTCAGAAAATAAATTTATTCATGAATATTATTTTGGAGTTTTAAATTTGTGTTGGTTCATAAACTCACAAATTTACGAGAAGAGATTAGGACTTACGATTTTATTTTAACATCCTTTACGACTAAACCGGAAACCTTAGGATTACGTATTTACGTTTTCGAACTCAGTTTTTGATGAGACAATTTTTATTAGATTCGTTTTGTGCCGTTGATTCATAATTTATAAAAACGTTTTTCGTAAAACGACCCGAGGGCACGCAAATCGAGGAAACTAGAATCGAGAAGTACCCGTAAATAAATGGGGATGAGACAAGTGGGACACTTGCCCCACCCCATCAAAACCGGCCACATTAAGCTACATAAACCATGAGGTGTCACAACCTCATAAACAAGTAAACACTTGTTACTTTGTGCTTACAAAGTAAGCAAGCTTACATCAAAACCACTTCTCATTACCACTAGCTCACATTCCACTCATGCAAACAATTTATAAATCCTCTCACCCCTTCCCTTTGTGCCGTCCATATCTCACCTTCAAACACCCATTTCATCAAAATCTAACCACAAAATCTTATGTTATATACACATATGTTGAAGCCCTTTTAAAACCCTATTGATTGGTGGTGCTTATAACATCCAAGGAGGAGTTTTCATGGAGTAGTAGGGCTGATTTTCCACAAGGAGTTTATGAAGATTGGTGGTCATGAAGATGGTCTTGGTGCATCACAAGTTTCTCCATCAAAATCCATGTTTTGATCAACCTACATCATCATGGTGGTATAAAGATTGTCCTCCTCATCTTCTTGTTATTTTGGTTATGTAAACATGTATTTTATTTCCTATTGTATATGTATATGATGATTATATGATGATAAAAATGTTATGTGGGGATTTGTTGTTGATAAATATGATTAAAAAGGTGAAAAACTATAAAGAACAAGGCTAAAATCTTGCTTAAAAGTGATGGCTGTATAAAATAGTAAAGAAACAGGTCATGGACTGATAAAATGATGAAGTAGAATCCATTTACAGTAAGCTATGGGTCTTGTACACATGTGAGAGTTGGCCATGCAATGGAATCATTGTAATGAGTGAGATATGATCAAAACAAGTTTAAAGTACAAATCTGAGTTCACTGTTTTGGACGATTTTTAGAAAATACTTAGAAGATGATTCAACAGTAGCTATAGAAGAGTTAAATGTAGCACATATCATGTAGTTTATGTGATAAAAATTTGAGCTTCTATCTCCATATAAAACTCTAGATATGGCAGTTTTGGTGAAAGTGAAGATAAAAATCAGATTTTGGAAATTAAAATATAATACTATTATATAAGCACTCAAAATTTAGTAGTATAAAATATAAAATAAAACCCACTAACTTATATAATACATTTATATAAATATGTACAATGGTAAATAAGTGGACATTTTAATAAAAATGGTAACTTGTTAAGTTTTATAAGTTATAAAACTATAAACATGATTTTTACGACTTTTTCGGCTATTACCGTAAAATTAACGTTTTTGTTAAATAAAACTTAGAAGGTTAGACCCGTCTAATATAAAATTTATAAAACTCATATACTGATATATAAACATATATAACAAGTAAAAACCAATGAAACCCGAACTATAGGACATACGGGCATTAACGAGCTAAGTAAACATATTGGACTAATAATTGGACTAAATAAGTTAAACCCTTATAAAAAGAACTTATTGGACTTAACCCATTTGGGTCCAAATTGAAAGTTTAAATACTGATAATATAAGTATGAAAAGGATTAATAAGAGTTAAAGAACTTATAATAGGCTTATTGGATCTAAAACACGTAAATAGGTAAAACGAGAAAACTAGTATAAAAGTTATCGACACATAACACAAAAATGAGTAAATGAGGATATGTAAACCCACTTGATCATCATATATATATAAAATCATCATATGTATACATAATTGTTATTTTTATAAAGTCATTGGACATGAGTCTAAGACGAGTATTATTTGTCTAGGTTTCCGTGATTGAAGCACGTACCGTACGTCCGAATTGCCGATAACTCGCCTTCCCACATCAACGTGAGTTCATAGCCTCGCACTCTTTTAAATGTTTTTATGAAATTTTTTATAAACCCGCGAGGGAGATAACATGTTAGTTTTTATAAAATAGGACACCATTTGTCCCGATTGCTTGTTTATTGATTTGGACCCGAATGATTGTATGACCCGAATGATTGTATGACCCGAATGATTGTATGACCCGATTGTATGACCCGATAAATGATTAAAGGACCCGATAGATGAAATCAAATGGATTATTAAAGTTAGGTTATGTCACTAAAAGTCCCATTAGCATGAATTGTGAACTACCGGGATTTGGTAGACGCTTATGCATATAATAGTATTATTTGGGGACGATCACCCCAGTTCGCGCCTTGACGGTTGATCCCCGTCGTGCCACATTGATTGGTAAGCGAATTTATGTATGAGAAGATTTCCATAGCGTGACCTTTGTGACGACACGCTACTTTAGATGGGTAAAATTGGTATCGGGTTAGCTACCCGTTGTTGGTTTAGTAAGGTAACAATGTCATGCGGCTTATAATAATCCAAAACTAACGAAATACTACTAGACGC
This sequence comes from Glebionis coronaria, assembly GCA_025667525.1. NCBI lineage: Eukaryota > Viridiplantae > Streptophyta > Magnoliopsida > Asterales > Asteraceae > Glebionis > Glebionis coronaria. Next base: position 471,694,297 of record CM046879.1, read on the forward strand.
TCCGAATTACGATGTATTGCCTGACTAGCAATACTGGGTCATACTATTGATATTATGTTTGTGTTTTGGTTTTCATAACCATATTCATATAACGGTTTTTATTTTCATACAACGTTATAAGACGTATTGTATGATATTTTTACGACATTGGCTCGTATAATGATTTTTAAGGCAAACTCCTATATTATGATTTTGATAAAGATTTGTATAAAATGATTTTGGCTATTTCATGGCCTATCAAAACGATTTGTACAAAATGATTTTTAGTAATACTTTTATACTGATATTATATTGATGGAATTTATTAAACTCTATGAATTCACTCGGCGTTATCGCTGACCTTTTCTTTTAACATGTTTTATCTCAGGTACTTGAAGGTAATTCTCGGGAAGACGACAAGAATTCATGGCCCGCACTTAAACAAAATTTTCCATTCAAATACTTTGTAAAACTTGTTACGAAATACAATGACTTGGGACCGATGTAACTTTGATATTTATGAATGGAAATGCTTTATTAATAAACGACGCGATTTTTAAGCATTGTCTATGATGTGAGTAATGTGTTATCCCGTAACACCAACGAGTCTTCCGCTGTATTGAATCGTATAAATTTGGGGGTGTTACAGTTTGGTATCAGAGCTCTCATTATAGAGAACGAAAGATTTTTAAAACCAAGGTTTTGAATAAAACTTTTCAAAATCTTTTAACTATAAACATTTTTCTAAAAATGTCTAAAAATCTTTTGACAATAACGGTGCCGAAGAATTCCCGAGTTACCGACAAGGCCAGACTGAGAAGTGTTATTTTAATATATATATATAACTTGGATTATATATATATATATATATATATATATATATATATATATATATATATATATATGATGTAATTTTATTACATGATTGTTTGAGGATTTTTGTGATATTTATACGAGGTATTTATACGACGTAGATTGTCACAAGGAACCCTAATTCCCCTAGTAAATTAATCGAAGCTATTCTCATAGGAACTCTAGCTATTCTTGATCTAAACCAAGTTGTGGATATTTATGATCCCGACAAATGGTTGATATTCGTAGAAATGTAGATATTAGTTGATTGTGATATTGAAAAAGAATTGGCGAGATTAAATCTGATATCGATGTTATGACGATCTTTCCTTATAGAGTGGAGTTTGACAAAACGTTATCACCTGGAAAGATGTCATATGATTCGTTGTCATCCAATTCTTAAATTGAAATCGAAAGGGTGAATGTTGCACTTGAGGCTGTCATTGGAACCATTACCCAAAAGCTTCATGGCACTAGTACCTTTCCGAGAAGTCTGATTGAATGTGTGAGTCATTTCATATTAATGACTCATTTGATAATTGTTGTTGTAAGAGCTAATAGGATTGGAAATTAAGTGTTGATTCATATTGAGATTGTATTGCCTTTTAAGGCCTAAGAATAAAGTTGAAAGTATTGGAATATGAGGTAGGATATTGAATTGAGTATAAAATTGGTTGAAACTTGAATGAAGTAAAAATTTAACCTATATGGAATATGAGATTATTAATAGAAGTCGTTAAGTTCTGTGACTGAATTATAAGGTTTTAATTGATTGTTGATTCGTGTTAAGGGTTGTTCCTAGGCCATTGTCCACTGACGAGGATGCCCAGTGTCCAAGAAATAAATTGAAGAAAATCTTCTTCTGATTTGGGACCGATGGATCTTCCGGGACAGGTGGACACCTAATGACTTTTGTGGATTAGTATTCATTGTGGTATCTTTCAAAAATAATCCCTAACTTAACTGAGATATCATTTGGTAGGATGAGTTTTGAGAATTGTATGACATAGTGACACGTAATGTGTTACGGTACAATTTGACTTGTTTGTGATTAATGAAAAGACTACCTTTGATTGCTAAATTCTACATGTATGAATGATATCTATCTTTTATTGCTTCTTCCTAATGTTCGCATTAGTGATGCAACCATTGAACAAGTACTCATCTTGAATCGAGTTACGTTGTGGATTATTCTTTTTGAGTGCCATCGAGATCATGAACCTCATGATTATATGGCTAAAGCTCATTTTTATCATATTGTAGTTAAGATCTTGGTGAACAACTCTTCATCACTCTTTTGCAGATCACACATTGTTTTTATAAAGTTAAAACGGTATCCTTTGAGAAAATTTAATTTTCATCACAATAAGGATTATTCAAAGTGAGATTTATAAGTGATTAATATCAAAATGAAGTTGTTTATGAGACGCTTTGGAAACTTAATTATTTCCATAACAAAGAAAATCTTTGTAAATTTATTCTTGATTCTTATTTGAGAAATATGCATGAAAATGTTTTTATTATAAACATGATGATAAAATTTTGACGAACTGAGTATTGCATCGTTAATCTTGAAATTGTATATAGTTGCGCGCCTACATACAATTCGGAATGAACCATGCAAGGCTGACTAGTAGTCACCATAAAACTGATTAATACACTACATTCTCTTTAAAGGTTGTGAAAGATTAAATTTTATGAGATCTGCAAGAAGTGAAAAATAAGGACATAGTGTTAGGGACACCTACATATGTGCCTGTAGCATCTATTCTTCTGAGTCGAATTTACTCATCTGTGGAAATTGTCTTATTTGAAAATTGACAATTCTTTCTTGTCCAATTCTCCCGTAGTAAGATTCTTAGGAAAAGTATCTGATTACCGAGTGTTGATACCAGACTGGATGTATTGACGTTCTTATCATTTCTTATGATTTAATTTCATTTGAATGACCTGGGTAACGATCCGAGGAGCTTTCGAATGCGTACTCACATTATGAAAACATGGGATATATTCATATTCGTATAATGTTTTCGTCTGTATCTGATCTGAAATTCTCTCGCATAGATTATGCGTTGACCTTACTCTTTTAATAGTAGTTGTGTATCCTAATATCCCTGAATTTGTGAAGGATTATGAATTATTATTAGTCTTTTGAGAAGTTCACATCTTGTCGACGGCAATAAAACTGGAAAGTTGATAGTGCCAGTAGAATGGATTGATTGATTATGACATGACGACATTGTCTTAATTGATGGGAACTCGAGTAGAATTCCCCTAAAAGATAAGATGTTGATTATCAAAAGTTACTTAAATAATTCTTGATGGATGACCATATCCTGCATTTAGACTTGAAATTTTACCGTGAATGGTTATGAACTAGTTATAGATATTGTAATCTAGAAAGAACCTAATATGAATTTATTAAAAGATGTTTATGTTATCTAAACTTTAGGAGGTATTTGTTAATAAATTACCTAGACTTTTGCCATTAAGGCAAGTTGAAATTGGTATTGATTATATTTCCGGTGCTGCACTTGTGGCTTGTGCACTGTACGTCAGCACCATCTGAATTTAAGGAATTACCGTACAACTGAGAGAGTTGTCGGAGAAAGATTTTATTCTACCAAGCCTGTCATCATGAAGAGCTATGGTGTTATCATTCTTTATAATTATAGATTACTGTTAACTGAGTAAATTGACAATCGAAAACGATATCCATAACTCGAAATGGAAGATTTGTTCGATCATTTACAAGGTGTTAGCGTATGTTTTAAAGATTTGATCCATGGCATGGTTATCATCAAACTTCGCATCTGCGAAAGAGATTATCTATTCCAGTCACTACATCCAGAACTTGTAATAAGCATTATGAGTTTCACGTGATGTCGTTTGGATTGACTAATACACATGTAGCATTCATAAATTTGGTGAATCACGTGTGTAGGCTGTAATTTGATAAATTCATGCTCGTGATCATTAAAGACTATATGTTTGTTTATAAGAATAAGAATGAGTTAATAATTATTTATAGACTGTCCTAAATTGGCCGAACAATTAAAACCTAAAATCTTGAATATTTAACATGAGATTTAAGACTTAATCCTTTACAATTATTTGACCGTGTAATTTAAAAGATGATGGAATCTATATTGATTCTTTAAAAGTTAGAAGTCATTTAAGACTTTGAGTTATACTAAAAAGAAAGTGCAAATATATTTGGACAAATGTTTTAACAAAGGATTTTTTTTAAAGGGATTATTCCCTTATACACAAATCATTTAACTAAACTTCTGTTTAGGGGTAAATGTTTGTGTATACTTCTAGACAACTTAAGAAGAATTGAGGAAACTATATAACTTATGACTTGAAATTTGAAACGACAATTTTTGCTTTTCAACTAAGAAAACTTTGACTAAAGTATAAACAAAGATTTTTCAAATATTTACGAATCTTATTAATTATTTTTGATAAATCAACAAAAATCTTGTTAATTAAATTCAAATTTATTTTTGAACATTTTATATAATTGGTCGAACTAGGAAATTTAAAATTTTACGTTTACGTTTCATAAAATTTAAATATCTAACCTTTAATTACTTGTAATACTTATCGACGCTTAAAACGTCGGATTGAGAAAAACAGATAAAAATGATAGATAAGACAAAACTAAAACTTAGAAATTATGAAGAAAGGTGAACGTAATTACTGACGCATAATATAGAAAGAATATCTGAGTGAATTGTGGACATGATAATTATATCATCATAAGAAGTGAATATAGATACCGACGCATTATGTAGAAAAGATAAAGAACCAGTTAGGACATGTTCCTTAATAATGAAGGTGCAAAATAAATTGCCGAACAATATAAAAATAACTGATGCTTGTAAGAAGGATAATATAGATAATAAAAAGGGGTTCGCGGCTAATATGAACCATTAAAATTGAGAAGCCGATAGCGTAAATGTTTTAAAGACCACTTGTGATTGTCTAAATATAGAGGATCGTGAGATATAGTTATGTTGGAATTTGTAAGTATAAGTATTCTATTTATTTCATTTATGACTAAAAGTATCTTTGTCTGAAGAAGTTGTACTGATGGCAAAATTATGAATGCAAAGATTGCCTCATACATTAGTAAACGTCTAGCTATGCAAAGGTCATCATCTGAATTTGATTCGATTTGGGTCATCGTCGACAGACTGACCAAATCTGCTAATATCATTCCCGTTAATGATAAATGCAAAAGAGTTATGTAAGCATAGTGTGCCTGTATCGAACATCTTTATCAAGATCCTCGCTTCGCATCAAATTTCTAGAGATTTGCTCAGAAGTCATTGAGAACGAACCTTGATGAGAGTACTATGTACCACCCCAATCGAAGGGACGAGGTAAAGTAACAATACAAAATAATATAAGCACTGTTTTATGTTTGAATGATTGACCTTTGGTAATAGACCGTATAATCGTTTTCCTTTGGAGAGATTATCATTGATAATCATCGTATTAGGATTGAGATCGAATCTTGTTAGGATCTAGATATTAGAGCATCTGTAAGCAAGAGTTGAGATGAAGACACCCGACATACACCCATTGTGAGTTGGACATGTCTTTTAGGTATAAGGTTTCCTATGATGGCGAACCTAACCTTACAAAATACCCGACCCGCGAGATCTGAAATGATTGTTGAAATTAGGATCTGATTATTGACAGCCGGTAGTGGGCAAGAGGTTATGTGAAAGTGAAATGTAGATCTTGAAGTGCCAGATGGGTAGCGAAGTTATGCCACAATTTTTAAACTTGGAAAATGAATTCATGATCTGAAAAATCATGGGATATAAGTCCCCGTTGTATGGGACCATTGAGATGATGTAAAAGTTGGGATTGAAAGGCATATAAGCTGGATCTACCCTAGGACTTCAAGAACTGCGTGAATTATGTTTCGTAAATCGAACTTGATGGAATATCTATCAAGTAAAAATCTGGTTGTTCTTAGTAAAGCTTAGATCAGCGAAAAGTTGCATTCATCAGAAACCCGTGAACATTATGGATAGAGAAAGTAAGTCAACATTAAGACTGATCTTATTCCCGTAGTTATGTTTGATGAAACTCGCGTATTATAATGAATTGCACTTGTGAGAAAGGACCGAATGTGGAGGAAATACCCACATGGCTTTAACTCTATAAGAAGCGAGTAGTAAGGTAAGATGATCTTTGAGGACAAAGATCATGTTTAGGGGTAAATGCTGTGACAATCCGTCAATTTATGGTTGATATTTTATTCTCGAATATTATTTAAAAACATTATTTTAATGTTACAATATGAACTCACTTATTTTTGGGAAGAAATTTGGATTTACGTCTTGAAGTAGCATCGACTACGTCTAAACCGGAGGATTCAACGTTACGTGCTTACGTTTACATACACCGTCTTTGGTGACAGTCCGACATTTCAGAAAATAAATTTATTCATGAATATTATTTTGGAGTTTTAAATTTGTGTTGGTTCATAAACTCATAAATTTACGAGAAGAGATTAGGACTTACGATTTTATTTTAACGTCCTTTACGACTAAACCGGAAACCTTAGGATTACGTATTTACGTTTTCGAACTCCGTTTTTGATGAGACAATTTTTATTAGATTCGTTTTGTGCCATTGATTCATAATTTATAAAAACATTTTTCGTAAAAAGACCCGAGGGCACGCAAATCGAGGAAACTAGAATCAAGGAGTACCCGTAAATAAATGGGGATGAGACAAGTGGGACACTTGCCCCACCCCCATCAAAACCGGCCACATTAAGCTACATAAACCATGAGGTGTCACAACCTCATAAACAAGTAAACACTTGTTACTTTGTGCTTACAAAGTAAGCAAGCTTACATCAAAACCACTTCTCATTACCACTAGCTCACATTCCACTCATGCAAACAACTTACAAATCCTCTCACCCCTTCCCTTTGTGCCGTCCATATCTCACCTTCAAACACCCATTTGATCAAAATCTAACCACAAAATCTTATGTTATATACACATATGTTGAAGCCCTTTTAAAACCCTATTGATTGGTGGTGCTTATAACATCCAAGGAGGAGTTTTCATGGAGTAGTAGGGCTGATTTTCCACAACGTGTTTATGAAGATTGGTGGTCATGAAGATGGTCTTGGTGCATCACAAGTTTCTCCATCAAAATCCATGTTTTGATCAACCTACATCATCATGGTGGTATAAAGATTGTCCTCCTCATCTTCTTGTTATTTTGGTTATGTAAACATGTATTTTATTTCCTATTGTATATGTATATGATGATTATATGATGATAAAAATGTTATGTGGGGATTTGTTGTTGATAAATATGATTAAAAAGGTGAAAAACTATAAAGAACAAGGCTAAAATCTTGCATAAAAGTGATGGCTGTATAAAACAGTAAAGAAACAGGTCATGGACTGATAAAATGATGAAGTAGAATCCATTTACAGTAAGCTATGGGTCTTGTACACATGTGAGAGTTGGCCATGCAATGGAATCATAGTAATGAGTGAGATATGATCAAAACAAGTTTAAAGTACAAATCTGAGTTCACTGTTTTGGACGATTTTTAGAAAATACTTAGAAGATGATTCAACAGTAGTTATAGAAGAGTTAAATGTAGCACATATCATGTAGTTTATGTGATAAAAATTTGAGCTTCTATATCCATATAGAACTCTAGATATGGCAGTTTTGGTGAAAGTGAAGATAAAAATCAGATTTTGGAAATTAAAGTATAATACTATTATATAAGCACTCAAAATTTAATAGTATAAAATATAAAATAAAACCCACTAACTTATATAATACATTTATATAAATATGTACAATGGTAAATAAGTGGACATTTTAATAAAAATGGTAACTTGTTAAGTTTTATAAGTTATAAAACTATAAACATGATTTTTACGACTTTTTCGGCTATTACCGTAAAATTAACGTTTTTGTTAAATAAAACTTAGACGGTTGGACCCGTCTAATATAAACTTTATAAAACTCATATACTGATATATAAACATATATAACAAGTAAAAACCGATGAAACCCGAACTATAGGACATACGGGCATTAACGAGCTAAGTAAACATTTTGGACTAATAATTGGACTAAATAAGTTAAACCCTTATAAAAAGAACTTATTGGACTTAACCCATTTGGGCCCAACTTGAAAGTTTAAATACGGATAATATAAGTATGAAAAGGATTAATAAGAGTTAAAGAACTTATAATAGGCTTATTGAATCTAAAACACGTAAATAGGTAAAACGAGAAAACTAGTATAAAAGTTATCGACACATAACACAAAATGAGTAAATGTGGATATGTAAACCCACTTGATCATCAAATATATATAAAATCATCATATGTATACATAATTGTTATTTTTATAAATTCATTGGACATGAGTCTAAGACGAGTATTATTTGTCTAGGTTTCCGTGATTGAAGCACGTACCGTACGTCCGAATTGCCGATAACCCGCCTTCCCACATCAACGTGAGTTCATAGCCTCGCACTCTTTTAAATGTTTTTATGAAATGTTTTATAAACCCGCGAGGGAGATAACATGTTAGTTTTTATAAAATAGGACACCATTTGTCCCGATTGCTTGTTTATTGATTTGGACCCGAATGATTGTATGACCCGAATGATTGTATGACCCGATTGTATGACCCGATAAATGATTAAAGGACCCGATAGTTGTAATCAAATGGATTATTAAAGTTAGGTTATGTCACTAAAAGTCCCATTAGCATGAATTGTGAACTACCGGGATTTGGTAGACGCTTATGCATATAATAGTACTATTTGGAGATGATCACCCCAGTTCGCGCCTTGACGGTTGATCCCCGTCGTGCCACATTGATTGGTAAGCGAATTTATGTATGAGAAGATTTACATAGCGTGACCTTTGTGACGACACGCTACTTTAGATGGGCAAAATTGGTATCGGGTTAGCTACCCGTTGTTGGTTTAGTAAGGTAACAATGTCATGCGGCTTATAATAATCCAAAACTAACGAAATACTACTAGACGCTCCGAATTACGATGTATTGCCTGACTAGCAATACTGGGTCATACTACTGATATTATGTTTGTGTTTTGGTTTTCATAACCATATTCATATAACGGTTTTTATTTTCATACAACGTTATAAGACGTATTGTATGATATTTTCACGACATTGGCTCGTATAATGATTTTTAAGGCAAACGCCTATATTATGATTTTGATAAAGATTTGTATAAAATGATTTTGGCTATTTCATGGCCTATCAAAACGATTTGTACAAAATGATTTTCAGTAATTCTTTTATACTGATATTATATTGATGGAATTTATTAAACTCTATGAATTCACTCGGCGTTATCGCTGACCTTTTCTTTTAACATGTTTTATCTCAGGTACTTGAAGGTAATTCTCGGGAAGACGACAAGAATTCATGGCCCGCACTTAAACACAATTTTCCATTCAAATACTTTGTAAAACTTTGTACGAAATATAATGACTTGGGACTGATGTAACTTTGATATTTATGAATGGAAATGCTTTATTAATAAACGACGCGATTTTTAAGCGTTGTCTATGATGTGAGTAATGTGCTATCCCGTAACACCAACGAGTCTTCCGCTGTATTGAATCGTATAAATTTGGGGGTGTTACACATTTCTTTTTCATTCTTCAACCACTTCAATGCTTACTAAGACGTTGATTGTTGTAAAATTACCCCTTTAGGAAAAGGATGGTAAATGTGGCAAGTATTAAGTGTCGGTTTAGGAAAACCAAGCACTAATGACCAATTAAGTTCAAGTTCGTTCTCGAGGAGGCTAGTGTGTTGTGTAATGAATTGATTAATGTTTGTTTGATTATATGATTGAGAAAGAAATGAGATTAGAAGAGAAAAAGACGGTTACGAAAACGGATTAAACTAAGACGAAAACGTGAACACGTAAAACCGTAAATAGTGCCAAAATTAAAATTTTAACCTAAAAATTCCTAAAAATTACTAAAAATCCACTATAATATTCTAAGAGTTTACAAAAAATCCAAACTTGCTAAAACCTTTTAATTAATTAGATAATGACTTTTTAATGCTAATTAAAGCCCTAAAAATCACAATTAATTATTAAAAAGCCTTAAACAAGATCTTATAGTTTGTAAACCTCAAAAATATCCTAATTAAGCTAAAAACTATTTTTAAAAATTTTAAAACCAAGTTAAACTATTTTTAAGCACTTAAAAACTATTAAAATCAATTAAAACTTAAATTAATTCTAGAAAATAATTGAAAAGTCCTAAAAATATTTGTAAAGTGACAAAACTCCTAATTAAGTGTCCTTAACCTAGGAAAAATGTAAAAACTAAAAAAAATCAAACTTCAATTTTTAATAATAAAATAATATTAAAATATTCAAAAAAATTCAAAGTTCATAAAAAAATTCTAAAAAATTACCAAAAATTTAGAATAATGTAACTAAGACAAAAATGCAATTAAAATTTTATGAAACCTATTTAATAATTTTATATTGAATTTTAAAGTTAGCTAAAAACCCTAAAATCCAATAAAATCAAAAATAAGCTAAATTGAAAACTTAAATAGCTGAAAACCTCAAAGATATAATTCAAAACCCAAAAACTATTTTTTCAGATTTTTAAATTGCCTTTTTCTATTTTTAAATTACTTTTTAAAATTATAACTTAAAATAATCCTAGTAAATTAAATAATTAAGGGAAAAATAAACTTTTTGCTCTGAAAAGTCCTAAAACCTAATACAAACAAAAGAAAAATGATAACTGGTCAAAAACTTAAGGAAATAAGCTGGAAAAAGCTTAATAATAAGTTGCTATGTTAAATAAGCTACAAAACAAAACTGCTTAAGTAAAATTTGAAATGAAACCTAGCAGTCAAAGACCCTAGGGCGCAATGGTAGTGAGTGTGTGTTGTGAGGAGGATGGCGCAGGTTCGAGTCCTGGCCAGTCCTTTTTGAAAAACTTTTTTTTTTTTTTAACTTTTAAAACTCAATCCTTAGTACTTAAATTACTTAAAAACACAAAGCAAATAACCAAAAGACAAGATTTAAAGCTTAGGAAAGCAAAAACGTGCCCAGATTACAAGTATGTTTCTGATGAACACAAGGTGTATCTTCACATGTGAAGAATTTAACAAGAGGCCTTGTTTTTGGATTTCTGATGATGTTTTTGATGGACAAATGGCACCCCCACACCAATTGGGTTGTGGGGAGTCAGTAACAACACAAAACAAGCAAGCTCAAACACAAATATCAAGCTCAAATGACCAAAAAAAGTTACTGATAAGCTAAATGTTATGAATGAGAGAGTTTACTGATTTTTCATGCACAAAAGTGAAAATCAAGAGCCAATAACTTGTTCATAATCCAAGCAAATAGCACATAAGCAATGCACAACCTTATAACACCCTATTATCTAACAAACTTGCAAGATTTAAAACATAAATCCCCACTAAAATCAGTCAAAAAATGACTTTACTGATTTTTGGCTGTTTTTCAAAATTTTAAGCATGCAATTGTGTTTAAAAGCCTATCAAAATGAAAGTCAAGTACAAATATCACCTAATTACTACCTAAGAAGTATGTCTAAACAGGTTTTAAGCAAGTTTGATGATATTAAACCCTACTTAAACCCTTATCCAAACACCCCTTAAAAACTGCAAATCAAAAATTTTCAAGCTAAATCTTAACAAAACTCAAGCAAAATGATTCCAATCAATCTAAACATGCACAATAACAAGTGAGAGACTTAATCAAGCTGATTAAACACATAAACAAGCAGTTTCACCAAAATTCATGTAAAATCACATAAATCTGAAAAATCTTATAAAACTGAAAAAGGGACAAGTAAGCTACCTTGTTGGGCCTACATCCAGGCCCAACAGTGACTGAATAGTCACCTCCAAATAGACTCGGGTCTATGCTGAACTTTGCTGAGATGTTTGACAAAGAAATGGGTAAAAATGGTTATGGCTTGCTTCTTGTTTCCTGCACACCACAACATACCAAGAGGAGAACTTCAAGGATCAAGAGCTTCAAGCTACAAGCTTGAAGCTTTTGATTCAGTAAGTAGTTAACAAGAAAAAAGGAAAAAGATTTTGAGAAAATCTTTGAAAACAAACTTTCTGAAAACTGATTTTTGGAACCTTTGAACTTAAACAGCCAACAAACAAGAATTAAAACAAGATTTAAATTAGCAAGGAAAGTAAAATAGAACTCGTCTCTTTTCATCAACAAACAATTAACCACTTTTCATTCATTCATAAAAGGGGATTTACAAGCTTGTGACCAAAGAAAAGAAAAACAAGAACAAGGGTAATGCACAATCCGCATACTCCTTATATAGACCTAGATAGAACATTCTAGGTACTCTTGAATAAAAAATACAAGCTAAAACCCTAATGGTTTGAAAATCTAAAAATGCCCTTGTTGTTTGACTGAATTCTTGGTCAAAGAAGGTAACATGTGATCTTGTTGTGATGTCCAGCTATGTAGGATTGATCTTAGACGCTTGTTTGAGCTTGGGGGCCAAGGAGTGTGATCCAAACGTTCATCTTGTCGGTTTTAGGGTTTTGAGGGAAAGGGACGGGTGCAGGGGTGGTCCTACACCCACATGGGATGGTCTATGGTCATGGTTTTGGTGTGGGAAGTGATGACAAAAGGTTTAATTACTAATCTGGAAAGGATGGATTAAAACCCCTTTGTTTTAGTGGTAATTAGTCCTGGGAAAAATTAGGGTTTAAATGGGTGATTAGAACAGGTTTAATCCAAATTGGGGGTTAAATTATTTGAATTAGTGTTTGGGAGGGAAGATTAAAATAACTGATTAAATCAGTTATTTATATGGGTGGAGTGTGACGTGGAGGAAAGGGTGGTTTTGATTGGGTGTGGGGTGGAAGTGGGTGATGTGGCAGCTTGTGAGTGGGTGGATGGAGTTTGGTTGTCTGGCAGGAATGGCCCCCAAAGGTTTAAGTTTCTTTCACTTTGTAATAAAACAGCAACAACTTCAAATCCCTTTGTAAATAAGTTTTGGCAGTTTGTCATTTTTGGCACAAGGGTTTTACAAACTTTGAATAAGGACTAAAAGTGTAATTTTGGCAATCCTCAAGGGATTTCAAGGACATGTCTTCATACTTCAAGGTGTTGACTTGTTTGTTGACTTCTTGGAGGACTAATATTGACAATTTAGTTTTGTTGAGGGACTAAATTTGCCAATTCTTCAAAATTAAGGGTCCTTTTTGTAATTTTGACAAACTTTAGGGACCAAACTTGTAATTATGAAGATACAAGGGTATAAAGTGTCAATTCTTCAAAGTTGGAGGACCCTTCTTTATAATTCTTCAAATCTTCAAGGGTTTTCTTTGGAAAGTTCTTCATTAGGGCTTGGTTCATCGTGCGGCTTCGTTTCCCGTGTTCGTTTTTGCATGATTCTTGTGATCTTTTGTCATTTTCGCAATATCCGTACCTAAAATACACAAGCAACAAACACAAGCATATATTTGGGTATTTTGATTATATTTAATGCATTTTAAGCCCAATTTGGACGATGAGACTATGTATAAAAGCAGTCTCATCACTCCCCCATACTAAACCATTGCCGTGCCCTCACGCAATGCTAGAATAAAGTATCGTAGCATCTCCAAAATTCATTTTTATTCATTTTATTGGAATGATAAACTAGCTACACTACTACTATTACTACTACTTGCGTTTTAGACATAATGTATGATTTTCATCGCAAAATGGGATGTTTAGGTTCATAGAATAAGAACACGTTAATGCTTCGTTAGAAATAATTTCGTCGTCCTCGATTTTCACTTTAATTCCATGCTAAGCGTGCAACGAGATCATTGTCATTATAAGTTAGTAATGCTAACACTACTCATATGCCCTAATCACGTACTTATCCTCCCATTATTCCTAAGTTGTATCTCTTATATTTTATGATGTCTTGAATGTTTCCCGAGGATACATTGTTTGACTTATGCGATAATAGAGATTTAGGTCTAAAAATAGAGTCCTAACGGTGTAACTAAGACCATCAAATCAATAACCCCTCCTAATACACAACGATGTTAAAAAATTAAGTTGACAAGAAGAATCGATAAACACGATTTTATAACGGTTTTGAACATGAGACTTATTACCAAGACTTTTATACGCCCCCTAACGGAAGGGCCTTATTATCTTTGGTTTACCTCCATCGTTTATTCAACTTCGCCATGAAGCTTTTATTATGACTTCGGTCTTGCCTTGCCTTTTATTATCCGCCTCATCGGTGGTTTTATTAGCCAAAGACGTATATCCTCACGCTAGAGCGAATTTTGGATCTTTAAAGCTTCGAAGATTAAGGCTTGATTCACTTTCAATTTTTGCATAGATTTTAGGCCTTATGGGGCTTCAAATTGTTTGCTAGATTTAGGTGAGCACTTGAAATCTTATTATTGGGTGAAGCTTTCGATTATTAGGGTGCCAATACTTCAAAACCGTGACGCTGGCGATACCTTAATGTCTTCCCAATTTAATTACACGGAAGCTACTAGAAAAGACTAGAAACCCAACAATCCTAACTAAACCGCTAAGTCAATATTTATTAAGCAAAAAATATTTACATGCGAAGGGAGAATAAGCAAACAACGAGAACACATGAGTTTTTGAAAGAATACGAGTACTCTACGTTTAGCATAGTAACTTATAATTAACTCTATCATTTCTCGTCCTCATTTAAGAGACTTAGCCTAATGTGTAGTTAAGGAATCAATGCTAAGTGCTCAACACGCACGGTCGAGTCATAAATTACTCTTATTCTCGCCATCGGAAAACCTACATTCGTGTCTTCAAACACTTATAAAACATGAGAAAAATTTTAAAATTTGGCCATTTTTAGCCTTATTTTGCAACAAAACGATAACAAAAAGATAAACTTTGGAAAGCGTGAAGGTTTGGCAAGGCAAGTATCTATTCACCCCCCCCCCCCCATACTAAAGTTAAACATTGTCCTCAATGTTTCTAGTCTAGCGGTGCAAACACCCCCATACTAGAGACGTAGTCGAATGCCTAATCTAGCATGGAAAGGGTGTAACCAATAAATTTAAAGCCGTTTATGAAGTGTGCTATAAACCTAAGGTTAGAATAATCAAGGATATATCATGGATATTGAGAAATGTCTCCAAAGCAAACGATCGAGTGCTCCCATAAAACGAATACGAGAGGCTCCAATCGTGAAGATCATGATCTAAAAACCACAATGCTCAAACAACCACGGAACAAAGGTTGGAAGGGCACAAATCCCCACACGTAAGCTACATTAGAAAGCAATAATATGTACATAGGATAAGCATGGGACTCCCCCACGAGGCACCTCGTTTTTGATTACCGAGTCATGAGCTCGACTCGATCCCCTCAATACTAATTATCATTGGGGAAAGTGACTTGGTCGAGGTAGTTCAAGGATGGAACTTCCCCGCCAAAGTAGTGCTTCAACCTATGTCCATTCACCTTGAAGTTAGGACCATCATCTTGAGCTAGCTCGATGGTCCCATACGGAAACACTTGAGTCACGGTGAATGGACCGCACCAACGGGATTTCAACTTACCGGAAAAGATTTTCAATCTTGAATTAAAAAGCAAAACTTGATCCCCAATGTTAAAAACCCGGTTTTATATTTTAGAATCATGCAACTTTTTAGTTTTCTCTTTATAAATCAATGAATTTTCATAAGCAATATCCCTCAATTCATCCAATTCATTTAATTGCATTTTCCGGTGTTTTCCCGCGGTCTCCATATCATCATTACAATGCTTTAGGGCCCAATAAGCCTTGTGTTCTAACTCGATAGGCAAATGACAATTCTTTCCATACACAAGCTTATAGGGAGTGCACCCAATGGGCGTCTTATAAGCGGTCCTAAAGGCCCATAAAGCATCGTCCAACTTATCCGACCATGATTGTCGGTTTTCTCCAACGGATCTCTCCAAGATCCTCTTCAACCCTCGGTTTGAAACCTCGACTTGCCCACTCGTTTGTGGGTGATAAGCCGTAGAAAGACGATGTGTAACCCCATATTTCCTTAGAACCCTTTCAAATTGGTCGTTACAAAAATGGGTTCCACGATCGCTTATGATAGCACGAGGGGTTCCAAACCGAGAAAACAATTGCTTCAAAAACTTGACTACCACACGAGCATCATTGGTGGGCAAGGCCTTTGCCTCCACCCACTTAGAAAGGTAGTCAACCGCAACGAGAATGTACTTATTACCACGAGATGATGGGAACGGCCCCATAAAGTCTATACCCCAAACGTCAAAGATCTCACACACTTGGATGATGTTTTGTGGCATTTCATCTTTTTGTGAGGCTTTTCCTTGTCGTTGGCATGCATCACACGACTTCACAAGATCTTGTGCATCTCGGTAAATAGTAGGCCAAAAGAAGCCGGCATCAAACACCTTTTTAGCCGTGAGATTAGCACCGTGGTGACCACCCGTGGGTCCCTCATGGCAAGCTCTAAGGATGTTAGAAGCTTCGGTGCCAAATACACAACGTCGGATGATTTGATCCGCACAAGTTCGAAACAAGTAAGGGTCGTTCCAAAAGTAGAACTTGACGTCACGAAAGAATTTTCGTTTTTCTTGAGTCGTCATACCCTTAATGATGAAGTTGCCCGCATGGTAATTTGCGAAGTCCGCAAACCATGGGGTAGAAGAATCAAGCTTAGAATTCACTACACCAAGTGTTTCAAGCGGAAATGTTCCGGTGATTTCCTTGGGCTCGTAAACACTTTGGTGAGGATCTTCCAAACGAGAGAGATGATCGGCCGCTAGATTCTCGGCTCCTTTTTTGTCAACGATTTTGTGATCAAATTCTTGAAGGAGGAGAATCCAACGAAGTAATCTAGGCTTAGCATCTTGCTTTCCCATGAGATACTTAATAGCCGAATGGTCCGTATACACTATGGATTTTGTCAAGACGAGGTAAGGTCGGAACTTCTCAAATGCATACACCACGGCAAGGAACTCCTTTTCCGTTGTAGTGTATTTAAGTTGAGCCTCGGTCATCGTCTTGCTAGCATAGTGAATAGGCAAGAAGTGCTTATCATGACGTTGCCCCAAAACGGCCCCAATAGCGTAATCACTAGCATCACACATAAGCTCAAAGGGGAGGTTCCAATTGGGAGCAACAAGAATGGGAGCTTCGGTAAGTTTCCTCTTAAGGATCTCAAAGGCTCGTACACAATCTTCGTCAAAGACAAAACGTGCCTCTTTTTCAAGAAGATGTGTAATGGGTCGAGAAATCTTTGAAAAATCCTTGATGAATCGACGATAAAAGCCCGCGTGGCCTAGGAAACTCCTAACTCCCTTGACGGTTTTAGGATGAGGTAATTTGGCGATGACGTCTACCTTAGCTTGATCTACCTCAATCCCTGCTTTCGAGACCTTGTGCCCTAAGACGATTCCACTCTTAACCATAAAATGACATTTTTCCCAATTGAGCACAAGGTTGGTTTCCTCACAACGTTTTAACATTCTCTCTAGGTTTGACAAACACGAAGTGAACGAATTACCAAACACGGAAAAGTCATCCATGAAGACTTCCATCGTCTTCTCGATCATATCATGAAAAATAGCCATCATGCACCTTTGAAAGGTTCCTGGTGCATTGCAAAGTCCGAATGGCATTCTACGATAGGCAAACGTTCCATATGGACACGTAAACGTAGTTTTTTCTTGATCACGAGGATCGATGGGAATTTGGAAGTAACCGGAAAAACCATCTAAAAAGCAATAGAAATCGTTTCCCGCAAGACGCTCCAACATTTGGTCCATGAAGGGCAAGGGAAAATGGTCTTTTCGAGTGGCTTCATTCAACTTACGATAGTCAATGCACACTCTCCATCCGGTCATGAGTCTAGTGGGAATCAACTCGTTGGCATCGTTTGGCACAACGGTCATCCCTCCCTTTTTAGGGACACAATGAATAGGACTCACCCAAGGGCTATCAGAAATAGGGTAAATCATTCCCGCGTCAAGGAGTTTAAGGACCTCCTTTTTGATGACGTCGTGAATTTTGGGATTCACCCTCCTTTGACTTTGGATTGTGGGCTTGAAATCCTCCTCCATTAAGATTTTGTGGGTACAAAACTTGGGATCGATTCCCTTAATGTCGGATAACTTCCACGCAATCGCCCCTTTGTGGTCCTTTAGAACATCGATAAGTGCGGTTTTTTCATCATTCGAAAGATCCTTCGCAATAATAACCAGCAACTTGTCGTCCTCCTCCAAATAGACATATTCGAGGTGAGGAGGTAAATCTTTCAACTCGAGGATAGGTGGTTCCTCAAGTGAAGATTTGGGCTCGATACTCATAACCTCCTCGGGTAGAGGAAATGGGAAATCGTTAAGAAAATCCTTGATAATCGAGAAGTCCTCATCGTTGTCGAGGTCTTCGTCACAAGTACGTGGAACATTGCATTCTTCCAACGTAAAACCACCACCTTCAAAAGGAGTGAAGGTTGGTGTCGAATTATCAAGAATTGGATCTAACATAGTGGGATTGCCACTAGTTTCTTCATCACCAAACCCTAAAACTTCTTGTGAAAATTGATCGCAAACCACGTCGATCATATTAACGAGGTTTATGGTAGCAACGGAATAAACATGAGAAATTTTAGAATTTTGAGTTGCGTTTATAACAAGTTCCTCGTCGTTGAAACGTAAGGTGATCTTTCTAGCATGCACATCAATTAAAGCCATAGACGTATCTAAAAACGAACGACCTAAAATAAGAGGAACTTGAGGATCCGTGGGGATATCAACGACGATAAAGTCTACGGGATAGTAGAACTTCCCCACTTTCACAAAAACGACTTCCGCCAAACCACATGCACGAATCGTGGAATGGTCGGCCAACTCAATAGACATTAGTGAAGGAGTAAGATTAGGAAGATTGAGCGACTTGAAGATTGCAAGTGGCATCAAATTAATGCTAGCACCAAGATCGGCCAAGGCATAGCATTCTTCCATATCTTGAATTGCACAAAGGATCAAAAATTTACCGGGATCACCGACTTTTTGAGGTATGCGATTAAGATAAACCGACGAACAACTAGACAATTGATGCAATTTCTCCTTGTTGTTCAACATACTCTTAAAGTTAGCGGCAAATCGAGGCATCATGACCAAAGCATCGGCGAAACTCACATTAAAGTGCAACTCACGAAACATTTTCATAAAAAGCTCAAATTGGTAGTTGTCGCGCTCTTGTCGTTTCTCCTTCCTAAGTCTCGATGGGTAAGGCAAGGGTGGTGTGGGTTGGGGCATAGGCATAGCCTTTGGAATCTCGGGCTCCAATGTTGGTAAAGGGTCGACCGTAGGTGTGGCATGAGCGGTACTTTGTGGGCTTGAGATATGCTCCTTTTCAACCACCACCTCGGGTTCTTCCTCAATTTCCTCCACCGTTGGAGTAATTGGTTGAGGAGTCGGTTCTTTAAGTGCCTTACCACTTCGTGTGGTAATCAGTTTCATCTCTCCCTTCGGGTTTGAAACGGTGTTACTAGGAAGACTACTCGAAGTAGAGGCTTTGTTTCCCATGACGGCTTCTAAAATGGCATTAAGCTTAGCATCTTGACTATTAAACTTCAAATCTTGACTAGCGGCTTTTTGGTCAATTCTTTGTTCAAGCCTAGCATGACTTTGTTCAATCTTATTGTTTTGACCTCTAATTTGATTAGCAAAATCATTTTTCAATTCATTTCTCATGTTAAGATTTTCCTTCACAAAATTAGCTAACTCCTTGGTGTTTTTAGCCGTGTCCCTAGCTTGACTAGCCAACTGCTCTTGTATGTTTTCCAAAATCTTATCATTTGCCGTGGCGTAATTCAAAAAGTCCATTGGTAGTTCTTTAGTGTAAACATTTTGAAGACCTTGACTCGTGTTTTGAAAATTACGGTTTTGATTTTGATTTTGCAATTGGCTACCACTTCCTTGATTCCCATAGTTGTTATTACCTTTGAATATGTTCCTTTGATTGCTTTGGTAACCAACTTGATTGTTTCGATAATTGTTAGCATTTTGATTTGGTGGAAAACCCGGTGGAGTCAATTGATTAGTGCGAGGAACTTGACCGTTTTGGTTATAAGTTCCCGCGGCCGTGAAGGTACTCGAAGTGTTACCACCGTTGGTAATGCACTCGGAATAATCATGAGCTCCACCACAATACATACAAGAAACCTCAACCGCTTTAATCGTAGCGGGAGTGGGTTGTTCACCAACTTTAAACTCAATTAACATTCCTTTCAACTTATCAAAAATCTTGTTCTCCAAATTAGCCTCGATTTGGCAAGCATCAACGGTGTGTGACAATGAAGGCGAAGGCGAAGACGAAGTCTTACGAACACTCGACGTGCTACGAGGACTATAGACCTTAGACCTATTCTCAATGATTAACAATGCTTCCTCGACCGTCTTACACAAAAAATTACCACCCGCGGCGGCATTAAGATAATCACGCTCATGATCGTTCAAGCCATTGTAAAACGTGTCAATTTGATGCAAGTCGGAAAAACCATGATGAGGACATTCGTGCAACATTTCCTTAAACCTATTCCAAGCCGTTGAAAAACTCTCATTATACTCTTGCGAAAACTTTGAAATCTCGTTTTTCAAATGCGTAGTCTTAGAGGGCGGAAAAAATTGGTTCACGAATTTTGAAACGAGATCCTTCCACGTCAATATAGAATTGGGTGGCTCTTTCTCTAATCAAATTTTTGCGGGCCCCGCTAAGGAATACGGAAAAAGCATCATCTTAATCGAGTCGTTTGAGACGTCCTTAAACTTGCATGTGGCGGTGAGACGATTAAATTGGTGAATGTGGTTATGAGGGTTGTTCTTTTCGTCACCTCGAAACTTGTTGTTTTGAATCATGGACAACAAACCCGTCTTAACCTCAAAATTCTCCGCAAGGATAGCGGGAATCACAATCGCTTCTCCATAACCCTCGGTGGGTGCTTGAAGCAACTCCATCATAGTTCGATTAGCCATGGGTGCTTCTTTCACTACAATGGGTTCGTCAATAGGAGACTCCTCACTAGAAGGAGTGATAGATTTGTTTCTTCGTTTACGAGCACGTCTTGCTTTGGATGGAGTTTGCATAAACGGCACGTACAACGAGAGGGCGAGCAAAGAAGATTCTTTTTGGTGTTTTTACTTTTTCAATTTTTTTGTGTTTTTTGATTGTTTTTACTTTTTTTGGATTTTTGGAATGTATTAGGTAGACACAAATCTACAAATCTCCTTCTTAATCAAATCTCTCGATTAAAGAAGCCTCAAGGAATGAAAACGATCACGTGAAGTGAACGTCTTCGATGACTTTAGAACGATGGTGGAACACCAAATCGTTCAAGAGGGTTTAATCAATAGAAACCAAGAAAATATATATGATACTTAGTAATACTTTGGGCGGCAAAACCCTCGATTAGCTTTCAAAATCAAAATACCCACAAGCAAGCGGAGGAAACGAGGCGGCGCGAATCACTTAAGAGCCTTTTTCCTTTAGGTCGTGAAATACAACCGCCTTATACCCACCTTATAGTTTGTATCTTTCAAAATCGAGCTTCACGAAAGTATTTATCTATTTTTTTGCCTTTTTTCTTTGGTTTGAGATTCGAATACAATGATTGGGTAATGACCTCCCAAGTCAAGGTTGTGATTTCTCACGTATTTGGAGTACTTGTAAATTTATTGTTCTACGTATACAATATAGTAATAGTATTCACAAAAAACGAAAAACCGATAATACGTATTAGTAGAGTGCTACTAATACAAATACTATTATGGCTATATATAAAAACAACAATTTTTCAACCAAAACACAACACGCCTCCCCGGTAGCGGCGCCAAAATGATTGTTATAAAATTACCCCTTTAGGAAAAGGATGGTAAATGTGGCAAGTATTAAGTGTCGGTTTAGGAAAACCAAGCACTAATGACCAATTAAGTTCAAGTTCGTTCTCGAGGAGGCTAGTGTGTTGTGTAATGAATTGATTAATGTTTGTTTGATTATATGATTGAGAAACAAATGAGATTAGAAGAGAAAAAGACGGTTACGAAAACGGATTAAACTAAGACGAAAACGTGAACACGTAAAACCGTAAATAGTGCCAAAATTAAAATTTTAACCTAAAAATTCCTAAAAATTACTAAAAATCCACTATAATATTCTAAGAGTTTACAAAAAATCCAAACTTGCTAAAACCTTTTAATTAATTAGATAATGACTTTTTAATGCTAATTAAAGCCCTAAAAATCACAATTAATTATTAAAAAGCCCTAAACAAGATCTTATAGTTTGTAAACCTCAAAAATATCCTAATTAAGCTAAAAACTATTTTTAAAAATTTTAAAACCAAGTTAAACTATTTTTAAGCACTTAAAAACTATTAAAATCAATTAAAAATTAAATTAATTCTAGTAAATAATTGAAAAGTCCTAAAAATATTTGGAAAGTGACAAAACTCCTAATTAAGTGTCCTTAACCTAGGAAAAATGTAAAAACTAAAAAAAATCAAACTTCAATTTTTAATAATAAAATAATATTAAAATATTCAAAAAAATTGAAAGTTCATAAAAAAATTCTAAAAAATTTCCAAAAATCTAGAATAATGTAACTAAGACAAAAATGCAATTAAAATTTTCTGAAATCTATTTAATAATTTTATATTGAATTTTAAAGTTAGCTAAAAACCCTAAAATCCAATAAAATCAAAAATAAGCTAAATTGAAAACTTAAATAGCTGAAAACCTCAAAGATATAATTCAAAACCTAAAAACTATTTTTTCAGATTTTTAAATTGCCTTTTTCTATTTTTAAATTACTTTTTAAAATTATAACTTAAAATAATCCTAGTAAATTAAATAATTAAGGGAAAAATAAACTTTTTGCTCTGAAAAGTCCTAAAACCTAATACAAACTAAAGAAAAATGATAACTGGTCAAAAACTTAAGGAAATAAGCTGGAAAAAGCTTAATAATAAGCTGCTATGTTAAATAAGCTACAAAACAAAACTACGTAAGTAAAATTTGAAATGAAACCTAGCAGTCAAAGACCCTAGGGCGCAATGGTAGTGAGTGTGTGAGGAGGATGGCGCAGGTTCGAGTCCTGGCCAGTCCTTTTTGAAAAACTTTTTTTTTTTAATTTTAAAACTCAATCCTTAGTACTTAAATTACTTAAAAACACAAAGCAAATAACCAAAAGACAAGATTTAAAGCTTAGGAAAGGAAAAACGTGCCCAGATTACAAGTATGTTTCTGATGAACACAAGGTGTATCTTCACATGTGAAGAATTTAACAAGAGGCCTTGTTTTTGGATTTCTGATGATGTTTTTGATGGACAAATGGCACCCCCACACCAATTGGGTTGTGGGGAGTCAGTAACAACACAAAACAAGCAAGCTCAAACACAAATATCAAGCTCAAATGACCAAAAAAAAGTTACTGATAAGCTAAATGTTATGAATGAGAGAGTTTACTGATTTTTCATGCACAAAAGTGAAAATCAAGAGCCAATAACTTGTTCATAATCCAAGCAAATAGCAAATAAGCAATGCACAACCTTATAACATCCTATTATCTAACAAACTTGCAAGATTTAAAACACAAATCCCCACAAAATCAGTCAAAAAATGACTTTACTGATTTTTGGCTGTTTTTCAAAATTGTAAGCATGCAATTGTGTTTAAAAGCCTATCAAAATGAAAGTCAAGTACAAATATCACCTAATTACTACCTAAGAAGTATGTCTAAACAGGTTTTAAGCAAGTTTGATGATATTAAACCCTACTTAAACCCTTATCCAAACACCCCTTAAAAACTGCAAATCAAAAATTTTCAAGCTAAATCTTAAAAAAACTCAAGCAAAATGATTCCAATCAATCTAAACATGCACAATAACAAGTGAGAGACTTAATCAAGCTGATTAAACACATAAACAAGCAGTTTCACCAAAATTCATGTAAAATCACATAAATCTGAAAAATCTTATAAAACTGAAAAAGGGACAAGTAAGCTACCTTGTTGGGCCTACATCCAGGCCCAACAGTGACTGAATAGTCACCTCCAAATAGACTCGGGTCTATGCTGAACTTTGCTGAGATGTTTGACAAAGAAAATGGGTAAAAATGGTTATGGCTTGCTTCTTGTTTCCTGCACACCACAACAAACCAAGAGGAGAACTTCAAGGATCAAGAGCTTCAAGCTACAAGCTTGAAGCTTTTGATTCAGTAAGTAGTTAACAAGAAAAAAGGAAAAAGATTTTGAGAAAATCTTTGAAAACAAACTTTCTGAAAACTGATTTTTGGAACCTTTGAACTTAAACAGCCAACAAACAAGAATTAAAAACAAGATTTAAATTAGCAAGGAAAGTAAAATGGAACTCGTCTCTTTTCATCAACAAACACTTAACCACTTTTCATTCATTCATAAAAGAGGATTTACAAGCTTGTGACCAAAGAAAAGAAAAACAAGAACAAGGGTAATGCACAATCCGCATACTCCTTATATAGACCTAGATAGAACATTCTAGGTACTCTTGAATAAAAAATACAAGCTAAAACCCTAATGGTTTGAAAATCCAAAAATGCCCTTGTTGTTTGACTGAATTCTTGGTCAAAGAAGGTATCATGTGATCTTGTTGTGATGTCCAGCTATGTAGGATTGATCTTAGACGCTTGTTTGAGCTTGGGGGCCAAGGAGTGTGATCCAAACGTTCATCTTGTCGGTTTTAGGGTTTTGAGGGAAAGGGACGGGTGCAGGGGTGGTCCTACACCCACATGGGATGGTCTATGGTCATGGTTTTGGTGTGGGAAGTGATGACAAAAGGTTTAATTACTAATCTCGAAAGGATGGATTAAAACCCCTTTGTTTTGGTGGTAATTAGTCCTGGGAAAAATTAGGGTTTAAGTGGGTGATTAGAATAGGTTTAATCCAAATTGGGGGTTAAATTATTTGAATTAGTGTTTGGGAGGGGAGATTAAAATAACTGATTAAATCAGTTATTTATATGGGTGGAGTGTGACGTGGAGGAAAGGGTGGTTTTGATTGGGTGTGGGGTGGAAGTGGGTGATGTGGCAGCTTGTGAGTGGGTGGATGGAGTTTGGTTGTCTGGCAGGAATGGCCCCCAAAGGTTTAAGTTTCTTTCACTTTGTAATAAAACAGCAACAACTTCAAATCCCTTTGTAAATAAGTTTTGGCAGTTTGTCATTTTTGGCACAAGGGTTTTACAAACTTTGAATAAGGACTAAAAGTGTAATTTTGGCAATCCTCAAGGGCTTTCAGGGACATGTCTTCATACTTCAAGGTGTTGACTTGTTTGTTGACTTCTTGGAGGACCAATATTGACAATTTAGTTTTGTTGAGGGACTAAATTTGCCAATTCTTCAAAATTAAGGGTACTTTTTGTAATTTTGACAAACTTTAGGGACCAAACTTGTAATTATGAAGATACAAGGGTATAAAGTGTCAATTCTTCAAAGTTGGAGGACCCTTCTTCATAATTCTTCAAATCTTCAAGGGTTTTCTTTGGAAAATTCTTCATTAGGGCTTGGTTCATCGTGCGGCTTCGTTTCCCGTGTTCGTTTTTGCATGATTCTTGTGATCTTTTGTCATTTTCTCAATATCCGTACCTAAAATACACAAGCAACAAACACAAGCATATATTTGGGTATTTTGATGATATTTAATGCATTTTAAGCCCAATTTGGACGATGAGACTATGTATAAAAGCAGTCTCATCAGACGTCATCACTAGTACCTTGTTATGATTGTTCTAATACTAGCTTAAGTCATTAGTCGGCATTTTTTCCTTTTCATATTTTACTCCATCTTTCCTAAGGACTTCTAATAATCGATTGGATTGTCCCTAAGAAGATCCCTCCAGTTTTGGTTGGATCATAGGAATTATACCTAACCACCTTTTGACACCAATAATATTGTGAATTAAAGAGGTTATAGGTATTAGAGCGTAACGATAAAACCACTTGAAAGACAATCAAAGTGTTTGAAAAGCTTTTAACACCTTTATAGTTTTTTCTTTTCCTAAAAGCTCCCCCATCACATGTGTATCAATAATCGAAAGTATTTCGCACATGTGGGTAAGAGTTAAAGTGCTTGAGTCTTATATGTTCGTTTCATATATTAGATCATATTTTAATAACATTTCTCCCCTATCTCTAATATATAAAATCGTTTGATATTAGAGATACCAAATTTGATTAAAATATATCACGAAAAATTGTCTTGAAAATATTTCGGAAAAAAAATGTGTCTAACTTAACATGGATTACATGGAACATTTTATGTATTGTCGAGCACAGAATTTTTTGAAAGATTTTGAATAATCATTGAAAAAAATTTACTCGCACACTACATGTTCATGAACACATAAAAGATTGTTGTTGAAGAATGTGCTCACGAACATCAAAGCCTTTTATGTGAATAATACCATATGATAATTACACACTATATGCTGAATACATAAAAATTGTATTGACTGAATAAATCCAACAACATTAAAACTTTGATTTTGGAAAGCTCCCCCTCAAAAAATGATCCAGTTGTATTGTCGTTAGGAGAATGTGATCCATATTTTGCTTTTAGAGGATAGGAGTTGTTGAACACACAATTTTGAAAGATTTTTAATAATCATTTAAAAATTCTTGAAAAATAAACTTGAGTTCATATACTTTGACTGTCTTGACGCATCCACTCAGTGTAAGAATATTTCTCCTCTTTTGCTGAGGCTAAGGGCACTAAATCGTACATTCCCCCGTGAATATAGATCCGGGTTGCAATCTGAAAGTGATTACAAGCCAATGTGTTGAGCTTAAAACTTTGAATGTTTTGTGACAAGCTCAACCCATGATAGATTGCTCTACCCGTTGTTAGGATAAGTTATCTTTAAAGATACAATTTCCTTTATTTTAAGTTCGCGTTATAGTGTGACATGTAACTATTAGTCGTTTACATGAGCTTAAAAACTTTGAATGTTTTTGTCGAAAGCTCATGACTGAGAAAAGTTTATTTTCCCGTTGCTAAGGATAAGTTATCATCCGTGATAAACTTTCTTTTCTCTGATGCACGAGTCACAATCTGAAATAATTGCAAATCATCTAAAGGAAATAGAAATGACATGTTTTGAAAAATATTTACAACTTTCATCCGAGCTTTATGTACACACCCGTGTCGTTATTGAGTGACTTTCTAGGCATGTCCATATTATCGATAACTGAAAGACATGTCAAGAAGATTCTTTTTGTTATTTTGAAATATTTTTCCAATTTTTATTTTGTTTTTCTATTGATATTTAGATTTTATTATATTTTGTATTTACATTTTCAAGTTTTTCAAAAATAATCAAAAATAAACTTTTGTACAAGTGAAGAAGGTGATATAGAATGTACAGAATTAGAATCCTTTGAAGAAGAAGTGGGTTCAGAATCCACTGAAGTACCTGCAATCAATAAAGAAGAGTTTGTACAAATACTAGTGTTAGGAGTAACAAATTTCTTTTCTACAGGCAGAACACTCGCATTAGTGCTGGCACAGGTATCGACACTCTTCTCTATTGGAATCCACTCAAGACTAACTTTCTTGAAGATCCTACCCGTTGGTTTCCACTGAAGACTAGATTTAGGAGTAGTTTTCTCTTGCACAGCGAAAGACTTCTTTGGAGAGAAATTAGGTCTTATATTCATCCGCCTTGCAGGTTGCTTGTCATTGCTTTTCTTTGCGACGGGTTTGTATCCCCTAGTTGTCTTATGAGATTCTTCATTCTTTCTATGTGCAAAGGCACGAGATTTAACTTCACGAAGGTATTGTAGAATGCAATGATCATGCTTTCCATTATTAATGTCCTTTTTGCATTTGGGGCATATAGGGAATTTAGGATTCACGAAAGTCCTTGTGTACTTAGGTTTTGTTGATCGTTCAATCGCAGTGTTCGATACACGACTACTCATTGATGGTTGTCAATTCCTAGGTGGCTAGTAAGGGATCCTAGGTTTTGGTTTACTACCATTAGTAGTGGGTTGAACTATTGCGGTTGTTGTTTTACTAGGTTTTAAATACACGGTGTTTTCTTTCTGAATCTTCCCTTATGGCTTAGTATCCGCTAGCTTGTGGGTACGACCTAAGTTATTTGAACCAACAGATTCCTTTGTGGATGCAAATGTCACACGCTTGGGGGTATTCCTAGAAGTGCTAGGTGCATTCACATGGTTGGGAGTAGCAAAAGTGTGTTTTCTAAATGGAGGAAGATATGGTGATATAGTCGGGTTTGGAAAATTTGGTTGCACATCATTCTTAGGAGGTAACCTAGATTTTACATGAGAAGAATTTGAGAAAGGAGTCGGTTTTCCTAAGAGAGATGGCTTTGGAACCTTGTACGCATTAGGTTGTCGAATGACGAGTTTCACAACTTTAGTTTCCACAGTTTTCTCACCCATCTTTCCAACGAGTTTCTTCAACTCACTTATTGCTATGTATTTGTCTTGCAACTGAGCTTTCAAATCCGTAATTTCCATACTCTTATCATTCGTTGCTCGAAACGATTAGGATAGTTTTACTTGCAAATTATTATCGTTTGGAAAACTGCCAATTTTGTTTTGCAAAGCAAGTTCAAGAGAATGACAATGTTTTTGAAGGAAATCAGATCGGTGTTGAATTAACGTAAACACTTTTTGATCAACATTATCTTTGTGTTTCGAAATCTCGGTTTCAAGACTTTCACATTCTTTGATTTTTTCAAGATATTTGCATGCCACATCAGAATGTTCATCTATATCAATACAAGATTTAAGAGCAACACACGAAATATCAGTGGAGAGACATTCTTGTAAGAGTAGATCATATTCGTTTGAAAACTCTGATTTCTAGTTTGAAGTTCATCAATTTCTTTTTCAAGAGACTCAACGTATTTCAAATCATCAAACATATCTTCCTGGATTAATCGTTCAAGTTCAAGAAAATTAATTTTCGTTTTAGACGCAATCGGAATCAAAAGATCTTTCACAAGCACAGTTATATCGTGAGGAATTTCTTTTTTCCATTTATCATCTACACGTTTTTTTCCAGTCGCTTTCAACAATCAGTGAAAATTGTCAATGTTATGTTTAACAAGACCAAGTGCTTGCCGACTCTTTCTTCTAGAAGCATCAAGAGGTAATTACCCAATATATCTCGAAACGTTAGATTTCTTAGTGGCAAAAATTCTTTTCCATTGAATTCTTCTTTGTTTGCTTTCAAAAACTAATTGCTCACGAGACTTTTATGTTTGTGGACTGAAAAGACCATAATGACTATTTTCATAATCATAATTATATGGTTTCACAAGATCTTTATTAACTGGTGATCTACTCTCCTTTTCTAAAATGGTTGACTCTTCACTATCGGGTCTAACCGGAGGGCTATCATGATCGGTTCATTCGAACTGGTCAAGATATAGGCGCGAGTTCTCAACTTGAGCTTGCTATAGGTCCCTAGGACTTGCAAAACCAGCTTTACCCTTAAAAAACGAACGAGGTGCCAACATTATCATGGTTTGAATAGATTGATTGGTTTTGTAAACAATTTTTTTCAAAAACTCGAATTGTGCCTCAAAATCTACAACTTTGTTAGTGTCTTTTTCTTGTTTAGTTTTGAAATCCTTGTTTAATTTTTCAATCGCATCTTTATTTTCATTAACCAGTTTAGTTTTATCATCTTGGAGAAAGGAAATCACTTGTTGTAGCTCGTTCACTTTAGTGGTAGCAAGATATGTCCTGTGTCGTTCATTACTTAAAAATGTGTTATACTCACGTTTCTCTTATTCAAGTAACTTAATAGTTTCATTGTATTTATTTTCAAAATCGTCCTTTTTAGAATTAATGACACACCCTTTGTACCCTTCAAGCTCCTTATCCTTTTTAAGAAGCTCAGCTCTGCAGCTTGCTAGAAGCTCACTAGATTTTATGACTGCAACTTTGCTTTCTTCAAATTTTTTAGTGAGTGTGGTGTTTGCCTTCTTTAATTGCTTTTGACTCTTTCTAGTTTCAGTGACATCTTTTTGTAAATTAGAAATTAAATTAGCAAGCGCAACACGCTCCTCATCATCATACTCATTTGCATGTTGATCATCCTTACACGCATTATTGCACATGTCTGATGAATCGGGTGTGGTATTGTTATCAATCTTTTCTGTCATACATGTGTCAATAAGGTTTTAGTTTGATCACTATGCTCATGTGTATTAGCATTGGCAAATACATTATATTCATCAGTGTGTACCTCATCCAAGGGCTTAGAGTCGAAGACAGGGCCACTATCATAGGAAGGTGTATTGCTGATGACTTTGTCAGACTAATGCCTTGTTTGCCAGAGTTGTTGCTTTCATTCCCAGTGACACTACGATTATTCTGCGTACCATTTATTGTGTTCCATGATCTGCATCTTTCATTCGCATTACCTGATACTATGCTGCTACTTACAGTTGAGACTGGACTAGCTTTCACTGTGTGAACCTTTACAACCTTGCACACTTGCATTTTCAGCTTTTTGTCATTCAGCTTGTTGACCATGTTTTGTTCATTAAGTAAGCGTTCGCCTAGAATCCTGTCAACGGATTCCATGTTTCGAATTATCAAGTCTCTGAAAGATGCTGCTTCCATTTGGGTGTAGGCTTGAAAGTTAATTTTTTCTTTGCGAGCTTTAGAATCAGAATTGGAAGTCTTGAATAACTTTGAATTAAAGAACGATTGAAATGGTGTTCTGAGTGCTTTGAAGGCTTTCTTAGAGCCTGTTTCATGAAGATAGTTGTTGAGAAATTCGTTCTCAAGGTTCTTAAGGTTGTGATTTAACTCATAAGTGAATGTTCAAGTATCTTTTCCGAAGAAGCACACAAATGCAAATGTAAACAAAGGATCGCACGTGAAGGTCTCTCTTCAAGACGTTTTAGGTTCATTTTCAGATCACTGAAGGCTTTCATGCAACGTTGTTTAATGAGTTGTTCTTGAAGTTGCATCTCTCGTTCTTCCGTTGTCGAACACGAAGACGTCGTTGCATTGGTACTAGTACTGGTGACCATGTTTTTGTGAGTCACACCATTTCTGATGTAGAATCCCTAATGGCTTTATACGTCTTTGACTCGTCATGAATTGCTCCACTAAAATGTTCTTCATAGATGGAGTCAGATACCATATCCATATCCATTTCTATGATGGTGTCTCTCAAGTGATGAAGTGAAATCCGATCTTAAGTAGATGTGGTGTGATAAGGTTGTGGTTAAAATTACAAAAATTTTGATTTATTCTCAGTCTGACAATAACTTCTGCAGTCTGATATAACGGAGACCTAAAAATTTATGAATTGCCAAATTTTGAAAAACACTTAAAACTATAGGAAAAATTAAATATTACTTGGGTTTTCCCACCAAAAAGCTTTTCTTCTATTTTTTTAAACTATGTTCCGTAACTAGTCTAGATATTGGCTAAATCTAAAAATTTGTCGAACTAAAAATTTGACAAAATCACGATTTCGGAATAATTCTTAACTTGCGATTTCGGAATAATTCTTAAGTTGCGATTTCAGAATATTTAGAAATTCACCAACTCGGAATAATGTGATTTCGGATTAATTGTCACCAATTCGGAATGTGTGATTTCGGAATAATATTTTCACCAATTCAGAATGTGTGATTTCAGAATTATTTCACCAATTCGGAATGTGTGATTTCTGAATATTTTTCACCATTTCTGAATACGATATTTCTGAATATCTTTCACCATTTCTGAATACGCGATTTTTTAATATCTAGGGTTTTTCTATTTCAGAATAATTTGGGTTTTCACTCAAAAATTACAAAATTAGCTATTAGGCAACGATTTCTCAAAAGGCAACGATATCAAGGTAGTCCAACAAAACAACTTATACTACTTTGATTTATAGCATCATAGGGACCATAAAAACGCAACTTTTTTATTTTTAAGCTGAAAATAATTTAAACCGTAAAAAAATATTATTATTTAGATCGGCTAAAAACCAAGAGAAAAGATAGATTTTTCTTGTTCCAATAATACAACACCAAATATACGAAGATAATATTGATATTTATGTATGGAAAACAAAGAAAAAACAAGAAGTGCCCTCTGAACCGGACGTGAGGGTCTCCCCTCATCCGGCTATATATTAAAACCCACTAAATTTTTAGTATATCCACAAATAATCACTAATCTACCTCGTGGGAAATGATACAAGTTGTTGTACCTTATATTAATCATTGCACCATGATAGATCTAAGAAATAAGATAGAAAAATAGATGAAAATAGATGAAGTTTAGAGACAGAAAAGTGTGTGAGATTAAAGAAAAATAAGATTAAGAAAATGAACGACCAACCCCTCCTACATGTTAGTAGGGTGTTTATATGTTCACCTGCATGTGGACTTTTATGGGCTATATCTTAATGGGTCGGGTTTTCATTTTAGACTTTTTGTTCTTAACATGAACTTTATAGCTTAAAGTCAAGCCCGTGATTCCCGACTATTTTCCTACTTATTACAACGTTCTAAGAAACGATACATAATAAATCTATGACCCAACATTCTTGTTTGACTCAATATTTTGAGGCTAACAGAATTCATGTTTCTTTTTTATTGTATCAAATCTAAGATCAACATGTTGCTCATTAATAATCACCTAATTCTGTTACGACTGTAAAAAACTGTTACAATCTTTATTGATGACCTCAATTTTGTTCGAAAGTCACAAAAGCTTACACAATGCATTAAAAATTCAAGATAATTAATTACTCATCCGATTAGTCAGTTGCATCAAGAAATCATTTTCAATCAATAATGGTATTCTCAACAATTAATACGGAAGAACCACCAGCAAAGAATGGAACAGTAAACCTGGATATCCCTATATACCTTCACCAAACTAATCATCCAGGTTTAATTCTGATCTCTAAGAATTTTATTGGATCAAAAAATTACAACTCATGGAAAAGGTCAGTGGTTATTGCAATGAATGCCAAGAATAACATGAATTCAGTCACTAGAGAGTTTCCTAAACAAGTAATGGAGTCAACTAATAGATCCTTATGGGTTATGAACTATGATATGATAATTTCATGAATACTTAATATTGTGGCTGAACAGATTGGTAACAACAATAACATCATTCATTATGTATCCATGTTATGGCATGAATTACATGAGTATTTAAAAATTGATGGACATAGATTTTACCAACTCTCAAATGATATAGTGCAATTCAAACAAACTGATTGTACTATTGAGATTATTACCATTAGTTGAAAGGTTTATGCGATGATCTTGATGTCTTAGAGGCATCGTATTTGTACACTTATATTTTTAGTTGTGTCAATGGTAAAGAAAATAGTGAAAGAGATTAAAGAAAGAGTTTAATTTCAGTTTCTCATGGGGTAGATGACAGTTATGCTAATATTAGGGGTCAAGTTTTTTTATAAAACTTTTACTTATAGTTGTTAAGGCTTACAATATAGTTTGGCAAGGATAAAAACAAAGAGAGTGTCTTTTGCCTATACCAGTTCAATCTTTAGTTTATGTAGTATTATGTAGCTGTGAAAGAGGACAAAACTTTAATCAAGAAAGTTAGAGTTATAGTCAGAGGTACAATAGACAAGGTTATGGTTAGAGTAATCAAGGAGAGTCATTAGAAAAGAGAAATAGTTTCAAGAGAGGGTGATGTGTGGAAACTGTTCAAAAGATGCTCACACAAAGGAACAATGCTATAAGGTTTGCTAGCCAATGGGACACCTATTACATGAAATTTTTTATGTCAAAGCTAACAAATCTCAACCCTTTACTAACAAGACATTTAACATAATACAAAATCAAAATGATAGCCTTAACCCAAACACTCCTTCTAATTCAACTCAAGTTACTCAACCAAACACCCTTTCTGATACTCATGTTGTCACATGGATTGACCAACTGAAAAACCAACTAAATCAAGTTCTCATAATGATACAAAACCAAAAAGGTCACGTTTTCAAGTATATTCTCTTATTTTAGTCTTACATTTTCTAAATTCGTAGCTTCTTATTTATATGATAATACTCATGCTTGGATCATAAATAGTAGGGCTACTTATCACATATCTAATTCACTTACTTTTATGATCAATATCCATATTTTACATGTGCCTAACTATGTCACACATTCAAATGGACACAATGACAAAGTTACTACATATGGAACAATCATTAACTCACACATCACACTCAAATATGCATTTCACATACCATCCTTGACACATCGCCTCATTTTTGTTAGTAAGTTATTACAAGAAAAATAAGTAGTATCCTAAACAGAGAAAATAAGCAATCCCATACACTCTGGCGATGGCGTCGTTGGTACTTTCGTAGGCCACTTTATATTCAATTTTGTTATTTTTTTTCTTTTTAATTTGTGATTGTGAGATATTTTGGGGACTCGATAAATGTTATTGTATTTTCGTGAGAAAAACGATTTCGATGATTGAATGTGTTGTTGTAAGAGGGATGAGGTGGTGTTGAGGTGTCAATAAACTAAAAAATCATTTGTTTTCAGGACACCCAGCTCTCCTAGAGCTTCTCTAATCCAAAGACACATTTAATGAGTAAGACTTTTACAAAATATTTATATTTTTCAGGTCTTCGTAAAATTTAGTTCATAAAACTTTTGATGTCATGTAAAAAAAATTTCTAAAGAATATTCAAAAAGTGAAAAAAAACTTGTGTAGCTTATCCATTGCAAATGGTCTTTAGACCATATTGATATGTTTTTCTAAAAATGTATATATATATATATATATATATATATATATATTATATATATATATATATATATATATATATATATATATATATATATATATATATATATATATATATATATATATATATATATATATATATATATATATATATATATATATATATATATATATATATATATATATATATATATATATATATATATGTATATATATATATATATATATATATACATATATATATATATATGTGTATATATATATATATGTATATATATATATATATATATATATATATATATATATACATATATATATATATATATATATATATATATATATATATATATATATATATATATATATATATATATATATATATATATATGTGTGTATATATATATATATATATATATATATATATATATATATATATATATATATATATATATATATATATATATATATATATATATATATATATATATATATATATATATATATATATATATATATATATATATATATATATATATATATATATATATATATATATATATATATATATATATATATATATATATATATATATATATATATATATATATATATATATATATATATATATATATATATGACTTTAAAGAAAGTGAATTCGTAAATACGCAGTCATATTAATATATGAGGATGGAATCATAACTTTAGGCTCCTTTTATCAGTCATCGCGAAAAACACATCTTTACCGGATACATCAGAGCCATGTCATCTCTCTCTCTCTCTCTCTCTCTCTCTCTCTCTCTCTCTCTCTCTCTCTCTCTCTCTCTCTCTCTCTCTCTCTCTCTCTCTCTCTCTCTCTCTCCTACTTATGACCCTCATTCCCTCTCTAAATTCACTCTTATCAATCATCTAACACCCTTGCCGAACGAATTTATGTTTTGTATTAAAAATGATACTTTTATTAATTATGAACAAAATATTACATCAAAAATTCAAAATATTATATTTAAAATTAAAAACATAACATTAATGTTTTAAAAACATAAAATAAAACATTATATTAATAATAAAAAATGTTACATAAAAATTTTAAACATTACGAGAAACGTCTTTGATTAAGTTGTGTGTGTATAAGTTGTATCTTTTGTTATGTATAAATTAGTGTGTTTTAAAATATATTTATAGGGATAAATAAGGTGTTAAAAACGTTTTTATTAGAATGGTAACTGTTTGAATGGAGCCCATATTTACACATTATACGAAATGTGAAGCTCACAATTGTAAGCCATTTCCCCCTCCGTACGCGCGAGCCAAGAGGCTATCAGTAGCCCGTAAGAAGCAACCTTACGATAGGTCACGGTGGCATCTCACGATGTTGCTGGATTATTGCCTTAGAAAAAGGGAAATTTTCAAAAAGAGCCCGCCAATGGGGGACTTGTGTAAAACGGGTCCAAAAATCTTGTCCTTTGCAAAAAGGTCCAGGGAAACTGGGCAACATGTAAGAATAGGTTAGTAGCTTGACATGTGTCTGTATACATGTACAAATGTTGGTAAAAAGTGTGTATAAATACCAAAATGTGTGAGTTTTGTGTAAGGTATATGTTCTTATGACAACCAGTACTTTTTGGCAACTTAATTTAGGGCAACCTGTTTTTTTGTCATTTTGAAAAATTAAAGAGGAATAAAATAATATTAAAATAAATGAGCAACTTGTACTTATTGAGCAACTTGTACTTATTGAGCAACCTGTAATTTGACAAGTAACTTTAAACTTTTAAAAAAACTATTACTCCCAGCCACCATAATTCAATCCATTCCCAAACCACCACCACCATTATCATCAGCTGAATGAAATAAATAATAAATCAACTAATCTATGATGGGATTTGATAATAATCAGGATGGCATAGAAGAAGAAGAAGCTCAAATGTAATCGGTTTTACTTCACCATAACATCGATACTAACAGAGAAAAAGGAGATTCATTATCGAATGACATTAACTAAAGAAGAAGATGGGATTCATCTGTCATGTTGAACATCCTCACACATTCATATTAAATCATCTCTCAACCATGTGGCCAACCCATCCTGACCCGTTATGTTTTAACCCACACCTATAATATTCTTATTATTTTGTGTTTGCTTATTTTATCTTGTTTACTTTCTTGAAGTTGCTTATTTTTTATTTGATAGTTGGGGTTTTGTTATAAAGTTGTGAAAATATCATATGTTCATATTAGGCCCTTAGTTGCTATTAGACATCTTTGTTAGGTTTATGTAAATTATAGTTAATAGTTAGTTTGCTTATAAAACAAAGAACATATAAAATTTATTGTTCATAGGATCATAGGATCTTTCTAAGTTTTTAATATAGCTTTCTCTACATGGAGGTTTCTAGTTACTCCTATACTCTAGAGTTCTCACTTTAAACTGCTTAACACTTGGTCATATTTGACCAACTTCTTGTGCAAATCTTTCATAGAAATAGGTAGGCTTTTAATCTTAGTATTAGGTTTATCTTTTTGGTTTATAGATACTTTAGAAGATAATTTGATGTTGTTTTAAGGTTAGATGTCATACAGAGCTTATTTTGAACCTATAGGATAAGCAAAATTTGGGCTTATCTTAGTATAATTGCACACAAGGTAGCGGACACACTGTCTGTTAACATATAAGATTCATGATATTTAAGATGATCCGGAGGTCGAGGAGAATTAAATAGATGGTTAGACATTTTAGAGAGAGAAAGTAGCAAGAATAAAGTGTGTGTGTTTATTTTTAGAGAGAAAAGTGAAAATAAACAAATGATAATCCTCACCCCTCATTGAAAGTATGGAGAGGTATATATAGCTTGGGTCTGTCTCACTTATTACATGTGATGATACTATTCCCTGCTATCTTAAACTATTGTAATTTTGTAAATGACCGACACATTTTACGGCTAACAAGCTTCCCCCAATGTGGAGACATATGGAATTAAGTTCAATGTTCCTAACAAGTACAAATACAAAAAAATAAAGTATTCCAAGGCGCTTCTAGTGCTGAGGATGTCTTCTAGGTCTTCTAGTTCAACTCAATATATTAAGGCTAACAATCTCCCCCAATGAGAGGTTATTTCTCTACGACGTTTGGAGATTTATTGAGATTGCTAATCTCATTGATATATGAGTCTTCAAAGTCTTATGGTCTTCATAACTTGTACCTCAGCTTGAATCCTTTTTTCTTTCCTTGTTGTGGAGTAGTTGGAATATGCATGAGTTGGATTACCTTCCCCTCAATTCATCTAGCATGTCTTAAAAAGCTTTCTTCACAGACTTCTTTTTTACGAAGTTTCTGAATCATCTTTCCCCCAAACCAATATCCGTATCTTAAGAAGATTCTGACACTCTGACGTAGTTTGAACACTCTTCCAGCTCATATGTTTAAGTGCACATCGGAAATTTGTAGAAGAACCACACCAAATAATACTGCTTCTATAATGTTTCATGTATTCTGGCTTAAGGTGATAACCCATTTGGGTTAACATGCAAGAAATCAGCAAAAATTCTTCTCACGTCTATAGAACACTTCATAAAAATCATATAAAGTGAAGTAGATACCATTCCATGTACACTACATCCCCTAGAAGTTGATCCGATCACTCTAAAGTACACGATCTTCCCCCATGATGATCTCGAACTCTCTGAAGCATCATTATCGTGGACGTCCATATACTCGAGAAGTTTTTAATCTCAAGCATATGTCTTGAAAAGTTTTTAATGTCATTGAGAAACTTTGAAAGATTTTGCTTAGACTATGAAGTACCATTGTCGTTGAGTAGCTCAAAAATATCTCGTGAGAATTGATTGCTGATTATATTTGTCTGTCTAACTTACCAACGTTGTATTCATTCGGCTATTTGTCCTTACCACATGGCGAAGTAAATTTGATATCCGAAACTTGAAACTGAAGTGCAACCCCCCAGATTTGTTACTTAATCTTGCACTATTGTTGATTGAAGAACGGTGCATAAACAAATCTCTAAGTACCTTATACTCAACCTCAAAATTATAATAAGTACAACACCTCTTAAAATTTTCCACACGTGCAATGGCGTGTGACACTGAGAACTACAACGAAGCTCTAAAAAATGATAGTTATCTATGTCGTCGACCATCCAACCCTTGACACTAGAAACTAGAGAGTTCAAGTCTCAATCATAAATTTTCTTTGCTTAAGCAAGTCATCAATCGATAGACTGGGTTTAAAGAAAAGGGGTAGAAAACAGAAAGAAGACTCAATGATGAAATAAGTATACGTGATTGAGGTTTTGCTATACGTAAAAATATACGCTAATCGAGTAAGTCGAAAACGGCCTACCAAAAATGTTTTAAAATCACGAAAGCGACCCGACATTGTTGTTCCACGAGGAAATTGTGAATTTGAGATTCTCGAATCGATGTTGGATTAATGATCTAAGAAATTCGTTGAAAAAGTAAAAGCAAAGACGTATACGTAAAACGACTTAAAACGTAAAATAACGAAAATCACGCAAATCGAGAAAATGACGAAAAATTACAAAAAATAAAATTTTTGAAATCTTAACTAAGAACAAACTTACTAACATAAAAAGAAAAATAAAAATTATTTTTAAAATACGAATGGGCTAAAAAGCCCAAATGCACGAAATTGGACTAAACGCATTATTGGGCCAAAAAGCCCAATAAGAGAAATACTTAACGATAGACGCTAAAAATAGACAAGAAAGACTTTTTTGACTTATTAAACTACATCCAATTTTTTTTTGAAAAAGCTTTAGCCAATAAGCTCGAATAAGCAAAAATCGTTTTCAAAATGGACAAATTAGTTGACTTATAAAAAA
This sequence comes from Glebionis coronaria, assembly GCA_025667525.1. Taxonomy (NCBI): domain Eukaryota; kingdom Viridiplantae; phylum Streptophyta; class Magnoliopsida; order Asterales; family Asteraceae; genus Glebionis; species Glebionis coronaria. Next base: position 471,733,877 of record CM046879.1, read on the forward strand.
TACTTCACCATATGACTCGAAATTCGACACACTAGCTGGAAATAAGATAGAAATGTCACACCCCACCATGGCAGAATATGGGGCGCGACGTATGGATATCATCACAACAATAGCGTGTCTATAGAGATAACTAAATGAAATGGAAATATCATAAATGGTGACACAATGTCATGAAGATATCTCAAACAATTCAGGCGTCTAGGTAAGTAGGTAACGGGTCTACCTCTTACTAAAGACATACAATTAACAAATAACAAACATATAGGTGTCTACAAAGTATCACTTATTCAAACATAAATAAAGACTAAGAGGAAAGGGGGTTCCTCCAAATGCAATCCTAAGCCTTCCAGCTAGCCACTCCTATTCTCACGCTTAACCACATTCTCACCCGAAAGAGACACTAAAACACGTCAACATAAAGTTGGTGAGAGTCATAGGTTTAGACTCCAACGCCAAATCAGTTATAAGCTGTGAATAACAACCATTAACAAAAGAACATATGGACAATGTGCTACAATTATGTATTAACAACTAGCATTCAAGATTAACCAATCACCACAAATGCAAGGATCCAAGCCTTACCAATAGCCACAATTCCATGGCTCCAAGCCTTACAAATAACTATGGTCCCAAAGGCGCCCATACAGCTATGAACCAATCCCAAGGCCCCACCTTGTCAACATCCCCTTGGTACCAAGTCAAACCACAATAAGTGAGACGGTACGTGTCCCCCGACCAAATCATAAACACAATCAAGAATTACATAGCAGTTAATCACATAAGTGTACACACAAGTCCATCACAAACCATAAAAACATTCATAGCATTCTTTACAAAACCATACAGTGTCTCTTCCATCCCATCTGGAAATCAATCATAAAAAGACATGGGACTATGAAACTCACCTGAACCAGCTTCTCCAAGTACCCGCGCTCTAGCACAAATCTAAACACACAAACGTATACAATCAAGACATGAACCACATACCAAAATAGCTCATCAATCTATGATGGATATCTAACCTTCTCCTACAATTTAACCCCATTTATATTCCATATGAATCTCATTACACCCCTATATAAAGCCCTTAACTTAGTTTAGTTCATAACTCGTCCCGTTAACATTTAACCTAAAACAGTCCCGTTTTTAATACTTCAAACTATTGGTCGAACACCCCCTTAACAAAAATAACATGCCCTGTAAAAGAACCCTATGCCCTTACATGTGTTAGCTAACTCTCCCATTTGGCCGCAACCTTAAATCTACTGTTAAGGCCTCCATATATATATATATATATATATATATATATATATATATATATATATATATATATATATATATATATATATATATATATATATATATATATATATATATATATATATATATATATATATATATATATATATATATATATATATATATATATATATATATATATATATATATCTTTACATTATATATAAGAGGAGGGATATGTCACATAACCATCAATAAATCCACGTCAGCACTTTTCAGGCCCATACGTCAGATCACATATCAGGCCCATATCATCACCGGTTACGCATGTTAAACTAAATTTTCTGCAATGCAATTCAATCTCACAAATCTCCTAAATCCTAAAAAGTTAATCGCCCCCAAACAATATACTGTACTCAGTAATAAAAAACCCTAAAACATAAAATTCGTCACGGTCTTTGAACGGAACACAAGCGAATGACATCTGCGGCAACAGGTCATGTTTACACAGTTTGTTCAATTGAATCAAATAATTCTGAACCAAGTTTGTTCAATTTAAAGTCGATTGACACAAATAATCAATCTTTGCATTAATTCATTCATAGAATCCCTATTTCCAATCCAAACTTTAGTGTTTTAATCACGTATGTATTGATTTTTACTTCAGTAATTAATTGCTATAGATTAACTTCTTAACGAGCCTGTTATCTGACAGGTAAACTGTGTTTACTAACTATGATACCCGTCTTCATTCTTTCAGGTTTGCCCTAACCTTACGGAAATTGTGTTACATTTTTTTAGACTTTTTGTATATATATGTTTGTTTAATTGTTGTATAGATAAGTATTGAACCTGGTCTATAATTACATCCAAAAGTGTTGTTCCTTCAATCATTTATCCTAACCGTAAGATACGATGGATGCAGAACAAGGAGGACAAAAGTAACGAATGCATATGATCCTACTGCAAGGTAAGCTTTGCTGGCATACTTGGATCCATAAATTGGTACATCTGATATCTATTATCGGCTAATTGATATCTAAGAGTGGGATAACTATTATTTTTATGGATCACATTTCAAATTACATGATATTAAATGTTCACCATGTTTCTATTTTCATGATCTTGGTTATTTGAAATATTTTGTATTTATATTGTTCCTGATTTTGGCAGATAATCAAATGGATTCCAACAACCCTACAAAATATGGATATACAAATAGGTATGCTTAAAGAGGTGCCTAATATAAGAGGTATATTTGGATTAATGTAATAACATGTCAACCTTTTTGATGATTTAAAGTTTTAAACATGTGATGTAGGCGCGGGCGGTCTATTGAGGAAATTCTAAAAGATACAAAACCCTACTCATCTAAAGCACCAGATACATTTCTTGATAAGAGAAAACCAACAGTCTATTGCATCCCCTCTTACAAGAAGGGAAGACGTTGTGGGGGTGTTGGTAGGGGATTTTTCTACATCAAAACCTATTGCGACCTCTGCAAAACCTGATGCGGTTTCACCTAAATCTAATGAAAGTGCAGTGTTCATTATTCGTCTCGATAACAGTTCTCCAAACCCTAAACTCAATCCCCCCATAAACTAATCATTCCACAGAAATCCATCCATCTGCACCTTGAATATTGGAGATAGGATTAAAGATAATATAACATCTTCAATCAAAGATCCATAACATTCCCAGGTCCGTTTGTTATAACCGTGGACTAATTTGCGCCTACGGATGATGAATCATCAGGTATGTGATCTTTTGGAGTATCTCATGCACTCATTTGGTTATCAATTTCTTGCTGGTGAAAAGTCATTCAGTGTTTGATGAATTCAAGGGACCAGTTGCATATGATTACGCTTAACAAAATAGTTTGATGAATATCTTGCGCAGGATTATTGTTTTACTTGCGGACCATCGCGAGGAATCGATCAACAAAAAAGAGCAAGGTTTTTGCGTTTGTGCGGTTTGCATCTTTTAATCACTCAACACATGGTCTCTGTGAGTTAAAAGGTGGAGTTGAGGTATGTGTTTTCTAAATCTACAAAATTTCACAAGCGGTTCTCTTACAAAATTTGTCAGCATAAACTGTTTTTTGGGAACTTTTTATGAATTTATTTTCTTTATGCTTCACAGGTTTACTTGCCTAAACTCATAAGACAGATAGGGTTGATGTGGTGGCTGTTTGAGAATCCAGATAGTATAGGTGATTCACTTGCATAAGCTATAAAGGAAGTTACTGGTGATTGGTAGAACACGAGACCCTGTATGTCCATGTGATTAGTAGAGATCGAGGTGTCCATACATATTTTTCTTTAATCAAAAGAAGTCATCTTGGATTTTAAAATAGATATCTCCTTCTGTAATTTATAACCTGTTCTTCATTCTTCATCTGTCCCAGGTAGGAAAATATCGTGCTGATGAGTCTTATTTGCCAACTGCCTTCACCAGTCCCTATTAGCAAACTATTAGGACCAACATAATCTGAGGTCTGGTAAATACCCGACCTTTGAAAACATAGCTGCAGGCACCTTTCCAACCCACTGCACAAGAACAACCACAAGGTAAGGCCCCTACTTAAGTCTCTTATTATCACTAAACCATGTGTGCCATTTAAACACCCAATTGCATTCACGATATTATGGTGAGGTCTGAAAAAGTAGTTTACAAGTTTAGATCTTATTGAAGAGTTACACCAAATGGAATGTTTACTGTTCGCGTGTATATTAGCACTTGCTAAATTGCTAGATTAAATTTCTGATCTTATAGCGTCACAAACAGGTTTAAGATCAAAACTGAATATTAATGTATGCATCAATACACATACTGAATATTATATTGTATGTCTGTATGCATCAATACACATGCTGAAGGAAAACACATTTCTGCATCTCAGCGGGTTCAACACAATATATGCGGTTATGCAGGTACCTCTTACTCTCTTAGCCTTTTTTTCTACATTTTTTGGCTCAGAAAATACCATGTTTTATTGTACATTAATAAATGCGGGTCATGTCCTAAATGGGACATACGCCATATTAAAATTACTCAGATATAAAAAAAAGCACAATTTATAAAAACAGGACATTGTAAAATAGTTTAGATGGTTCTAAAGTTTCTTTGGCTTAATTGTCTATTTGGAATTTGCATAACTCAAGACGTAGTATTTTTAACAGATTGTTGATATCCATGGTGCGTTGTCGATCTCTGGTTTCGGTTATATTAATGTGATCTGAATAAAGTAATGTGCAGATATTCAAGGAAAAAATGAGCAACATTGAACTAGGTGACACAATTGAACACGAAGAGGTTACTTTCTAACATCATTGTGTCATTTGATTTGTAGAAAAAAAGATCGTTCATGTGGTTATTGTCTAAAAGTTGCTATGGTGCAGCTTTGTTAACTACTGGAGTATCACGATCAAGTCAAGCTACATGCGGTGATGAAACTGTATGCTACTTAATCGGACTATGACAAAAAAAATTCACCAACCAAGACTCGAACTCGGGTCTCAACATGTACACATAAAGATCGCAACCAGTGAGCAAACCAGAAATTATGATTAACAATCCCAAACCAAATTCAAATAGTCACATAAACATAACATCCTCTTTTTAGCATTCATGATTTCCTAATTCAAATTCAGAACGTCAGTCCATTGACACACATACGGGATCATAACTTGAACAATATTATACAAAACCCTAATCCTCATTCGGTTTTGTTATAATAATTCCGCCTCCATCACACCATGATCAAAACATAGGTACGTCTTTAGAACTCATATGCCAAAGTGAATGATTTTTGATATCTCAGGTTCCAGTCAATATGATTTGGTTGAAATAGCTATGAAGCTGAACCAGAAAAGTTTCACAAGGGCTGCCTTCTCGAGACTGAAGCATATATTGAGAGTGAAACATATATTGGTGGCTATGTCGTGTCTAGAAACAGATGTTTATATATCTGACCTTCCGGCAAGTTTCAAACTTGATCCATCTGCCTTCAAGGTAAGCTATATGTCTTGCTAATTTAGAATTTAGTTATAATATTTGTTTCTATACAATTGATAATCGCCTGGGATGTTAACTGAAGTTGTGATCTTCTTTATGTTATCTTCTCTATGCACTTTGGCCATATTCATCTATAGAATAGTAAACGTGCTTCGTACAGATTAGCTGATATTTCATCTTGCCCTTGAATTTTAATAGTTGAATTAGAGATGACTGGTCTAAACTTATTGGAGGTGTTGATTCGGTCTATGTGGTATGGACTTGCTGCAAAGAAAGAGTAACCAACATTGCAGTTTGGACCTGCTTTATATGCCAAGAAACACTAAGATTTTTAATTGCAGACATCGAACTTAGACGAAAGACACTCATATAAGCATTCCACGCGACATTTTCTAAGGTATTTTTGTTTTAACTTTTTTCGATTCAATCGAATTCGACAAAGAAAGAGTAACCAACATTGCAGTCCCTGGACCTACTTTATATGCCATGCAGCACTAAGATTTTTAATTGCAGACATCGACCTTCACGGAAGACACTCACATAAGCATTCTAAACCTCTGACATCTTCTAAGGTAATTTTTGTTTTTAATTTTTTTGATTCAATCGAATTCTATTCGCTGATCGGTTTAAGGTACGGTGAATTACAACATAGCTTCAAATGATTTTTAATTCAGTGGTCACATCAAAGTTGACGAGGATCAGAAACTATCAATAGAGGCAAGTAAACTATTTTTATTTTTTTTGAAAATACTTTATAAACTGTGTGTAATTCTAAAGAAGCACAAAAGATCGATGTGTATGACAAATAACACAGAAGCCAACATGTCTTGAAGTTGTGTGTTGTCTTGAATCATGGATTCCTTCTAAGTAGAATCCACGAAACCGCACTTATTGGCGGCTAGGTGTGTTATGTGATGTTACACATTGAAGCTCACATATAAGCTCATATACAAAGCCGATTGCAAGTTCAATATGTCAAGCATATAGCTTACGTCTATTTATTTGATTTTTATGTGGTCTTATCATAGCTCTTTAATCATGAGCTTATGTGTAGACTTGCAAGCTTAATTGATATATCTAGTAAGTAAACTTTTTATATTATATTTGCAAGCTTAATTGATATGTGGTGTTAGTACAATCAAGCTCTCTGAATATATTCAGCAAGTAAACTTTTTACATTATATTTGATTATGCTATTAATGCAAAATGATATTCAGATTTATGTGGTGTTTTTTTCGGCTTATACGTAGACTTGCAAGTTTAATTGATTTCGTCTTATATAGCATAAGCCCTAATTTTCTGGATTATATTGATACTTATCGGCTTATATAAGTTTTTCATATCGTAATAAACTTATATAAGCCCACAAGTCTAAAAATAAGCCGAAAACTTGGGCCTTGTGTTATATAAGCTGAAATCAAATAAGCTCATTAGCCCACATATAAGCGAATTGAACCTCAAGATATCGATTATGCAAATGGATCCAAATTACGTAAGCTTGCTCTCATCAATCTCAAATGATGAAAGAACATGAGCAAGCAATGACTTATCTCAAAAAAGTCATTGTAAAGCACTTTCGACTCTTTTCTCCTCAATGACCTGAGGCAAACTTGTCCAATCGCGAGATGTACAGTTTCTAATTTAGTGTTTGTATATTATCTGATATAAAGTAATTTTACATTAATAATTGCATATGATTGGTGAAGGAGCACGTAGTCTAAGTTTATAGAAAATGATAAAAAGACGGTGAAAACAACACCTATAATATCTTTTTATCACAACAGACGGGTTGACCCGGTTATGTTAATTGAACGGTGGTCGAATCGGTCATCCGGTGCGACCGAGTTGACTCGGTGGCCGAATTAGTGAACCACTTATTCGACCGGCCATAAGTTTGCTGCCATGTGACCATGTAACTCTTTCATTCATGTTTGTTTCATATCAAGTATTATACAAATCTTTATAAACTACTTTTACTGTTATTGTAATAACATTTGTTTGTTTCGTGCATGTTTTTTCCAGGTTTGATTTTTTATTCATGGTTGCTTGCGGTTTTGTGAATCTACAGGTGTGGATCAAGATGCACTAAGATTTAAAAAACTCATGAGATACCTTCTTTCTCTATTTTCTGACATCTATGAGGTTATTCTATTCTATGAGGTTGTTGTCTTCTTTGTTTTAATATATGTGATTGTTAGGAAGGATGATGACACACGTCGATGATGAAGAAGGTTTGTTCAGTTATGTTTTATTTAATACTTAGTCATTTGTAGATTCATGTTGCATCCAACAATCGTGGCGCATTGTCAGTAGATGGTTTTAGTGTGTAACTTAAGGCCTTAGGGGTGAATTGATTACTTATCAAAACCTATGGTATGATTATTGCTTATCAAAACTTATGTCGATTTGGAACATATATATCTGATGAGGTCCGAGATGCGATTCTGTATTGTCTCGAAACCCCTCCTCGATTACGTGTGGCGGTAACTATTTACACTCAAATGTTGAAATCTTTGATTGCATACACAATATGTTGATGTCGAATAATTAACGTATAACTGAATATTTTGAGATATAAGCTATTTAGACGCTCATGTAAAACAGTAGTTTTTTGTTATCGACCTCATGATTTTCTTTTTTCCCTCAGGTTGCACCACAATTGTTATGATTGTTTTTTAATAAGCATATAAGTATTTTGGAATGAGGTCATCACAATCTGAATGTCAGTAATTGGTCAGGCACGAGTTCACAACATGATTGTACATGTTGTGTGTCTCGGGATCAAAGTTAATTACGATAAAAATGGAAAACAGTTTATGAATTATGAAAGACCTGACTTTTACTTCTTAAAGTTAATGATGTTAGGACTGATCATATAATGAGTGCATAAATATTCTTAGAGAGTTATAGTGTGTGCTGTTGTATTCGGGTTTCACTTACAAGTGTTAAGTGTGCATTCCAAAGTGAGTACCGCTTCTACTACTTTACACTAGAATATTTTGGAAATAAAGATGAAAATCTCTTAAATTTGCTGCACAAATCTGGTTTTAAGGTTAGTGTATGGATGCTATTAGAAGCTCATGGTCTGCTATTTTCACACACATAGTAGCAATTTATCTACAGGTAATTTCGTGTCTTATGTCCTGTTGATTGCAAAAAAAACATGTTGATGGTATTCATATTGTTGGTTTTTGTATTTAAACTGCAGGTGAAAACATTATCAACACCTATTTGAACAAAAAAAAGAAAGTGATGACAATCAAGATGAGAAAAGACCCCTCGATAGTAAACAAGAATTCATATCCTTTCATATTTATCTATACTATTGTCCTTTGAGCCAATAATTTACATTCAAAACTTTTAGGATTATGTTTGTCGATTTATTTCAAACAGTTTCTCTTTTTGAATAAATCGACCCTTTGTCAAACATTATTTTGAATGATTTTATATGAATGAGATTTGATATTTTATAGTCCAATGTTTGTTACGGAATATTATTTTTTGACATGTTAAGAATACAAACTTTCTTTTGAAACTTGTCTAGCGGTAAATAGTGAACGATATGCTAATTGATCTGGTGGTCGAACTAACAACCGGGAGATTCGATCGGGTTGACATGTTGGTCGAATCAATGAACCGGTGACTCGACCGGCATGACCTGATGACTCGACCGAGTTGCCTCGGTGGTTCGACCGTGTTGATTAGGTGGTCGAACCCATGACCTGGTGACTCGACCGAGTTTACCCGATGATCGAACTGTTATCGAGTGACCAAATCGAGTTTACCCGATGGTCCATCTCGTGACCTGATGATTCGACCGGGTTAACCCAATGGTCGAACCTGTGACACGATGACTCTACCAGGTAGACCCGGTGGTTGACCTGTACCTTGATGACTCGACCGAACGATCCGGTGTTTGACCCGTACCTTGATGACTCGACCGATCGATCCGGTGTTTGACCCGTGATCTGATAATGGAAAAGTAAATTTTGATATCATATTAGGAGATGTTGAAAATTAACTTTCCACCAAAAGAGAGAAAATAAAAATCCTCGAATCGTAAACATAGATAGTTAATTGTCTACGAGTATAAAACTTTTTTATATAAAGTTTAATAAATTAGTGTATTCCAATTGTAAACATAGATAGTTAATTGTCTACGAGTATAATTTTTTTATATAAATTTTAATAAATTAGTGTATTTTTATCGCTAAAAAGTAAAAAGGTGTAAAGAGTTTTTTAAACTCTACCGAAATTCACACGATAGGTTCAACTTTTTAAATAAGACTTAGCTTTTAAAATATAGTCTTAAATTAATTGTCTTTTATTGAGTTTTTTGGTTTTCTTCTTTTAACTTTAATCTTGACTTTTTATTGTATAATAATTGATGAGAAACAAAATAGAGGACAATAATCTTAGACCGTAGGGGTATTTATGTAGGTACCTCTGTCGCACACTCGCAAGTGAAGGAAAATAGGGAAAAAAATAACATACTAAAATTGATGTTTTTATGGTTTAATTGCGTGTTTTTGAGAAATATAAGTTAAAAAATATTTTTTAACAATATTTTAAAAAATAAAAAAATATAAAAGATAATTAGACGTCATACCCGCCCATCGGGCGGGTTTTGCCACTAGTATATATATATATATATATATATATATATATATATATATATATATATATATATATATATATATATATATATATATATATATATATATATATATATATATATATATATATATACTTTCACCTATACCGAACTTACTGATTTTGAACATATGAAAAGTTTGTTATGATCAGAGGGTCTTACCCTAACCCATTTGTTTAGCCCTCCTCCAGATCTTTTATATAACATATAAACTAACTCTCATGTTCGTTTTAAAGTCCAATTGTACACCTAAGTACACTAACCATCTTAAACATTAAATTAAACCCGACTGATTTCAAAACTGTTTTGACCTCCGACTGTTGTAACCTGTTTTTGACCCACTTCCCGACCTCCAATTCAGTACTTATTTCTTGCATTTGAAAACCAATTCAAATACCTTTCTAGGGACATAAGATTAGAAAATTAAAAGTGTGTAGAACTCTAGATATGATCAAAACAATGGACCAAAAATTCTGCCCAGTTTTTAAAAACGAATTTAACACAACTAGTCTAATTAATTATCCACATCATGTATAATTATTAACCCTAATTAATCTAAACATGTTTATATCATTAAAATACAGAATTTATGTTTAACCTAACCCTAGATCCATCATCTATTGATTAATTACATGATTAGATTAATTAAAATCATACATTAAAGAAGAGTTTTGAAGATTTTACCTTATAAATCAAAGGAAGAAATTGTTTTTTATGAAACCTAATTCCACCATTGATGGAATTCAACTAGGAGAGACCATGGTGAGTAAAAATCTGATGTTCTAGGTTATGGTATGGGTTTAATGTAATCCTAAAGGCCTCCTAACCCCATTACAAGTCCATTGGGCCTGTTTTTGGGCTTTTTGGTTATTTTCTTCCTTCCTTTTCTTTTGGCTGCCCAAATCAAGCGCAAAGCACCTAAGGATCTGATTTTTAACCTTATTTTATAACTTTTATCATTCTTAAACTAAACCTCACATTCTGGTTACTTCCGGGCCAAAACCATAAAGCCTTACGTTGATTTTTTTCGACTTTCTACGCGATTTCCGAACTAACCGTCATTTCCAAAAGTTTCTAATTATGGAAAGTATCTATAAAACTTATCCTAACCATATAAATATGTACTTAATAAATACATACAACATACGATACGCACACGAAACCTTGTAAAAATGATATCCGAACTTTCCCGCAGTTCATTTCTAAACTCATTTCATTTCCAACCCGTACCATGATTTACAAATCATGTACCTCATTTCGTCCATTCTCATCCCCAAAATCACACATATAAACACATAAATCACATAAAACACATAGTCACACAAAATACCCCAAAAATAAGACTAAGTGACGAACCTCAAAAACCAGGGTTGTCACATCACTCCCTCCTAATAGAAATCTCGTCCCGAGATTTACTCCTTAGGATCATCATTAGCAAATATCTAAGGATACTTGTTCCTCATAAATCCTTCATGTTCCCACGTGAACTCTAGTCTACGTTCCAAATTCCATCTAACCATAATTACGGTATATTACCCTTTTTTCCAACGTCTTAGCTTCACGACCTAAAATCTCTACCGGTTCTTCGATGAAACGAAGACTCGTATCCATAGTAATATCATCTAACGCTACTTGCAAGTCGATTCTTGCTAAGCATTTCCTCAAGCTTTATACATACATCATGCACACTACTCAATTCTCCCAGTAATGCCTCAACCTATAAGCCACTGGTCCATTCCTTTCAAAGATTTTGAATGGACCCACGATTCTGGGTGTTAACTTCCCTTTCATCCAAAACCACGTCACTTCTTTCCAGATATCATAAATGGACCTACAAAACTCGTCATCAACTTTTCCCTTTTACCAAAACATGCCACCCATTACTATAGGTGAAACTTCCTACATAACTTTGTCACTAAACTCTAGTGATTTCCTCTTTTTCAACATATCATCTCTTGTTACTCTCATCCTTTCCACAAACACCATTTCCACATTAGTAGTATCTTTCACGAATTTTAGTCCACCATAAGGACAACTCACCCTATCCTTCCATATAGTGCCTCAAATGGCATTCATCGTCTTCTAGTATGATAACTATCATTATATGAAAACTTAGACATCGCTAACAAGTTTCCCACTTCCCTCTAAATCAGTCACCCAAGCTCTCAACACGACTCCTATAGTTGTATCAATTTCCCACTTCGTCCATCATTTTAATTAGATGGATATACTCATATCCAATCATGTTCATCAACTCCCTTTAGTGCATACCGCAAACTACTTAAAAATTCCAATTTCCTTACACAAGTGACCTATGACGATATTTCACATATTGATTAGTTTATCACAACGAGGCTCTTCCAATCCAAATCAACTTATGATCTATACACATCACCAATTAGACGGTTATCTCAGTTAGTCTATCAACTGCCATCCAAACCCATGCTACAACTACTTCCATAAAATTTGGATAGATCATTAGTAGCACCTATACACTTCTTGCTCACTTTTCTACATGAAAGATTTTTTTCCCTAATACTCAACACTTCCTTTATACCTACACAATGTCTTACCTTCAAGGTCATAGTGCTCCTCATCTTGTCTCAGTTAGACCAAGCCCTTCGTCTCTCATGTCACATCAGATCTATAACTCCTTAACCATTCGATTATCGATACTAAGCCTTCCAATCAAACAGTATAGGTCAGTACCATTTCCTTTCCACACTACAACAATATTAGCATGCTTAGTGCTTTAGTCTACTCATTAGGCTATACCAAAGTTTTACCTTCGATTCCTATCTCGACCTATTTCATTCATGATTCGCATCTATCCACACTTCCTTCTTCTTCCTCAGCTCATGACATACATCACGATGTTATGCTTCCCGTCTTTCAAGTCATCTATACCTCAAAATTTTTCCAAGTAGCTTCACTTGTTTTTCCTCACGATCAGTTCTCCTACTCCCTCCTAATAGGGACAGACTAGAGTTATATGTGATCCCATGCGGATCACACTCTCATCTTATACCCATATTAGTTCCCATTTGTCTAAACTAAGCTATATTTTAAATTCTTATTCAAATCTCATACTTCTATTTTGATCTTGCACCTAACATGAGGTACTTTCAATCATCATCTTCTAGGAATACTTGGTTCTCTCCTTCCATGGTTCTCCCTAATTCCTACACTATCCCGTCCAACAGAAATTCCATACTTCATTCATCAAATCTATGGAAATCGCTAGTGCATTGGATAATGCATAACTGTCTCTTCCAAAGATCTTTCATAACACCTTCACAAAACCGACTCTCTAATCACTTCTCCATGAACTTATTCAGCTCAGCTTCACTACTCATCCCTCGATATTGATTGCCACAAAAATTCTATCCGCGTAGTCACTCGACTCCCCTTGTTACCTCCACGAGTTCTTAATCTCCCACGTTATGTATTCAATTCATCACGATCCACTAGTTCAGCTCTTTGTAACTCCACTCTGGTACTTGATCTGTCCTTCTTCGTCACGAACCATACGGAGATTCCCATCATAGTGCTTGTCACCTTTCCAGTCCTTGCAACTTCTGTGGCTCCTTCGAAATCTCTTGCTTCCTTCTAGCAGCCGGCACGTAGTCCTTTCAGCTCCTTGATTCACGATGTAGCTCTTCACGCACTCCTTCGTCTCTATGATGTTACCTAGGAACTTCACACTACCGCATAGCCTCTAACTTCAACTCATCTACCACAATATTTCTAAAGGTACTTCAACCCCTCAATGGCCCACTCTTTCTTACTTGTTGTAATCACCATTAATCAGCCTCCTACCAATCATTCTTTCACATCCATGTTTTCCTCACGTGTCTACTACTACCTCGCCTCCATAACTATACCAATTCCCTTGCGTGTTATTTTTCCCAATCTTTCTGTTAGTAGATTTCTACTCTACCCTCACATCCGCTGGTACTTTCATCAATCTCCTAATGGTACTTCAACCAACTTCTTATAGCAGTACATCTCGTTCCCACGACCAGTCAACTAACTTTACTTACTCCCTTATTCCCGTAACCAATCTAAGTTTCAAAACTCTATAAATCTTAATCATTCCTTCAACACAACCTTTAAACCAAAACACATCTCTGCATTCTAATATCTAACCATAAGTAATACTACCCAACTCTATCCTCTCATCCTAACGTTTCCACAACCGCATAACTAAATCAACCATGACGTGTACCAAAAGAATTCCAACGATCGCGTCCCATAATAAATATAAGGTAAACCGAAAGATCAACCATAATGAACCCTAGCCAAAACAACTGAAAACGAAACAATGTAATCCAAAAGATTCAATGGAGTGTGCCAACAACTAAAAATTAGACTCTTCACGGCTAGTATTACCAAATTTCGATACCTCAGAAAAATTTAAACTTTCGCCCCATTTAGTTACTCCTTATAAGAACCTAACTTAAATACTACTAAAATCATTCATACTCGTTTTGAACAATAAACTCATCTTTTATCTTCATTATCTTATCAAAGATATCAACTAGTTAGTATACTACAATCTTATTCTAACCATTATCTTGTTTACCAGTATTAAACTTATTTCACTTGTTATTATGAAACCAATACATGTTTATAAAATACAGTGGTTTTTTTCATTTTATTATATATTATTATTATTATTATTTTATAAAATCCATTTAGCTGGTTATAACTAAACTACTACACGTTTATAAGGTGTGGTGTTATTATTATCATTAATATAATAAAATCTCCCTTTTTACTCTTTCTGTCTAGTTAAATACTTCTAAAATTTTAACTTCACTTAAGAAAATTTTGTAAAATTTCTTTACCCCTTTAATATGTATTATCACATGTTACATAGAAAACTAATCCAATTATTTTCAAGACAATTTTTTTTTATAGCTTACTACCACAAACTTAAAAAAATATGTAAGTCACGATATCATACCATACACTTACAAATTATTTTCAAAACCGTTTTCCTATAATTAGCCACACTTATTTGTAAGAAAATTTAGTAGTTCTCATTAATTAAAATACATACCCGAATGTAGACACACATCAAAAGACTCAAAACGTCGTTGGAACTCCATCAAACTCCAGCACCATAAAACGAGCAAACACAAGGTACGTTCAAGTTATAATAACTACTGAATGACCATATATCATAACTTAACACATACTAGTATATATACATCTGCATATATATACCTATTAAATCACCCCAAAACATATTCGTTACCATACATGTCAGATCAATCAATCGCGTGATACACTCGTTTTTCCATATGAGTAATCACCATCTTACCACAAGGCATAAAACCCATCACTAAAACCAGTCCATATCGTGTGACCCCATAATCACACAACATGAGTATAACCCAAAACATATAACACACTAAAAAATAGCCATATGGTAGACAGCCGTTACATAAACCCATATATTATACATATACCCAAAAATCCACATCTCATCATATACAAGCATGTATTAACCCTCTTTCATGCAATCATACTTGAGAACCCATTGAAGTTGTGGTACTTGTATAACTATGTTGGCCACCATACTTATACAATTACCCTTTCCTCAATGCACTCCCTCCTATGATGACAATTATAAGAATCAATATAACATATAACACATAAATCCATCTACTCACATAAGCTCATAATCACATAAACAATAAGGTCCAAAACTCCATCTATTAAAATAATATAGTCAAACTCTTGGAATACATAAATCCATAGTCTAGCTAAAACAGCATAGACAAACTCCAACACAACATCATAATCAGTTATAAGTCATGTCGCCCATAAGAGTGGAAACAACTTAAAATCCTTCCTATCCACCTACTCCTAGTAACTCGAATCACCACATGATTCTTAGGGAACATGACTTAAACATCAAAATAAAAATACTATACATTAGGTACACCAAATAACTTATTATGGTGAAAGTAATTTATATATCAAAAGCAAAACAGAAATTAATAGGTGACTAAGTATGGGCAACTACAGTTCAACTCATACTAGTCAAAATTCACAAAAAATAAAATTTAGGAAAATACAATCAAGACCACACGTAATCCTATGACGCCTATATGCAGGGATCCTTAAGCTATATACTAGGCTAGGCAACCTAATTCTCTATAACCATTGGTCTCTGATACCATTCTGTCACACCCCACCATGGCGGAATATGGGGCGCGACGTATGGATATCATCACAACAATAGCGTGTCTATAGAGATAACTAAATGAAATGGAAATATCATAAATGGTGACACAATGTCATGAAGATATCTCAAACAATGAAGGCGTCTAGGTAAGTAGGTAACAGGTCTACCTCTTACCAAAGACATACAATTAACAAATAACAAACATATAGGTGTCTACAAAGTATCACTTATTCAAACATAAATAAAGACTAAGAGGAAAGGGGGTTCCTCCAAATGCAATCCTAAGCCTTCCAGTTAGCCACTCCTATTCTCACGCTTAACCACATTCTCACCTGAAAGAGACACTAAAACACGTCAACATAAAGTTGGTGAGAGTCAAAGGTTTAGACTCCAACGCCAAATCAGTTATAAGCTGTGAATAACAACCATTAAAAAAAGAACATATGGACAATGTGCTACAATTATGTATTAACAACTAGCATTCAAGATTAACCAATCACCACAAATCCAAGGCTCTAAGCCTTACCAATAACCACAATTCCAAGGCTCCAAGCCTTACCAATAACCATGGTCCTATAGGAGCCCATACACCTATGAACCAATCCCAAGGCCCCGCCTTGTCAACATCCTATTGGTACCAAGTCAAACCACAATAAGTGAGACGGTACGTGTCCCCCGATCTAAATCATAAACACAATAAAGAATCACATAGCAGTTAATCACATAAGTGTACACACAAGTCCATTACAAACCATAAAAACATTCACAGCATTCTTTACAAAACCATATAGTATCTCTTCCATCCCATCTGGAAATCAAATCATAAAAAGACATGGGACTATAAAACTCACCTGGACAAGCTTCTCCAAGTACTCGCGCTCTAGCACAAATCTAAACACAAAAACGTATACAATCAAGACATGAACCACATACCAAAATGGCTCATCAATCTATGATGGATATCTAACCTTCTCCTATAACTTAACCCCATTTATATTCCATATGAATCTCATTACACCCCTATATAAAGCCCTTAACTTAGTTTAGTTCATAACTCGTCCCGTTAACATTTAACCTAAAACAACCCCGTTTTTCATACTTCAACTTGGTCGAACACCCCCTTAACAAAAATAACATGCCCTGTAAAAGAAACCCTATGCCCTTACATGTGTTAGCTAACTCTCCCCTTTGGCCGCAACCTTAAATTACTGTTAAGGCCTCCATATATATATATATATATATATATATATATATATATATATGTGTGTGTGTGTGTGTGTGTGTGTGTACTTTTACCTATACTGAATTTACTGATTTTGACCATATGAAAAGTTTGTTATGATCAGAGGGTCTTACCCTAACCCATTTGTTTAGACCTCCTCCAAATATTTTATATAACATATAAACTAACTTCATGTTCGTTTTAAAGTCCAATTGTACTCCTAAGTATCCTAACCATCTTAAAACATTAAATTAAACCCGACTGATTTCAAAACAGTTGTGACCTCCGACTGTTGTAACCTGTTTTTGACCCACTTCCCCACCTCCAATTCAGTTCTTGTTTGTTGCATTTGAAAGCCAATTCAGTTACCTTTCCAGGGACATAAGATTCGAAAATTAAAAGTGTGTAGAACTCTACATATAATCAAAACAATGGACCAAAAATTCTGCCCAGTTTTTAAAAACGAATTTAACACAACTAATTATCTACATCATGTATAATTATTAACCCTAATTAATCTAAACATGTTTATATCATTAAAATACAGAATTTATGTTTAATCTAACCCTAGATCCATCATCTATTGATTAATTACATGATTAGATTAATTAAAATCATACATTAAAGAAGAGTTTTGAAGATTTTACCTTATAAATCAAAGGAAGAAATTGTTTTTGATGAAACCTAATTCCACCATTGATGGAATTCGACTAGGAGAGATCATGGTTAGTAAAAATCTGATATTTTAGGTTATGGTATGGGTTTAATGTAATCCTAAAGGCCTCATAACCCAATTACAAGTCCATTGGGCCTGTTTTTGGGCTTTTTAGTTATTTTTTTCCTTCCTTTTCTTTTGGCTGCCCAAACCAAGTCCAAAGCACCTAAGGATCTGGTTTTAACCTTATTTTATAACTTTTATCATTCTTAACCTAAACCTCACATTCGGGTTACTTCCAGGCCAAAACCCTAAAGCCTTATGTTGATTTTTTTCGACTTTCTACGCGATTTCCGAACTAACCGTCATTTCCAAAAGTTTCTAATTATAGAAAGTATCTCTAAAACTTATCCTAACCATATAATATGTACTTAATACATACATACAACATACGATACGTACACGAAACCTTGTAAAAACGATATTCGAACTTTCCCGCAGTTCATTTCTAAACTCATTTCATTTTATTTCATTTCCAACTTGTACCATGATTTACAAATCATGTATCTCATTTTGTCCATTCTCATCCCCAAAATCACACATATAAACACATAAATCACATAAAACACATAGTCACACAAAATTGCCCAAAAATAAGACTAAATGACGAACCTCAAAAACCAGTGTTGTCACAAGAAAGAACGTAGGAAAGAAGAAATCACCATTAAGCTCAGTTAATAACCCTAAACAACTCTATAAGCATTTACTATAAATGAAAAGTAAGTCGTTATCTAGTAAAATAAGTACCAAACGTAATCAAACTTCTAGGACAAATGTAACATGTTAAAAAAATGATCTTGGAACTAGAAAAAAACAAGTGTTGCACGCTTAGTAAAGCTGAAATGATGAAATAAGCTATTACGGGTGATTAGCAAAAAAAAGACGAAAGCTAAAAGTGTATAAAAGAAGAATAAAAGGAATAAAAAACAAAATGGCTTGTAAAGCAGATGGTAACATGGTATCGTGTTGTGTTTGATGTTTCTGTTTGGTCAGGGTTGAACACTACTTGATGTTTTTTTTCTCTTTTTTTTATTTGGCTTATGACATGAGGTGAAAAATAAGCTGAGGGCTTATTCCTCAACACACAATCAGTAATAAAAGCAAATCCAATACATAAAATATCAAACAAGTTTAAGCATTAGCAAATAGAGGAAATAAAAGAACAGTAGTTTAACTATATGAGCATCTAATGTTCTTAGAGGCCAAATCCAGCTTGCTTGATAAGCTCGGTATAAGCTCCGACTAAACTTTAAACCAAAAACATATCAAAGTAACCTAAATAACTACTAGTACGCTGATTTACAGAACTTAATACCTCAATATGAACTTATAATTCTTACTGGTGTATATGACTTATTTTTTGCCAAAAGTGGGTACTAGGAAGGCACTTGTTTTTTAATAACAGCCTAACAAACCTCAAGCAAAGTATTGAAAACTTCTAAGGACATAAAAATGAATCTGTAGCAACAATAATTCCATGGGTTCAACAATTTTTTATCCACTTTTCATCAAATACAGAAAATTACCACAGTGAGTTTATAAGTCCTAATTTGCACTATGTGTGAACCACAAATTTTGAGTCAAATGAATTCCAAATTACAAGCAAACTTATGGAACTTCTAAAACAGAAAAATGAACAAAAAACTTCATTTAACACAAAAATAACAACTTTTGATCCATTTTTTTTATCAAAACTATGATTTTGTCACAATGACTTAAAATAACTCATTTTTTTTGTTTTGATGTTTTTCTTCTAACCAAATACTGATTATTACTAACTTTATCCTACTTGAACTAATTCACTCGACACCAAGAACTAGAAGTGACGACATGATGTAGAATAATCCAATCAGCCCTTAACCTTTGCACAATTTATGATTTAGCCTACACTTATGAGATTTAATGACTGATTTCAAGATTATAGATATCAATAAGCTAAAAATAAACTTAATGAGCAGAATTAAGCCTAGATTTCTAGTATTACGCAAGGTGACATTTATTTTTGTTTTTTTATATATTTAGACAAAAATTTAAACAAGAGCTACAGTATTTAAATAAAAATGAAACAAATAATAGAACAAGCGAATAAATTGCTCAAGTAAATCAAATACACAATAGATAAGTAGAAATTGATAATCTACGTAAGAAAACTAAACTTGATAGGAATTTTAAATTAGAACAAAACCTTGCAAAGCTCCAAGTCCAAAGTAGCATTTGCCAAAAAGTCCTGAATCTTCACCCCACAATTATCAACTATATTCAGCTTATTTAAAGCTTATTAAACCCACTGTTCATCTCTTCGTTAGATGAGGCAGCCTTCATCTCTGAAGTAGCTTTTGTGAGATTTTGAGTATTTTCCTTAGCTTTTTTTTTGAAAACAAAGCTCGCATAGGCTTGTTAAGGCATATGTAAGATATAGGTGACTTGTTAAAAATAGCTTATTCAAATAGCTTATGGCTTATAAGAGAAATTTAGGCAAAAATGTGAGAGAACTTAAAACAAAAATTTAGATGAACAAACTTGAATTAAAACTAAACTTTCATTAATAAGAAGAGATCATTACATCAAAACATTACAACTGAAATTAAAATTGACAGAAATTAACTAAGAAAATTACACTAAGGAAATTACATACTTTCAGTGAGAAAAACTATAACTATTCATAGAACAACCAAGGCTTCTAGGTGAAATTTCCAGCTTATCTTCACTCTCAAGGGTTTTAACATGAACCCTTGGATATTGCTTGGAAAATAAGCTTGATTGTGAGCCTTTGATCAATCCTTGGAGTTTCTCTTTCTTGCTACGGATTGCCAACATGGACAAAAGATGTGACCCATATGTGTTAGTTTAACAAAGGATTCCTTTGTTAATGGCCAATTCCTTGTGTTTCTTTTCTTACAAATATGGATTTCCAGCATGGATCCCTTGATGACTAGGCCATGTGAGATGTGTGATGTCTTTATTGGTCCCTTAATAGTGATTTTGAGGCATTTAATTGGAGTTTAACTCAAAAGGGTAGAAACACCTCTTTTGTATTCTTCGTTTTGCAAAAGTGAAAGAGAAAGGGAAACAGTAATTTTTCCCTCCCTTCTTTATTACTTTTTTATGTTGTTTGACCATTTGACCCAGCCATGATTTTCATTCCTAGCGATTTTGGTCCCTAACACTTTTGTTAACTATTTTTCCTTTATAATTGAACTTTCCCTTAATGAGTGTATTTGGGATAGACAAAGAACCAATTTGGTATTTAAGGATATTAGGAGGGTGATTTATGTAACTTTGGAAAAGTGGAGGATTAAATGGTATTTTAGGTGAAAGTTCAAGGGTGTTTTGGTAATTTGGGATTAAGGGTTTTCAAACTCCGTTTCTTTGATATTCTTGCATCAGCTTTGTGATTTTCTTCTAATCCTGTGTTCGTATTGACTTTGTCTTGATCATTTTTTTTGTCTTTTATTGATATCCATACCTACACATACACAAACAACAAACACATGTATATATAGCACATTTTATGATTATTTAACCGTTTTGAGCATGTTTTCCAAGGAAATAAGATAAGAGATTAAGCTTTTATCAAGACGCCTTCGTGAAATTCCACTTCAACTTCAAATAAGGAATACCAAATCCACCCCATGATCACATGTCTTTAAAAAATAAAAACTAACCGTTTGTCATTTAAGTGAATGTTATATCGAATCATTTTAGCATTAAGTGTTTTTGTTTGATTTGGTGTTGTGTTTGTGAATGTTATAAACTAGAACAAATTATGAAATGAATTGTATTGAAGGGAAAAAATTTGTCTAGATAACTTTTCGTTTAAGTCCAACTTAAGTCTCATGGCCAAACGATACGTGAATCGAATTTCCAACCGAGAATTTTCTTTGTCTTTGAAACACTTTTTTAAGTATAATGGATATCCGATCCAAATCAAAATCGAATATAACCAAATCCGAATATGAAATTAAGCCTTCTATATCTGGTTACCACTTTAGACCAGCCCAACATCTTTTTGCACGACTGGCAAAGCCCATCGTCATTTGACCCGAGTTCCAAAAACTATGGTATTAAACAACAATTAATCCCACAATATAAGGAACCCTAACCCTAATCCTCACACATATCTTAACTCAACCGCCTCTTTCTCATATTTTATCCCAAACCAGATCTTATTTTCATTATAAAACAAATTCGCCCCTTTAATATTCCTTCTATTATAATCAGTCATCCTCTAGATCCCAAATCGAACTATAAGCATCCTCAAATCAAAACCCAATACACAAATCACACGAATCATCTTTTCTGCCTTTTAATCAAAACCTTAAAAACATTATTGTCTTCATTCTATGCTCGAATCTCATCAAGAATGCGTCTTTAAGATCTTAGTAATTAAGGTCTCGGTGTTAGCCTCAAAATATTGAGTCAAACAATAATGTTCGGTCATAGGTTTATATTGTAACATTTAGTAGAACGTTGTAATAGTTAGTTATTATAGTCGTGACATTACGGGCTTGATGGCTAGCTTAAAAGGCCCTTTCAAGGTACTAAGCATTTATTCAAGCCCGGCCCAATCAAACTATAGCCCATTAAGCCACATGTAGGCTTGGCTATAAATACCCTTCCTAGCATGTTAGGAAGGGTGTTGGTTGTCTCATTTCTAATCTAATTTCACAAAAGTTTAACACACACTTATCTCTACTTTCTCTCACTACTTTCTCTCTCTAGAAACCTTCCATCTTTTATCTACCTTTCTTTCTTCTTTATTCATGTAGAATCATCACATATTTTTAGGGACAACAATTGGTATCAATCGCCATGGGGTAGTTTTTGTGATTCGTTGTTACTATAATATTTGGTTCGTGTGATTTACTCCTAACATCATCTCGAATTCAAGTATTTTCTTGTTTTTCGTTGAGTTTTATGTTCTAAATCGTAATATAGATCATCTAAATAGTTGTAGTAAGGATTTGGAGATATTGGTTTGGCTAGAAACACGAATTCCCAGGTAAAGTTCTCATCTTTCTTGTTGCCTAAAAGTCTCGAACTTTTTATTGGTTACGATCTGGATATTAGTCGCATAAACCTGGGGTTTCTACTTGCGATCTAATAGTCCGATCACATATTGCGATCGAGGTTACGATGTGCTGTTGCGATCACATACTGCGATCGAGGTTACAATCTGCTGTTGCGATCACATACTGCGATCGAGGTTACGATCTGTTGTTACGATCACATACAGTGATCGAGGTTACGATCTGTTGTTACGACCACGATCCAAGACCACGATCCAAGACCACGATCAAAGACCACGATCCAAGACCACGATCCAAGACCATGATCCAAGACCACGATCCAAGACCACGATCCAGACCACGATCAAGGACTACGATCAAGGCTGCGATTAAGAGTGCGATGGGTGACATTGCGATGGACATCTAAATTTTGGTAGAGTAATTTTTAGACTTAGCCACTATCTAGACTAGTCCCGGAACGTAGTTTACACGAAGATTAAAAAAAAGAGTTAAAATTTTCCCGTCAAGTAGATTCAAATTTTTTTTCCATAACTAGTTTTAGGCTATTTCTAGCTCGATTTCAAAATTTGGTGATTACAAATTTTTTAGGTCTACCATTTTGTCGGACTGAGGAATTTATTGTCGGACTGAGAAAAATCGCAATTTTAGGAATTTCAACAACAAAACATCACAACACAACTACTTAAGATCCACATTCAATTCATCATTTTAGATAATATTGAGATGGATTCTATTGCCGAATATAGTGTGACGAACAACAACATAATGGTGGTGGGTAATAAAGAGAGACCACAAATGCTTGTGACTGGTAGATATGCACAATGGAAATCACGATTCGTTTCATATCTTGACACTAAACCCAATGGTGATGTTCTTCAACGTTGCATCAAACAAGGACCATATACTATCTCTAGAATAACCATTCTTGCAATTCCAGCAACCGAATCGATAATCGGTTCTGATGAGCAAACTATTGAGGAAACATATGAGAACACTTCGAAAAATAAACGTGCTTGGATTGATGCAGAGAAAGAAGCAATCTATTTGATTCTCAATGGGAGTGGGGATGATATTTACTCAACAGTTGATGCATGCTCTACTGCAAAAGAAATGTGGTTTTCCATTGAACGCTTGCAACAATGAGAATCACTTACCAAGCAAGATGTCGAAACCAACTTGTTCTGGAACTTTGGTAAGTTAACTTCATTGGATGGGGAATCAATTGATTCATACTACTCAAGGTTCTACAAGATGATGAATGACATGACAAGAAACAATCTGCAAGTCTCCACCATGCAAGTCAATGTGCAGTTTCTACAACAACTTCAACCCGAGTGGACACGATTTGTAACATTGGTGAAACAACAAAATAAGTTGGACGAGGTCAACTATCATACACTTTTTGACATTTTGAAACAATTTCAGAATGAGGCAAATGAACTTCGAGCTGAACGGGTAGCAAAGACTGCTAATCCACTTGCTTTGGTATCCACCACTCACCATGTCCAAGATCATCGCTCTCGTGCTCCAAAATCATACTCCACTACATCCTCATCACCAAGATACTCCACCACATCCTCTTCACCAAGATACTCCACTTCATCTAAGTATTTGGCTCCTACAATATCACGAGACAAAGAACCAATAGCACCATCACCATCACCTAAGCCATCATCTGAAGAGGACAGTGATGAAGTACTAGCGCAGAAGGATAGGGAGATGAAGCAACAAATTGCTTTCATTATGAAGACCTACAAGAAAATCTTCAAACCCACCAACAACGATATTCGAACATCATCAAATACAAGGAATCAATATGTTGAGACTCCTCGAAAGTATTAAACACGTCAACGTGATGAAAGTCCTCCAAGGTATGATCACTGTAATCCAACACATGTTGAGGGTTCTGCACGGTATGATCGACAAACTGCTAAGTATGATGCTCGGAGGATTGCTACTGCTGCTGGGAATAGGGACACTGTTGGTACTCAAGTGGTTCAGCAAAGTGGGATTCAATGCTTTAATTGTCAAGATTATGGGCATATGGCAAAGGAATGCAGAAAGCCGAAACGAGTTAGGGACTCTGGTTATCATAAGGAAAAGATGCTGATGTGACAATCCGTCAATTTATGATTGATATTTTATTCTCAATATTTATTTGAAAACATTATTTAATGTTACAATATGAACTCACATATTTTTGGGAACAAATTTGGATTTACGTCTTGGAGTAGCATCGACTACGTCTAAACCGGAGGATTCAACGTTACGTGCTTACGTTTACATACACCGTCTTTAGTGACAGTCCGACATTTCAGAAAATAAATTTATCCGTGAATATTATTTTGGAGTTTTAAATTTGTGTTGATTCATAAACTCACAAATTTACGAGAAGAGATTAGGACTTACGATTTTATTTTAACGTCCTTTACGACTAAACCGGAAACTCTAGGATTACGTATTTACGTTTTCGAACTCCGTTTTTGATGAGACAATTTTTATTAGATTCGTTTTGTGCCGTTGATTCATAATTTATAAAAATATTTTTCGTAAAACGACCCGAGGGCACGCAAATCGAAGAAACTAGAATCGAGGAGTACCCGTAATTAAATGGGGATGAGACAAGATAAACTTGCCCCACCCCCACACCATGGACGGCTAAGCCTTAGCCACACACCCTTGTGAGGTGTCAAAGCTTACTAAGTAAGCTAGGACACATGTCCTAGTTACTTACACAAAATGCATGCACCACAAAACCACCAAAAGCTAAACCATTAGCTTCATTATTCAACTCATGAAAAACACACAATTCTCTCATCCCACTCTACCTTTGCCGTCCATATACATCACCACCACCACCATCATTGATCAAAATTAACCATGAAACCTCATGTTATTTCTACATATGTTGAAGCCCTCTTGAAGCTCTCTTGAATGGTGGTGATTATAACATCCAAGGAGGAGTTTCCATGGAGTATTAAGGCTGATTTTCCACAAGGTGTTCATGAAGAATGGTGGTCTTGAAGATGGTCTTGGCTATGCATAAGTTTCTCCATCAAAATCCATGCTCAAATCACAACCTATATCAACATGGTGGTATAAAGATTGTCCTCCTCATCCTCTTATTATTTTTACTATGTAATCATGTATTTTATTTCCTATTGTATATGTATATGATGATTATATGATGATAAAAGTATTGTGTGGGGATTTGGTGTTGATAAACATGCTTAAAAAGGTGAAAAACTATAAGAAACAAGGCTAAAATCTTGCTTAAAAATGATGGTTGTATAAAACAGTAAAGAAACATGTCATGAACTGATAAAATGATGAAGTAGAATTGATATACAGTAAGTTATGAGTCTTGTACACATGTGAGACTTGGCCATGCAATGGAATCATTGTAATGAGTGAGATATGATCAAAACAAGTTTAAGGTACAAATCTGAGTTCACTGTTTTGGACGATTTTTAGAAAATACTTAGAGGATGATTCAACGGTGTCTATAGTAGAGTTAAATGGAGAAAATATCATGTAGTTTATGTGATAAAACATTGAGCTTCTATCTCTATATAGAACTCTAGATATGGCAGTTTTGGTGAAAGTGAAGATAAAAATCAGATTTTGGAAATTAAAGTATAATACTATTATATAAACACTCAAAATTTAATAGTATAAAATATAAATTAAAACCCACTAACTTATATAATACATTTATATAAATATGTACAATGGTAAATAAGTGGACATTTTATAAAAATGGTAACTTGTTAAGTTTTATAAGTTATAAAACTATAAACATGATTTTTACGACTTTTTCGGCTAATACCGTAAAATTAACGTTTTTGTTAAATAAAACTTAGATGGTTGGACCCGTCTAATGTAAACTTTATAAACCTTATATACTGGTATATAAACATGTATGACAAGTAAAAACCGATAAGACCCTAACTATAGGACATACGGACGTTAACGGACTAAATTAACGTTATTGGACTAATAATACAACAAAAATGGACTAAAACACTTATAAACTTATTATTGGGCTTAACCCATTTGGGCCCAACATGGAAAGTATATATACTGATAATATAGGTATAAAATGGATTAAAACAAGTTAAAGAACTTATAATAAATTTATTGGACTTAAAACACGTAAATAGGTAAAACTAGTAAACTAGTAAGAAGTTACCAATACGTAAACACTAAAAAGAGTAAAAGAGAATATGTAAACCCGCTTAATCATCATATATATAAAATCATCATATGTATACATAATTGTTATTTTTATAAAGTCATTGGACATGAGTCTAAGACAAATATTATTTGTCTAGGTTTCCGTGATTGAAGCACGTACCGTACGTCCGAATTGCCGACAACCCGCCTTCCCACATCAACGTGAGTTCATAGCCTCGCACTCTTTTAAATGTTTTTATGAAATGTTTTATAAACCCGCGAGGGAGATAACATGTTAGTTTTTATAAAATAGGACACCATTTGTCCCGATTGCTTGTTTATTGATTTGGACCCGAATGATTGTATGACCCGATTGTATGACCCGATAAATGATTAAAGGACCCAATAGATGAAATTAAATGGATTATTAAAGTTAGGTTATGTCACTAAAAGTCCCATTAGCATGAATTGTGAACTACCGGGATTTGGTAGACGCTTATGCATTTAATAGTACTATTTGGGGACGATCACCCCAGTTCGCGCCTTGACGGTTGATCCCCGTCATGCCACATTGATTGGTAAGCGAATTTATGTATGAGATGATTTCCATAGCGTGACCTTTGTGACGACACGCTACTTTAGATGGGCAAATTGAGTATCGGGTTAGCTACCCGTTGTTGGTTTAGCAAGGTAACAATGTCATGCGGCTTATAATAATCCAAACTAACAAAATACTACTAGACGCTCCGAATTACGATGTATTGCCTGACTAGCAATACAGGGTCATACTATTGATATTATGTTCGTGTTTTGTTTTCATAACCATATTCATATAATGGTTTTTATTTAACTTTATACAACGTCGTAAGACGTATTGTATGATGTTTTTACGACATTGGCTCGTATAATGATTTTTAAGGCAAATGCCTATTTTATGATTTTCGATAAAGATTTGTATAAAATGACTTTGGCTATTTTATGGCCTATTAAAATGATTTGTACAAAATGATTTTCAGTAATAATTTTATACTGATATTATATTGATGGATTTTATTAAACTCTATGAATTCACTCGGCGTTATCGCTGACCTTTTCTTTTAACATGTTTTGTCTCAGGTACTTGAAGGTAATTCTCGGGAAGACAACAAGAATTCATGGCCCGCACCTAAATACTTATTTCCATTCAAATGCTTTGTAAAACCTGTATTAAATATAATGACTTGGGACCTATGTAACTTTGATTATTTATGAATGGAAATGCTTTATTATTAAACGACGCGATTTTTAAGCGTTGTCTATGATGTGAGTAATGTGCTATCCCGTAACACCAACTAGTCTTCCGCTGAACTGAATTGTATAAATTTGGGGGTGTTACAGCTGCTTTGTAAAAAGATGGAAGCTGGGGTTAAATTGTCGGCTGAGGAAGGAGCCATGCTTGATGACACTGATGATGAAGCTTCCGATCAAGAACTTGAAGCACATTACTCGTACATGGCAAACGTTGAAGAAGTTCTCAACGTCACTGAAGATGACAATGGTCATATCTTTGATACTGAGCCAATCGATAAGGTACACAAAAGAGGAATATAATGTGTCTGGCAATATTCATGAGCATGGTGAGCTACCCAAAGCCATTAATGACACATGTATGATGGAAACGGTTGATAGCAATACCACGCCCGATTCATCAGACATGTGCAATAATGAGTCTGAGGATGATCAACATGCAAATGAGTATGATGATGACGAGGAGCGTATTGCGCTTGCTAACTTAATTGATTTTTTTACAAAAATATGTCAAAGAAACTAGAAAGAGTCAAAAGCAATTAAAGAAGGAAAACGCTACGCTCACTCAAAATTTTGAAGAATGCAAAGCTGCTCTAATTAAATCTAGTGAGACCATTGATAGCTATAGAGCTCAGCTTCTTCAAAAGACCAATGAGATTGAGGGGTACAAAGGGTGTTTAATTAATGTCAAAAAGGACGATTTTCAATAGAAATATAACGAAACTCTTAAGCTTCTAGAACAAGAGAAACGTAATTATAACACCTCTTTGAGTATTGAACGTCACAAAACGTATCTTGCTACCAAGAAAGTCAATGAGCTAACTCAAGTAAATGGTTTTCTTCAAGAGGATAAAACTAAACTTGTTAATGAAAAGAAAGCAGTGGTTGAAAAGTTGGAAAAGGATTTCAAAACTAAACAAGCGAAAGATATCGATAAAATGGTGGAACTTGAAACTCAAATTGATTTTTACAAGAAAATTGTCTACAAAACTAATCAATCAGTTCAAACAATGAGAATGTTGGCACCTCGTTCGTTTTTAAAGATCGGCCTAGTTTTGCTAATCCTAAGTACCTTGAGCAAGCTCAATCTGAGAATCAGCACTTATATCTTGATGAGTCACAATGGACCGATCTTGATTGCCTTGTTGTTAGGCCCGATAGTGAAGAGACAAACGATTTGGAAGAAGAGAGTAGAATAAAAGTTAATAAAGAATTTGTTAAACCATATAATTATGCTTATGAAAACATTCTTTACGGTCTTTTCAAACCACAAACACAGAAAACTGCAAATATTTTTCGAATGTGAACAAATAGGAATTAAATGGAGACAAGCTTTTGCCACTAAGAAAACTAATGTTTCAAAATTTATTGAGTACTTGCCATTTAAAGCTTCTGTAAGTAAGAGTAAGCAAGCACTTAGTATTCTCAAGAGTAACATTGAAAATTTCAAAAAGGTTGTTGATGATGACTGGAAAAAACGTGAACATTCGAAAGGAGACAAAGAAATTCCTCACGATATAATTGTGCTTGTGAAAAGTATTTTGATTCCGCTTGCGGAAAGAACGCAAAAACATATTTTGGAATTTGAAACATTAATTAAGCAAGAAATGTTTGATGATTTGAAATATGTGGAATCTCTTGAACAAGAAGTGAACGACCATC
Organism: Glebionis coronaria; assembly: GCA_025667525.1. Classification (NCBI taxonomy): domain Eukaryota; kingdom Viridiplantae; phylum Streptophyta; class Magnoliopsida; order Asterales; family Asteraceae; genus Glebionis; species Glebionis coronaria. Next base: position 471,764,078 of record CM046879.1, read on the forward strand.
AACCTGAAAGAGATGAGTTTTCTACAGCATATGATCTACTCTTACATGAATGTCTCTCAAAAGATATTATGTGTGTTTATGTTACATCTTGTGATGATATTGATGAATATTCTAATGTTGCATGCAAATATCTTGATCAAGTTAAAGAATGTGAACGTCATGAAACTGAGCTTTCGAATAAAGTTGACCAAAAAGAATTAACATAGATATGATTATCTTCAAAAACATTGTCATTCACTTGAACTTGCTTTGCAAAAGAAAGTTAGCAGCTTTTCAAATGATACACCTTTGGAAGTAAAATTACCTGAGTCATGTCGATTACTAAACGAAAAAAGTCTTGATATTTCGGATTTGAAAGCTCAGTTACAAGAAAAAGACATCGCAATAGCAGAGTTGAAGAAACTCGTTGCTCAAATGGGTGGGAAAGTTATGGAACCTAGCGTTAAGAAACCTGTTGTTTGACAACCCAATGCCTCCAAAGTGAATAGATCCTCTATCTTGGGAAAACCATCTGTTTTTAATGGAAAATGTCTATTTTGGACAATTTTTCCAACAACGGGTAGAGCAGTCTATCTTGGGTTGAGCTTGTCACAAAACAATGGCTTGTAATCACTTTCAGATTGCAACCCGGATCGATATTCACGGGGGAGTGTACGATTTAGTGCGCTTACCCTCAGCAAAAGAAGAGAAATCTTCTTACGCTTGAGTGGATTCATCAAGACGTTCAAAGTCTATGAACTCAAGTTTATGCTTTAGAAAAACGTTTTCGCCAAAAAGAAATAGAGTTTTTCAAAAAGCGTTGAACACAATTTTTTCAAGAATTTTTCAATGATTATTCAAAATCTTTCAAAAATTGTATGTTCAAAAACTCCCATCCTCAAAAAGCGAAATGTGGATCAAATCCTCACAATGACAATTCAATTGGATCAATTTTAGAGGGGGAGCATTTCAACTTCTTGCAAAAGATTAACACATCTTTCTCCCGAAGATTTTCAAGACCATTCTTCACAATATATTTTAATCAAATTTGGTATCTCTAATATCAAACGATTTTATATATTAGAGATAGGGGATAAAATGTGATTAAAATGTGATCTAAAGACTCAAGCACTCATGGTTACAATCAAATACCCACAACATCTTTAATTCACAACGTTATTGGTGTCAAAAGGGTGGTTAGGTTTAAGTCCTATGATCCAACCAGAACTGGAGGGATCTTCCCAGGGACAATCCAATAGATTATTAGAAGTCCTTAGGAAAGATGGAGTAGAATGTGAACGTAGCTGAGTGCCGACTAAGTACTGATGATAGCACTGGAACAATCACAACAAGGTGCTATTAATGATGTCTTGGTAAGCATTGAAGGGGTTGAAGAATAAAAAAGAAATGTAAGGATAAAGGGTGTAAAGAAAGAAGCCCTCTATACAACTTAGGCAGAAACCGGGTCAACACATCATGAAGACAACGCATCATGGACCCAGTGATGTAATGCACAAACCCTCCCTAGCTGACTCAGGCTTCTCTCAAAAGAATTTTGTTTTATTGTCACTGAGATCAACACGACTTCTATTGATTTTCTCACTCCAAGATAGTTGATATTGAATAGGTGGCATCTACTCCAGCCTCCTATCACAAAAAGTGCACAAATCGAGTCTAGAACCAAGAGATCAATCAAATCTTGTTAGGACACACGAATGAAGATCAAGAGAGTCCTACGCTATATCCTTGCGATATTGCTAGAACAGTCAGAGTGATACTACCTAGTATTCACAATGATGAGTGGAAATCCTTCCAGTGTTAACATCAAACAGCATTGCGGTAGGTCATGTGTAAGATTCTTTATGAATTGAACATATGTGAAACTGAAAAGCAACAGTGGTTTGTTTCTTTATCGACTCAAACTCATTTCAGGTTTCTACACAATATCTTTATGGTCTTGCCAGAACATTCAGAGTGATATTTATTAATATTCACAGTGACGAATGGAAATCCTTCTAGCGTCAACATTAAACAGCGCTACAGTACGTAACTTGCGAGATTCTTATGAATCAAGCTTGTGTCAACTGGAAAGCAACAATGGTAAGATTCTTTAAGAATCAAACTTGTTCCAGGAATTTGAATTGACGACTTTAATCAAGCGAATATTTATCCAATTTATTCACTTTAATGTTCGAAGTCTTGCTATGAGACGGTCGAGTAAAGAGAACGGCTAGTACTGCCGCGAAACCCTGTCAAGGAGATTCTTAATTGAATCTACCTAATCACAGGTACGATAATTAATATCGTGTAACGGTCTTCACCGATCGGAGGTAAAACGTTACCTATTTAGGACGAATGTTAAAGCCATTCAGTCCGTGTCTATGTTTTGTCTCAAGAAGGTGGCGTTACGGTGTACTCAGCAAAGTCAAAGATTCAAAATCACATACTCATGCCCAAAGAAATTCAACAATCAAGAAAGCTAAACACTTCCACAACTCTGATGATCAGAATCTTCCTTAACAAATAATGTAGAGGAATGACCTCTATTCAAAGGAGATTGTTAGCAAGCTTTCAAGATAGTGCAAAGTATGAGCATGTGGATGAAGACACAAGATTGTAAGATGGCAAAGACAAGTCAAGAATGATTTGAAGATCTCAAGATACAAGACAAAGTCGAAAGACAAAGACAAAGGATCAAAGATCACAGCATGAAGGAACAAGACGACTATTACACGTTCAAGACTCATCTATGACAAGATTCATAATCTCCATTGAACTCCAAATATCAAAGAGGAATGACCTCACATTGGGGGAGATTGTTAGCCTCAAAATATTGAGTTAAACAAGAATGTTCGGTCATAGGTTTATATTGTAACATTTAGTAGAACGTTGTAATAGTTAGTTATTATAGTCGTGACATTACGGGCTTGATGGCTAGCTTAAAAGGCCTCTTTCAAGGTACTAAGCATTTATTCAAGCCCGGCCTAATCAAACTATAGCCCATTAAGCCACATGTAGGCTTGGCTATAAATACCCTTCCTAGCATGTTAGGAAGGGTGTTGGTTGTCTCATTTCTAATCTGATTTCACAAAAGTTTAACACACACTTCTCTCTACTTTCTCTCACTACTTTCTCTCTCTAGAAACCTTCCATCTTTTATCTACCTTTCTTTCTTCTTTATTCGTATAGAATCATCACATATTTTTAGGGACAACACTCGGGTGGCCTAGTGGCAAAAGGTTTATGGCTATCACTCCAAAGTGTGTGAGGTCTCAAGTTCAATTCCTGCTAGGTGCAAACAATCTTGAAGTGGCCACGCCAACCTCCTGAAACAGGAGGGCTTTACCTAGTTTGAGTCTGTGTAGCGGTGGGCTCAAACCCCATGGATTAGTCGGCCAATGTGTCGGAAATCACGGTTACCAAAAACAAAAAAAGCGAATGGGACTCTATTGTTTTAATTCTTTCTTTAGGTTCGAATATTAAAGAGATGGTATTCATCTACATAAATCGATGAGTATAACGTGTTAAATCTTAAAAGATTTTGGTTTAACCTCTAACACGAATCTAAGATTGGCTAATATCATTTGTTTTAGGTCAAGATGCGAAGGGGATAGACGATAGGATTATAGATAGATTGAGTCGGTTTTTTGGATTGAGAGTTGATAGATGTAGTATTTTGATGTGGTTATAGATGGTTTGCACAGTTGACTCTCAATCTTATTTTTTTGTTATTAACTGAGTGATCTTAAACTTGGTGAGTTGACCCGACTCCACTAGGTTCCACTACTTCCGGTTCCACTATCCCGGTTCTACTATCCCAGTTCCACTATTCCGGTTCCAAGAAGTATGTAGTCTTCCGACTGCTTCATCTAGTGATATATCATCTAAATCTAAGTATTGTTCAATGAATGCAAAAATCTGAAGGAATTTTTCAGATACGGCATTCAATAATTTTCTAACGAGAGTAGAATCTTCGTATGCTTATCTGACGCTCGTTGAGTTATTGATAATACCCGTCAACCTTGTAACAAATGAGTCTATTGATTCATTTTCTTGCATCTGTAACATCTTAAACTCCGATTTGAGAGTTTTTTGTTTTGATTTTTGGACACGGTTTACTCCAACGTGTCTTGTCTTCAAAGCATCCCAAATGGCTTTCTCGGTCTTGTGATTTGTGATTTAAAGCAAATGTTCTTCTGGTAAGGCTTGGTAAAGGAATGCGATAGCAGTTTAATCTTTTTTGTTGTCTGCTTGAGTTTTTCATTTGGTTCTATCATTTCTTATAAACCATTCTCTTTTAGAATAACTTGCATTCGTATTGCCCAAGTTGTGTATTTTGCACCTTTCAACATAGGGCATTGAAAATGGGTTGTCGACCCAATTTCTTTTATTTTAGATGTATCGTCATTCCCAGACATTTTAAAAACTTTTGTTTTATAAAAAATCTATGTTTTTTGTGTTAGCCAAGATGTGAGCGACTAATAGAATTACAATATTTTATATAGTGGGGACTTGTAGGGACTAATATTGTCATATGTCTGAAGATAGTTTAGGTCCCGGAATATATATACCCCTCCATAGTTCCATGAAGAGGTAGGGATTGTCATTTGTTTTATTTCCCTTTCTCTCTCTAGTGAATAAAACTCTTTGTTTTTAGTATCTCTTTCTCTCTCTAACAATGGCCATATATCTCTTCAATCCTCCCCGTCCTTCGGATCGAACCCGTATAATGGTGAATCTAATATTTAACCATTGGTATCAGAGCTAACCGGGGGTGTTTTGTGTTTTTTTGATGTTTGTGTTCGTGTATGATTTGATAATCTGTGGTATGAATCTGTCCATATCAATATAGTCATTTTTTTATCATTTTTAATACCCTTTTCATTCATAAATGTCTTAAAACAGTTTTTTGTCATCATGTGTCTATCACGTTTTCTGTGTTCTTGCAGTTCAGTTCATATCATTTTTATTCCAAATTTTATATAAAAGTTTCTTTTTAACAGTTTTGTTGGGTCTGTTTTCATAATCTCGAATTCATGCCTATCTCTTGTCAAATCTGGGTTTTTTTGGTAATTTTTTTATGATGATAAGTACCATCAAGACGCATAAAACTCAAATCCTGGTAAATCAGAAAAGTACAAAAGGATAATATTTGTGAAAATTCCAAAATAAGGAAACCCTTCTTTCCGAGATGGTGACTTTCATTACTCCGAGATGGTGACTTTCATTATTCTGATATGGTGACTTTCATTATTCTGATATGGTGGCTTTCATTTTTCAAAGTTGGGGACTTTCATTTTTCTGGATGGTGACCTTCAAAAATTATTCCAAGATTGTGAATTTCAAAAATTATCCCGAGATGATGAATTTTTCATTATTCCGAGATGGTTAACTAATTGAGTTCACATCAATTAATTCATAAAATCAGATGACTCGATTAAAATTATCATCGACAACCTCATTTAATTAACCGACTTCGTCTAATCCGAAAAAACATTAGCAAGATCTCAGATTCATTTCATCAATTGCATGCATGCCATGATCAATTAAGATCATAATCTCATCACATGAAATCATCATCACTGATCCTATAAAAAGATGCAAACCATCTAATTGATTTTCGAAAATAAAGAGAAACTATTATCTAATCAATTATAGTTTTCCTTGTGTATCGAGTTAGTTAACACAAATTAAAAATCAACAAAAACAACCTACCCGACATCATCAAGATCTTGTAGCCACATTGATGTATAAAGGGGTTGTGTTTTGCTTGCTTGTAAATGAATTATAAACGGATCAAGATATACATACAACAAGTGTGTTGCTTGTTCTATGGTTTTGGTTCATTAGTTTTGTTTGATAATGAGGGTAAATGGATTCGTGTGTATCACTTGATATTCAATATGAGATTGATTATTTGAGTTTTGGTTTAAGATGATGGCGATTTTTCTTTTTAAAAGAAATTAGACGGAGATAACGAGATAGATAGATGAGAAGGTTGTGACGGCTGATAAAAAATTATGATTAGGTTTAGGTAATGACCTAATCTTTTGGGATTGTGTTATATATCACATCAAATCAAGATGTAGATCGGGTCTTACATTCAGTTTTATGGGCAAGATATATCAATTGTGGGCTCGTTGATAGTTTGTTAGGCCTAGTTCTATACTCCAAGTGATTTGAGCCTCACTTTGGGTTGATAATGATGCATGTAATATATTTGGTTTATGGTGGTAATTTATAACTCATTTTGAGTTGTGTCTAGAATTATATTATGCCGAATAATGGTTATGCTGATCAAGAAAACCCATGTTCTGAAATTCCTAATTTTTGGAAAGTTTTGACTGATTTTGGGCTTAATCGTTAAGTTAGCTTGACGGCGTTAACGGCTTATCATTTCTTTTAGTCAATGTTGGTTTTCTAGTTAACGGCACTCAAACCCCACAACAAACATAGCAAACACGACAAAAACAAATAAACACCAAAACGATCCTTTATAAGATTCACTCAAATGTCAAAACAACTAATATTCAGAGCAAATAATGTCACGTGATTACGAAGTGGATTTGGTATTTCTTATTTGAAGTTAAAGTGGGATTTCAAGAAGGCGTCTACTTATTTCATCATCGAGCCTTCTCACCTCCTTCTACCCCTTTTTCTCTAAACCCAATCTATCGATTGATGACTTGCTTGAGCATTAAAATTTATGATTGAGACTTAAATTATCTTGTTTCTAGCGTCAAGGGTGGATGGTCGAAGACCTGGATAACTATCACTTAAAGGAGTTACGTTGTAGTGCTCAGTATCACACTCACTTGCAGATGTGGATATTCAAGAGGTGTTGTAATTATTAAACTTTTATTGTTTGGGGTATAACGTACTTAGAAATCTTCTTCTGTACCGTTCTTCAATCAACAAAAGTGCAAGCTAAAGTAACAAATTACGGGGATTGTACTTCAGTTTCAAGTTTGGAATATCAAATTTACTTCACCAGTGGTCACTACAGATAGCCGAAAGAATACGAGATTTGTAATTTTATCTAGGAAGTAAAATAGTAGAGATGTGATTAGCAAATAATTCTCACGATACTTCATAGTCTAAGCAAATCTTTCATAGTCTTACTACCTTTCTCAACCTATGAAGATTTCTGCTTTGGACAAGAACATCTCGCGATTCTGATTGTACACGTCAGATGATGCTTCCGAGTGTTTGTATCCATCATGGGGGAAAACGTGTACTTTGGACAATACGTCAGATAAGAAGTGTATTTAGTTCAACTTCCATGGGAAGTACTCTACAAGCGTGACAGGATTTGTTGCTAATTTCTTGCATTTCCCCTAAACGCATAATCATGAATACCAAAAATGCAAGGTAGCAGTATTCCTTGGTGTGGTTTGTTTCTTCATCTATAAAATCCCACTATGCACTTTAAATGTCAAAGATAGAAGATTACTCAAGCTATAGATTCTATTCAAGATAGGGATATTGGTTTGAGGAGAAGCTGATTCAGAATCTTCGTAAAAAAGAAGTCCATGTAGAAAACTTTTCAAGACATGGAGTATGAATTGGGGGAAGTTAATCCTGTTCATACATGATATCATGGTTCCTTAACAAGCAAAGACAAAAATTATTCAAACTGAGGTACAAGTTTCTTTGAAGACTTGAAGACAACGACGTCATCCTCAGCATGGGAAGCACTTTGAAACTGTCATATAATTGTTGTATTTGTACATGTTAGGAACATTATAAGTAATTCAATATGTCTCCACATTGGGGGAAGATTGTTAGCCCTAAAATGTGAGTGACTAATGGAATTATGATTGTTTATATAGTTGGGCCTTGCAGGGAATAATATTGTCATGTGTTAGAAGATAGTTTAGGTCCCGGACTATATATGCCCCTCCATACTTCCATAGAGGGGTGAGGATTGTCATTTTTTCTATTTCCCTTTCTCTCTAGGAATAAAATTATTTGTTTTTAGTATCTCTTTCTCTCTCTAACAATGGCTAAATATCTCTTCCTTCTCCCCAACCTCCGGATCGAACTCGTGTAATGGTGAATCTTATATTTAACATTTTGTAAAATAAAATATTTTTCTAATAACAAAAGATCCTTTATTTGTTATTTTATAATAAAGAATACTTTATAATATAATAAGTAGTCTAATATCTAGGTTATAATATTTATTTTTGGGTTTATCAAAGGTACAAATTTAAAACTAAAAGGGTAACTTTTCTAAAAACAAAATTATGTATCTATATAACTTAAAAGACTGAAATATATAGAAATAGAAGTAGAGGGGGTTATATGGTTTTTTTAATAAACCTTGCGGGGTTATAACCCAGTGTCCCTTTTTTATAAAAAAACACAACGCCTTGTTGGAAATAAAATTATTTAAGTCTACTAGCCGCTGACAAAGGATATCTAGCCGCTGACAAAGTGTTATCAAGCCACTGACAGCATAGGCCCAGACAAGATTTATCAAGTCGCTGTCAAGATTTACAAGTCAACACGTTTTGATATATTAGGAAGATATGCATGAATATTGTTTTTTTGTTTATCTTAGTATAACTTCCTAGAATAGTTGACAAGTTTACTTCGTGTACAAGGCTCCTTGTGCTTATAAAAGGAGGCCTTTAGATTTATATTCGATACACTTTCAATCACTTTTCTTATTGTTATTATTAATCGAAGTTGAAAGTTTGGTATACGTCTTTGTTATTTGTTCTTTGTGCTAAGCATTAAATTCCGCATAATACTTAGTTTGTTGAATATACAAAGTTTCTCTATGTATTATACTTGATTCAATATCGATAACACAAAGCTAAACTGATCTAAGTTTGGGATCAACAAGTGGTATTAGAGCTTGTTGAAGAAATTTTGATCTTAAGAACAAAAACCCTAAAAACGCAAAAAACCCTAAATCGCAGAAAACCCTAAATATCATCCAAACATCATGTCTGCCTCAACCGAATCCTCACACTCATCAAATCACAATCTCAAAATTCCAATACTTGGTCCTGATAATTTTGAACTTTGGAAGTTCAACTTTGAGCAATATCTTCAAGTTGATAACTTTGTTCTCTAGGAAGTCGCTGAATATGGTAATCAATTCAAGAAGGAACTAAAGATTACTACTGCTATAGAAGCAAGAAGAACAGCTGGACGGACTGGTGATGATCTACTTCCAAGACTTGAAGATGGAAGGGCAGTTTTAGCTGCTGAGATAGCAGAAAGAAGGAATGACATGAAAGCTTTGAGTACACTCAAGTTGGCTCATGGTCCTAAGCAGCAACATAAATTCAGAAAGTATGAATCTGCTAAGGAACTTTGGGCAGCCTTTGAGACCATCTACGGTGGTAATGAGGAAACTGTTAAACAAAGTAAAAAGCAGTTAATGATTGAATATATTGTTTTCAAATCTCACCCTAATGAGAAGCTGAGTGAGGTGAGAAGTTGTCTTCAAGATATTACTAGCAAGTTGGCCTTCGTGGGAACAGATATTGAAGATCAAGATATTAATGCTACCTTCCTTGGAGGTCTAGGTGATGCATGGGAGATTCATGAAAAATTAATCATTGCCACCAAGGCTTACAAGAATGCTTCTTTTGATGATATCTATAATCAGTTGAAGATTATGGAACCTAAAGCTATACTCAAACAAGGAAGCAAACCAACATCTGGAAGTATGGCATTCATCTCTCACAATGACTCTCAACCCGCTGACAATGTTTCACATGTCAACAGATTAAATGTGCATCCTTTCATTGGATCAACATATGTCAGTGGCTCAATTTCAGCCGCTGACACATACAATGTTGGTGCATCAAGTCTTAAACCAGCTGGTATTGACTTGGATACTGTTTGTGCATACATTGCTGCTTTACCCAATGGTTCTATAGTTACCTATGAGGATCTTGAGAAAATTAGTGATGCTGATCTTGAAGAGATGGATATTAAGTGGAATATGGCACTTACTAGTATAAGGGCCAGGAGGTGGAACAAGATATTTGGAAGGAGAATGACATTCAATCGCAAAGTAACTGCTGGATTTGATAAATCCAAGGTTGAATGCTATAATTGTCATAGGATGGGACATTTCATGAGGGAATGCAGACCTCCACGTAGTAATGATGCTGGAAAGAGCTTAAGCCAGATTATCAAGGTTGAAGATGCTGAACCAAAGGCTATGGTTGTCATGCAAGGAACTGATAGTCTTGGATGGGACTGGAGCTTTATGGCAGATGATGTGGAACAGAATCAAGCATTGATAGCAGAGAAGGAAGAAGATCATGTGTAATATGCTCTTATGGCTAACTCTTCCTCTTCATCAGATAATGAGGTATATGATGATGCTTTTTATAGTAAAGGTTGCAGGCTAAACACTGAAAAACTTAATAAAGAAGTTCTAAAATTAAAATCAGATGTTTTGATGTAGAAATCGGGCTAGCAAACTATAAAAGGGGTCTTGCTCAATCTGATGGGATGGTTGAGGAGTATAAGAAAATGGAATTTGACCTTAAACATCAAATCACTGTTTTAACCAGAGACTTAAAAGTTAGTAATGAAGCTAGGGAGTCTTTAATGAAATCTAGAGCAGATTTACAACTTAAGTTGAGTGAAGCTATCAAGGCTAAATAAAATGCAGGGCTTAAAATTGAAAATTTTGAGAAAGCTAGTCAAACCCTAGAAAAGTGTGTTAGTGAGCAAAGAGACCATGGCGATATGTCTGGGATTGGGATGAAAGAATATGCTGCTGTCCCACCACCTGCTGGAAACCTTTATGGTGTTCTTAAAAAGGATCTCTCTTGGACTGCTTAATGATGACCCAGTTAAACTTAAACCCATTGTTGTGAATAACCCTACCACTGGTAAAACTGTTAATCTTGGCTCAACTATTAAGAACAAACCTAGTGTTAAATATGCTGAAATGTATAGAAAACCTAGGTTACCTTAAAGCCAAGCAAGTGTTAATGAGACAGGGTTTTATCAGTCTAAGCCCAAATTTATGTCTAAAAAGGCTTGTTACACATGTGGGAGCTTCTCATATTTGGCCTATAAGTGTGTCAGCAGATACAATCTACCCGCTGACAATAGGTCAACCATGGTCAAACCCAGACCTTTTGTCCAACCAAGTCCACAGGCTACTAGACCATCTCCTTTCTTTTCTAGAGGAGCTAATACCCATGGACAAAGTCCCTTTTAAAAGACTAATACTTAGACTAACAGACAGTGGGTTCCTCTAGCAAACCCTAATTTAGCCGCTGACAGGAACAATCTATCTGTTGACAAGACGAAACAAGCCGCTGACAAATCTAGGTTTGGTATGAAAATGCCACAACTAGCTTCTGTAAGACCTTATGTTAAACCAAGTGATTATAGGTATTTGAAACCTAAGTGACAAGGGTCTAAAGCTTCATCCAGTTTAATATGGATACCTAAACAAGAACAAAACCCTAATTTTAATGAAGTTTATATGATTTGCAACAGAAAGGTCATTACTAAACCTATTAGGGTAAATTGGGTATTTAGGGTGCAAAGGGATGAACAGGGGGTTGTTACAAGGAATAAGTCAATTCTTGTTGAACAACCAAATGAATCTAAGTCTGCAAAGGCTTGGTTTCCCACAGAAAACTAATTTGTTTTCTTTATGTACAGGGCATTCATAAGCAGATCAATGATTATGAATATTGGGACAGTGGATGCTCTAGGCACATGACGGGCAAGGAAGATTACTTAACAGATTTCATTCCCATTAAAGATGGTGACAAAGTGTATTTTGGTGGCAGCTATGGAAACTTTTCTGGCAAAGGCATACATACCTTTACGCTAAATCAATTCCACAAGACGAAGAACAAATCACCGATTCGGGTTTAAACCGTATAATTGTTATGATATTAATAAACCTTCAGTGGTATCAGAGAGCTGTTTTAACATGTTATAATTATCGAAAATCTAAAGATTTTTAACTATAATTGTTTTGAGTTAAACTACATGTTTTTTAGGTTTTTCATAAAATTAGGGTTTTGTTTTTTAAAAATTAGGGTTTTTACTCAATTTTTAATAAAAAAAAGGAATTGTTTTCAAACCCTAAATTACATGTGGGATAAATTTAAATTATATTACATGATTATTGTTATGTCATGCATGATTACGATCCGTAGAGATTTAATTGTTAAGATTTGTGGGGATTCCATGATTACGTGCATGTTTTCATGGATCGTAAAATTATATGTTTATATGATTTTATGTGCTCCATGATTATTTGATTCGATAAATCTAGAATTAGGGAAGACTTTTATATAGAGATATAAAGACCTAGATTTGATGATTATTGAATAAATCGTATGCATGTGGCTATTTGATTTATTTTTTGCACATATAAATTGTTATTATGTGGTTATAATTTGTTTTTTTTACTTGTTTATATATAAAATTGTTGAATTATTGTAAACAAGGGTTTTTTGTGAAAATAAAAATATGGACTAAATCATATTAAAAATAATGATTTGTTAAGAGATTTTAAATTACATAAGATTACGTTGATTGGTGAATTGCAATAATAATCTAACGGCCTACTCAATTTAGACAAACTATAAAGTGAGTTTAACGCACTGCTGGTCATGTACTCGGTTAAGGAAGGAGGTGTTATGCAATTAGTCGCTGACCAAATTCCCGGCTCGCCTGTGCGTAAAAATTGAAATTACCTATGATTATTAATTGAATTGTACCTTAAGGGTGATTTACCACAAATTCACATCCGAACCACAATGAATAAGGGTATTGCTTTGTGCGTAGCCGAGTTCTTGCAAAGTACGATGTGATGAGTTGTGGGTAAATTCTTTAATTGGTTTAACCAATACCGCAGCATAATTTATGAAGAAATTTAATCTCATGAAAAAGTTTACTAAATGTTTTATTAAACTTATGTTATGGAGATTGTATGCATGCTTCTCCATACGTAGATTTTGACATCAAAATTTATACCCTTAAAATTTAAGTCGAATGCTCCTAATTGACGAACACTTGAAATTACTTCGTCATCAAATGAGATTTTTGGATGATGTTGTGATGGAAAGAAAACCATTTGTAGAATGAGAATTCGTATGATGGTTTTACGTTACTCAGATTAGACGACTTAATTAAGTTACTCAGTGAGATCTGGAAACTTAATGCATTCAGAAGGGATGAAACATGTTTACAATGCAAAACGTTTTTTGGCAACGTAAATCCCTTAAATATCTAGAAATTGAAAAGTGTTTGTCAATTGAATTGTTCGACAAGTCGCTGTGTTGAGTACATTCATTACTAGCAGATCAACTGATGTAATGGATCTATGTCAATATAGTTCTAGAATTCAAGGAAAATAATATGGTTTTAATACCGGGGTAATTTTATTTTCTTGAAAGTATTTTGTTATCGAAAATACTAATATTTGAACTTATTTCTGTAGAAATGGCTCAACCCACCAATAACACGAAAAGTTCTACGTTCAAAGCATTCTTTGAATGACCTGAACTTACTGGCCCAAACTTCAATGATTAGTACCGCTCGATAAAAATTGTCTTGAGAGCAGCGGGTACTATCGATATCTTGACTACTCCCTATTCAGAGGATCTTGCTGAAGGAGCATCTGATGCGCAAAGGCTTGAACACGCTGATAATGTTAAGAAGCACTATGAGGTGGCTTGCTTAATGCTGGAAAAAATGGCTCCTGCACTTCAACAGAAGTATGAGCTATTTTCTCCAAAGCGAATGCTTGATGAGCTCAAGGCTATGTTCGAAAAGCCGCAAGTTGTGGAGATCTACAACTTAGTAGATGCTTTGCATAGCTGCAAGCAAGCTCCAGGAAAGTCTGTAAGTGCCCATTATTTAGAGATGATGGGTTATATCGAACATCTCATTGCACTAGAACAACCCTATGATCATAATATGGCTATTAACTTGATCAATAGGTCCCTTAACAAGGACTTCAATGATTTCGTTAGAAACTATAATATGCATTGCACGGGGAAGACACATAATGATTTGCATGCAATGCTCATTGACTATGAAAATGGGTTAAAAGACAAGGCATCTACCGCTACGCCTTCTGTACTAACCATACAAAAGGGTAGAGTGAGTAAGCCAAAACCGCAAACGAATAAGAAGAAAGGCAAAGGCAAGGGTAATAAGGGCAAACAAGTTGCGACTTATTCAAAACCCAAGCAGAACTTTGTTAAGAGGAGTCAATCTCAAAAGGATGAGACTTGTCACCATTGCAAGGCAAGTGGTCACTAGAAGAGGAATTGCCCTCTCTACCTCGAAGAATTGCGAGAAATAAAGAAGAAGTCTGAGCAGAGCGCTGCAGCTTCAGGTACTTTATTTATGATTGAATTGTTCAATTTAACATACAAATTAGATTCCTGGGTATATGATACGGGCGGCGGTATTAACATTTGTAATACGCTGCAGGGATTTAATCTGGAGAGGAAGCTTTCCTATGTGGAACAATATCTGCAAGTGGAGAATGGCGCACAAGCAGCATTGAAGCTATAGGAACTTTTGATCTAGTTTTACCTTTGGGTTTAGTACTGAGATTAAATGATTGTCATTATGTACCTATAATTGTTAGGGGTCTTATTTCCTTTTCTTGTTTGTTAAATAATGGATTCGTTCACACGGTTGATAATAATGGAATTTCTGTTTGGAAAAATGGTATTTTCTATTTTAATGCAATTTCTGTGAATGGTGTGTTTGAATTAGACATGCATGATAATGAATCCAAGAACGATAAATTTGTATTTAGCATGCGTAAGAAGAGAAAGTTTGACAAGAACTCTTCTTATCTTTGGTATTGTAGACTTGCCCATATCGGGAAGACTCGTATACAAAAGCTTCAACGTGAAGGTCTTTTGGAAAATATCAATGATGAATCATTTGATTAATGTGAGTCTTGTATCTCTGGAAAGATGACCAAGAAACCTTTTAATAACAATATTGAAAGAGCTACTGATCTACTTGGACTTATACATACTGATGTATGTGGACCACTAGACATACGTCAAGGAAAGGTGCTAGCTACTTCTTAACGTTTACGGATGATTATAGCCGTTATTGTTATGTTTATTTACTTAAAAATAAACATGAGGTATTTGGAACATTCAAAGTGTTTAAAGCATAAGTATAACTGCAATTAGGGAAGAAGATTAAAGCTCTTCGTTCTGATAGAGGTGGTGAATATTTAAGTCAAGAGTTTATAGATTATCTAAGTGAGAATGGAATTTTTCAGCATCTTACTTCTCCCTATACTCCACAACAAAATGGTGTATCCGAAAGGAGAAATCATACATTATTGGATATGGTACGATCTATGTTTAATCTTACAACTTTACCTTTATCCTTTTGGGATTATGCTCTAGAATTTGTTGTTCGCATATTAAATATGGTTCCCACAAAGAAGGTTGATAAGACACCATATGAACTATGGCATGGCAAGAAGCCATATTTGTCTTATTTAAAGGTCTGGGGTTACGAGGCATATGTGAAACATGACTCGGGTGACAAACTCCAACAACGATCTATAAAATGTATCTTTCTAGGATACCCTAAGGAAACTATGGGTTACTATTTTTATTATCCACCTGAGAACAAAGTTATTGTGGCTAGGTACGGAGACTTCCTTGAATCTGATCTTGTAAACCAAGAATTTAGTGGGAGAAATTATGATCTTGAGGAGAGTCATATAGATACATTACTTTCTGAGAACACTAGCGATGTAATTCCTGTAGAACCAGAAAGTCGCGGTTCTACTGGAATTAGTTCCTCTGCGTAGATCCGCAAGGATTAAAAACGCTAATAGCAATATGTGTCTTAACATAGAGGATGATGATGAGTTAGGGGATCTTGGTGAACCCACTAATTATAAATCCGCCATACTTGATCCTGAGGAGGATAAGCGGATGGTTGCTATGGATGAGGAAATGAAATCCATGAAAGTAAATGATGTTTGGATTCTTGTAGAACCACCACCGAATGCTAAAATAATGAGACACAAGTGGATATACAAGAAGAAAACTGATATGGACGGAAAAGTACAATCCTATAAAGCTCATTTAGTAGCTAAAGGTTTTGCACAAACTTTTGGCGTAGACTACGAGGAGAAATTTGCTCTTGTAGCAGACTTAAGAGCTATTAGGATTCTCATAGCTATAGCAGCATACTATGACTATGAGATATGGCAAATGGATGTTAAAACTGCCTTCTTGAACGGTCACTTAGATGAAGACATCTATATGAATCAACTAGAAGGGTATGTTGATCCTGAAAATCCAGGACATGTGTGCAAACTTCAAATGTCTATTTATGGTTTGAAGAAAGCATCACGTCAATGGAATAAACGGTTTGACGAGGAAATCAAAAAGTTTGGATTTATTCAGAATCGTGATGAGCCATGTGTATATCGTAAAGCTAGTGGGAGTGATGTAGTATTCCTAGTCCTATATGTTGATGACATATTAATCATGGGAAGTAACATTCTAAGACTTAAAGCTGTTAAGGATTATCTTGGTAAATGTTATCAATGAAGGATTTAGGAGAAGCTGCATACATTCTGGGAATTAAGATCTATCGGGATATGAAAGACGGTTAATTGTTGTATGTCAAGATGCTTATATAGATAAGATTTTGAAGAAGTATATTATGCATAATTCCAAGAAAGGTTTTCAACCTATGGAGGTTAAGCATAATCTGAGTCATGAGATGGATGCATCAACTCCTAAAGATGAGACATACATGCAGAAGGTGCCTTATGCTTTGCCTGTAGGATCTATAATGTATGTTGTTAGATGCACGAGGCCTGATATGGCGTTCGCTTAGAACTTGGTCAGTAGATACCAACAGAATCCAGGGAAGCTCCACTAGACTGTTGTTAAACATATTCTAATGTATTTGATGAGTACGAAAGATATGTTTTTGGTATATGGCGGAAAACCAGACACATAATTGAATGTTACAGGTTTCTGTGATGCGTCCTGGCAATGTGATAAAGACGATACGAAGTCTCAGACGGGTTACGTTTTTGTTGTCAATGGAGGAGCAGTTGACTGGAAGAGCAAGAAACAGACAACGATTGCAATGCATGCTACTCAATCTGAGTACATGGATGCTTCAGATGCTGTAATGGAAATTGTTTGGATTAGGAAGTTTATTGAAGATCTTGGAGTGATGCCTTCAATTAAAAAACCTATTGATATGTATTGTGACAATTCTGCCGCAATGATATTTGCCAATGACCCTGGAGTCATGAAAGGCGCCAGACACTTTATGCGTAGATATCACTACGTCCGAGAACAAGTTGAAGCTTGGGAAATCAAATTGATAAAAGTTCATACAGATGATAACGTAGCAGATCCTTTGACTAAGGCATTGCCTAGACCAAAGGTAGTTAAGCATGCCAAGGCGATTGGGCTGCAACTAGCTAGCGAACTCATGCAATAAATCTGTGATTAGTATTTGGATAAAGGATGTTATGACATTATTATATACTAAAATAAAGATTGGGTCTCGTTTATTTTTATTATTTAATAAGTGTATCCTATTTTACATGTTTTAATCCATGAATAAAAGTTATGCTAAATGTCTGTTATCGATTAATAATATAGGAGTACTATTAAACTGAGACAAATCAAAATAGTAATAGAGTATACTTGAAAGTATATTGGTCAATTTTGGATGATATTCAATGAATCGAATATAGGACTTATCCCAACTATATGTTATTACTTTATGGATCTTTGGCATTAAGTAAAACATAAATAGTTATCCTTAGACTTGAGATACCAGGAAACTGTTATGAGTCTAGTGCATCTCTGTGGAATAATCTAACGCTAAAAGTAACTGGTAGCTATAAGGATTATTCTTGGAAGTGTTGCAAAATTCATAAGTTTTGCTCGTAGTCAATATGGAATTTATTTCCTTTAATTTTGTTTTGGAGTTTAATACAGCTGGGCCCCTCGTGGGATTCGTAAGATGTTTGTGTGGCCACACCCAAATTTGTTTTGGTAATCTTGCTGAATCCGTGAACGAGAAATAGAAGGATAATAAAAGTATAATAATAACAACGATGCAGAAATAAAAGGATAATAATAACAACGATGCAGAATCGGTAAAAGGTTTTGTCCAGGAGAACTTACTCGAGTTGTACTAGTGACATTGCTAGTGTAACTAGACGCTAGTCAATGTGATCACGATATTCAAAATATGTCCAAGTGAGAGCTGTAAGTTTATGGACTTATATTTAATAGTCGTGTGATAGGATCGAACTCGAGATTACGAGATTGTACACAACACATAAAGATTTAATATAATTAATAAATATATATATATATCGTATTTATTAATTTATTTAATAAATATATTTATGTATTTATTAATTTAACCGAGAAAGTAAATATATAACTTTAAAGGTCGTTAAATAATTAATAGTTAAGTTATAACGATTGTTAAATAAATATATAGTATACATTAACATAAGGAAAGAAGTTTGGATGATTCCGAAACACCCCTAAGAGGTGTTTTGGTCAGTCGGTTATGAGGCCCAAAGGGGGGCAAAATTTGCCTTTTATTTATCTTGGGCTATAAGTTGTTTAGGCCTATAAATACACCCCCTATCCCTCATAATTCACATAACAAATAATCTCTTCCCTTCTATTTCTCTTTGGTCGATCGCCGCCCCCCACCAAGGAAGGGTTTCGCTTGGTTTTCTTGGTTGATTGATTGTATACTTAATCTAGTCCTAGCCCCTCTCTAGGGTTGTTGGGTAGCTTAATTACAAGCGTTGTAGCTCAGTTTTCACGTGTTAGAATCACGGTTAGCTCGTTGTATTACGTGTGTACAAGAACGTAATATAGTCTTACTTTAGACTATATCTTGGTAGATACGGTTTAAACCCGAATCGGTGATTTGTTCTTCGTCTTGAGGAATTGCTAGCGTTAAGGTACGTAACCCTAATTCGATTAATTATAATTATGCTTTAATTATGATCTTGTTAAATCGCTTCCGCTATATGTGCTTTGATCTCGTTTAGGGTTTTATATAATTGTTATGATACTAATAAACCTTCACTTATAACCAACAACTCAAGGTTTGAGGAAGTCTTCCTGGTAAAAGAACTTGATTATAATTTGTTTAGTGTGTCACAAGTTTGTGACAACAAGAATAAGGTTCTTTTTACTGACACTGAGTGTTTAGTGTTGAGTAAGGATTTTGAGATTCCTGCTGATAAGTTCATAGAGTTTAGAACACCTAGACATAAAGATGTTTACAATGTTAATCTTAATGGCATTAAAATGAGAAACAACATGTCATGTCTTTATGCTAAGGCTTCAGTGGATGAGAGTAAGTTATGGCACAGAAGGTTAGGACACATTAACTTCAAAAACATGAATAGACTTGTGAGACATGATCTTGTAAGAGGATTGCCTTCAAAAGCTTTCAACAATGATCATAATTGTGTTGCATGTCTTAAAGGCAAGCCGCATAAGGCCTCATTTAAGTCTAAGAATGTTCATTCTAGTTCTAAACCACTTCACTGATTACATATGGATTTGTTTGGCCCAACCAATATAGAAAGTCTTAATGGTAACTCCTAATGTTTTGTCATTACTGATGATTATTTTAGGTTTATTTGGACATTCTTTTTGGCACTACAAAGTGACACTGGTAAGACTTTAATCTATTTCATTACTTAGATTAAAAAGAAAACAGGTCATGATGTTAAAATTCTTAGAAGTGATAATGGTGGTGAATTTAGGAACAGCCTTCTAGATACCTTTGTGTCAATAAACGAATCTCTAGGGAGTTTAGCATAGCAAGAACTCCACAGCAGAATGGTGTAGCTGAAAGAAGAAATAGAACACTTATAGAAGCAGCTAGAACCATGCTGGCATATGCAAATTTACCCATTGCTTTTTGGGCTGAGGCTGTGAACACTACATGCTATGTTCAAAATAGAGCCTTAGTCAATAACTTTCATAACAAGACTCATTATGAATTTCTTTGGAATAGGAAGCCTAATATAGACTTCTTTAGGCCTTTTGGATGTCATGTAGTAATCTTGAATACTAGTTATAACCTAGGCAAGTTTAACTCAAAAGGTGATGAGGGACTTTTTATGGGATATTCCACAAATAGAAAGGGGTATAGGGTTTATAACAAGAAGTCTAAAATTCTCACAGAAAACATACATGTTGACTTCTTGGAAAGTAAACCAAGTGATCCTGAGTCTGGACCTAATTGGTTGTTTGATCTAGATCTATTATCAAGGTCCATGAATTATATGCATGTGACTAATCCAGCCGTGTTGGAAGCACCTATTGTTAATAATGCAGGTATACAGGTTGATGAAGAAAAAGGATCACATGTAGATGAATCCACTCCTATGTTTAATTATATCACCATACCTATTTGGAGTGAAGAGTTCATGCAAGCATCTGTTGCTACCAAAGAAGAGGAAAGAAAGCAACAAGAAGAGCCATTAGTTGATGAAACAATGCTTGAATCTTCATCCGCTGACAGCTCCAAACAAGCCGCTGACACTTTGGATTCAACCGCTGACAATTGGCTTACATCCTCCAACAGAAACATTCTTGAACTTATTGAAGATCCCATACCCAATGAGGGTGTCAATGACCTTGTTCCAGCCGTTGACAACATGTCTCCTAGTTCAAGTGGGGATGAAAGTTGCAATGATGAGGATATTAGTAATTTAGAATCCCAGTTCATGACAACACATTATTTGGGGGAGGAATTCATACAAAGGTGGCCAAAATTCATCCTCCCACCCAAACAATTGGTGATATTCATACTCTTGTTCAAACAAGAGGAGCTAAGAAGACTCAAGGTGGATTCATTGCTAATATACACAAGAAGAATGATACTCTTTTTGTTCAAGAATGTTTGTTTGCCTGTTTCCTCTCTCAAATAGAACCAAAGAAGATTTTTTATGCTCTTAAAGAAGATAGTTAGGTTGAAGCAATGCAGGATGAGCTTCATCAGTTTGCTATTCAAGATGTTTGGGAGCTTGTAGATTGTCCAAGGTATGTCAGGCCTATTGGAACAAGATGGGTTCTAAGAAATAAGAAGGATGAGAGGGCTATTGTTATTAGAAACAAGGCAAGGTCGGTTGCTCAGGGATATAATCAGGAAGAAAGTATTGATTATGAAGAGGTTTTTGCACCTATTGCTAGAATTGAGGCCATGAGGATTTTCTTAGCCTATGCTTCCTGCATGGGTTTCAAAGTCTACCAAATGGATGTAAAGAGTGCATTTCTGTATGGCACAATCAAAGAAGAAGTTTATGTCATGCAGCCTCCTAGTTTTGAAGATCCTTAGCATCCAAATAAGGTTTATAGAGTAAAGAAGGCAATGTATGGCCTTCATCAGGCCCTTAGAGCTTGGTATGGAACACTTTCCACATACTTGGTGGAAAATGGATTTAAGAGGGGTACGATAAACCAGAATTTATTAACAAAGCAAGAAGGGAAGAATTTTCTTCTTGTACATGTTTATGTAGATGACATCATTTTTGGTTCATCTAACCAAAGAATGAGTGATGATTTCTACAAGCTTATGACAGATAAGTTTCAAATGAGTTCTATGGGAGAGATGACTTTCTTTCTTGGTTTACAAGTTTAGCAGAAAGACGATGGGATTTTCATTTCTCAAGATAAGTATGTGGCTGAGATTTTAAAGAAATTTGGTTTTTCACCACATGAAAAACGAGCTAGCACACCCATGGACAGGGAACATCCATGGGGGAAGATTAGAGATGGTAAAGAGGTTGATGTCAGGCATTATAGATCAATGATTGGTTCATTGATGTATCTCACAGCTTCAAGGCCTGATATCATGTTTGCAGTATGTGCATGTGCACGTCATCAAGTGACTCCCAAGGAATTTCACCTTCATGTTGTTAAAAGGAATTTTAGTACCTTAGATGTTTTCCCACATTGGGATTATGATATCCTAGAGAATCTCCTTTGGAGCTTATTGGATATTCAGACAGTGATTATGGTGGTGATAATGTAGATAGAAAGTCCACCACTGGTGGATGTCAGTTCCTTGGAAGCAGGCTTATACCTTGGCAATGCAAGAAGCAAACTGTGGTAGCCAATTCAACAACTGAGACTGAGTATGTAGCAGCTGTTGCATGTTGTGGGCAAGTGCTATGGATTCAAATTCAGCTTTTGGATTATGAGTACAATTTTATGCATACTATGATTTTTGTAGTACATTGTGCATAATTAAGAATCTTGTACATCATTCTAAAACCAAACACATAGAAATCAGGCATCATTTTATAAGGGATTGTTTTGAAAAAGGTTTAATATTTCTAGATAAAATAGACACAGAGAAGATTGTGTCTGGTATTTTAACCAAACCTTTTGATGTTGGGAGATTTCAATACTTGGTTGCAAGTATTGGAATGATCAATCCAAAAAATATATGGTTTTTGAAACTGATGTAAAGAGTGTACAGGATGTTTACCATTATTAGGTTTTGTACAAGTTAGATTTTCCACATTATTTTTCTATCTGCTGACAAAGACTTTCTCTCCGCTGACAATCTGACATAGTGGAAAGAAGTCGCTGACAGCTTTTATGGTAGTTTTTGTGGTTTTTTATCTAACATTGCAGGTATGTAGGGCATTGTACATTTGGATACATAGTTGCTTATGGACTCAAGGAGTGTGGCAACAAGGTTTATTTATGATGGTCAAGATATTTATATCTCTATCTTGAAATAAATATTTTGTCACATTTAATTTTATGAAGTATACTCATCATAGTTTAAGGGGAGGTTTAGGATAACCTTTAGGATCTTGGGTATTCTTCGAATACTCTTATCACAATTCTATATTGTGTCAACTGGTGAATGGAGATTTAAAATTATGATGCCATTTTTTTATAAAGGTGGTGGAATTTTTACCCTCGAGGCACTGTAGCATGCACGTAGTTTATATTGCATGCATGCTGCCGAGACATTTTGACCTAGAATTGGGATGGTAGGTTTGGGAGCCTTTGGTTACGTATCAATGGGATTACTTGAGAGTTACAAAGATATTATATGAGGTATATTCCCTCTTAAGGACTTGTTGAGCAAGTGACACTTGAGGACACTCATATCTATCTTGTGTAAGCAACTGTGTATGATTGGACAGTGCTTGCAAAACTCTGTTTCCTTGGGGATAAGATAGATCTCTTAGGATTAATGATCTCTGTTAGGTCTTTTATTTTTGTTTTTATTTTCTTTTTGACCTTTTTCACTAATAAAATTTTATCCGCTGATAAATCATATTTTAGCCCCAAACAAAGCTTCTTCTATCCGCCGAAAAGTATAGCCGTTACCGCTGACAAAACTTTTTGACCGTTGAAAAACACTAGGTCCTACCTAGTTGTAACTTTTGTGATATTTTGGGCCGTAATTTTTGGGAGTGGTTATTTTCTTCAATTGCTATGAGATAAGTTGTAAAATTTCAAAGAGTTTAATCATTACTTTTGAGAAATTTTCTCACTTACCTCATTTTTCAACCAATCACATCTCTTTAATTTTTACTATATATTCGGCTCACCATATTGTGTAACAGGGCAACTTGCTTATTTGTTTTGATTTCATCTTTTAACTATTAACCTTTACCTTCACTTAAAGCTTTCATCTTTTCATACATGACGCCAAAGTTCAAAACCAATGATGTTGTGTTGGAATTCAAGGACCAACATAGCATGATTGCATATTTGAAGACGGATACTGCAAATCCGCAATACAGTCAGATGATAGAGTATTTGTTGGCTTCTCCTTTAAGGTATGCTTTAACTCATGCTCCTGTCATCCATGTCACACACATCAAACAGTTTTGGAATAGTGCTAGTTCCACAATAGTTGATGGAGTGCCTAGAATTGAAGGCATCATCCATGGGAAACAATGGGTGATCACTGAGGACTTGGTTCACCAACCCTTGCATCTTAATGATGTTGATGGTGTGGTTTCCCTTTCCAAGGAGTTTCTACATGAGGGGCTTCGAGGCTTGGGATATAGACTCCCCCAGAGGGAAAAATTAATAAATATACTAAAGGTCAATTTCCCCCAGTCTGGAAGTTTTTTGATACATGTCCTATTACAATGTCTTAGTTCTAAATGCTCCTCGTTCAATGAGATCAACCAATCTATTGGGAGTGATCTTGTGTGTCTAGCAACTTGGTAGCCTTTTAGTTTTTCTATAATGATTTTTAAGGGCATGTTACAAAACAAGGGTAACAAGATGACTCTTGCTTACCCTAGATTTTTGCAAATGATTTTTGATCTTCAAGGTGACTGTGGTAGATATCATAAACACTTTTTTAAGATCCCTACACAAAAGAAAAAGCTTTTTTTTACTCTAAACACTGAACCATATGCTCCTATTCCCTTGACCCCCACCCATGGTTGCTGTTTTACAAGCAGCATTACAACCACCTGAACCAGAACCTCAACCAGACCCCCTTCCAGAACCAACTCATGAAGAACAACCACCCTCACCACATCCACAACCATATATCAAATCAGATCCAGTAACTGCTGAAATTTCTATGTCAGCCGCTGACACTTTAGTCCTAGCCCCCGACACTTCCCATGCAGACCCAAACGCCTCTTCAGAATCACCACCTCAACAATTTCATTTAGCCAAACACCAAAGGATCATTGGGGTGTTCTTACTTAGTTGTCTTATCCATGCAGCGGAGAGAACCACCACCACAAGTGTGGTTGGTGATATAGGGGTGGTTGGACCTATTGACCCTTATACAGGTCAAGCCAGGTCCACTGTAGCTAAGTCCACCACCTTGCCCCATGATTCCACCTTTGGGATTCAGTTCCCACATGTGGATGAGGACAGTATGCAACCCTTAACTAACTTAGAATTGACGGTACTCTACATGAGCTTGCAAAAGCAAAATGCAGAGATTGTATAGAAATTGATAGCTCAAGACCTTGAACTCAATGCATTGAGGGAGAGGATTGTTGTATTGGAGTCGAGATGCAGGTTTGTGATAGAGGATTCTTCCAAAGGGTGAGAAGAACAACCAACTGAACCCTTTATTGCCAGTGATAAAATTTCAAAATAAGGGTCATTTGGTGAAAAAGAGATAGTTGTTTCTTTAACAGGTATGAAGGATCAACAGCAGGAAAGGTTTGATCCATCTAAGGTGTCTCTAGTGACACCTACACAGCTGTCTTTTATAGAATTGAAGTAGCAACAAGAAACTGGGTCAGCCGCTGACAAAGCCAATGTAGCCACAGACACTTCATTAGCAGCCGCTGACAAACCAAAAGATGTATCCCAACCATCTTTAGTAATTAAAGATGTTGCCACACAGGTATCCCTATCTACTTTACCAGTTATAGATCCTTTGGATAAAGGGAAAGGAAAGATGGTAGAAATAGAAGTCCCCAAGAATGATGCACAGGTTAGGTATGATGCTATATTAGCCCAACAGTTGGGTGAACAAGAAAGAAGAAGGGGATTGAAAAAGGGGGATATTGAAGCTCAGATTGGCTTAGAGTCTGAGAGTTTGAGAATGGGTAGTGAGGATGAGAGTAATGAGGAAGAAAGTAGTGGTCATGGTTCTAATGCAAATATGGAAGAAGAACCAAAGAAGTTGGAGTATGGAGAGGGTGAAGCATCTTTGTAGAGATTAAAGCAGCTTAAGATGCAAGTTGATTTTGAAATACATGTCATTTGTGATTTGTATTTCAGGTATGAGAGGGAGGTTCTAGAGAATTATGATGTTCCTTTGACTAACAAGATTTGGGGGTTAGAGGTTATGATGAGAATTCAGAAGGATTACAGAACCATTTTGGAGAATAGGGAAAACAGAGTTTTAAGTGAGAACAAGACTGCAAGAAAAGAATTGCACTATATGCTTCTAAGATGTCACCAGACTGGGTGGACATACACAAAGCAAAGCAAACTATCATTTGATCAGTTGGAATGTCTAGCCTTTCCAAGTTAGGATTATGTTTGTGAAGCTAATACATACAGGTTGCTTTCTGCTGGGAGACAAGAAGAAATTAAGGAGGAATTGAAGATCAAGAAAGCATCTATTACTCCTAGGCCTGTGAAGAAAGGAGGGAAGTTTCAGCTCCCTGATTTTAGCCCATTGGACCCAAAATTCAGTGACGGTCCTTTGAAGAAAATTATGGAACTTTCACTTTTGGAAGTTGGTGATATTGCTGTTGTGATTCCACTCGACTTCAAGAGTCCTATTTAAATATGAAGTAGATCCAACAACAGGTTTATGGGTGATCGCAAGGTATGGGGACAAAGTTCATATGTTCACATCTTTTATGACCCTGCTAGGCAGCATTGATAGAGAAGATTTGGAGACTCTTTGGAGTCTGTTGAAGGAGAAGTATGAGGTTGAAGCACCTACTTCTCAAAATTGAATAAAGATATGGACAACATTCAAGAGAATGTTTGACCATGATGAAGCAGATCCAGTATGGATGGATTTGGGTGATCTAAGCACTTTGGAGTGGCGTTTGTATTCGGCTGTTGGTATCTTCCATCTCTGCACAACAAAGTTTTTAGAATTCTTGCTGGTTGATAGGAAGTATCCTTGATCCCAAGACGTTTTGAAGAAGATGATGAGCACCAAGCTTAAAGTAGACTACACTAGTGACATAGCAGTTGACTTAATGAGATTTCTCATTTCTCAATTGTCAGAATAGGTTTTATTTGTAAGAATCATCTTTATATTTTGTTTTATTTAGAAACTTGATGATTATGGGTAATATCAAGTTTAGGGGAGGATTGTTGGGAATAAAATTAGTTAAGTCTACTAGCCGCTGACAAAGTATGTCTAGCCGCTGACAAAGTGTTATCAAACCGCTGACAGCATAGGCCCAGATAAGATTTATCAAGCCGCTTTCAAGATTTACAAGTCAACACGTTTTGATATATTAGGAAGATATGCATGAATATTGTATTTTCTATGTTTATTTTAGTATAACTTCCTAGAATAGTTGACAAGTTTACTTCATGTACAAGGCTCCTTGTGCTTAAGGAGGCCTTTAGGTTTATATTCGATACACTTTCAATCACTGTTCTTATTGTTATTATTAATGGAAGTTGAAAGTTTGGTATACGTCTTTGTTATTTGTTCTTTGTGCTAAGTATTAAATTCCGCATAATACTTAGTTTGTTGAATATACAAAGTTTCTCTACGTGTTATACTTGATTCAATCTCGATAATACAAAGCTAAATTGATCTAAGTTTGGGAACAACACGCCTCTTTTTTCTGTATCTCTTTAGAAGTTCGTCTCCTTCTTCCTTCCCTTCTCTGATTCTCACAACCAAAAGTATCGAGTATCCTTGGGGTTGTGTTCCCAATCGTGTAGATTCTACGGTGGTTGTGTTCTTAAACCACTGGTATTCCCTTGATTTGTGCGAATCAGAGTTTCGCAAATTGGGGATCTTAAAAAATCGTCAAGATTTGTAAGATTGTGGATAACACGAATCTATTATGGTTCGATTAAGGATGCGATCCTTGTTTTTTCTCAGATGCATGTGTGTTCCTTCCTTTTGATGATTCTGATTTATGTCCTGTTGATGATGACTTGATGTTATCCTCTCATTATGTTTTTTTTGTTCTGAATCTTGGTTTTGGATTTTCTCAACCGTGCATAACCTTTGATTTTTAATCATTAAGGGTTATATTTGTTTTCGGTTATGATGTTCTTGAGACAAAACTTGCAAAAATCAAAAGAAACCTTTTTTATACCAAAACAATCTGTTTTTTATTCAAAACAATAGCAAAATACTAGTATATTATGAATCCACTCTGAAACCAATTGTTGGCCCCAAACACTAATATTTAATCAAAATATACTAAAACAATGAAATAAAAATCTCTTTTAATAAATTTGAATCTATCATCATGTTTTCTATATACAAATTGTATCCTATTTATACACAGTGAAAGGGCACGAATAAAAGTCGTGTCGCTTGATAAAATAACTCTTTTACAGTTATATAACCGCCTAAAACGGTTTTTCAAACTAACTTTTGTAACTACCAACTTGGCTCGCGGATTGGATTACCCGGATTGGGTTTCGGCCCAATAGTATCTTATTTGATGGTCGTCACAAATTCTAATGTTCTTCATTTTGTCGACATGCTTGAGAAGTTGAACGGTATATGAACTAGGAAAACTAATCTAACTTATTATGAATGGTTGTGTTTACTTATTAAGCTTTGTTGCATGCAATAACACAAACACATGGAGTGATGAAACCTACGACGAAGAAGAGTCACTAGAGTAGTCTCAAATAACGTACCTCAAAAACCGGTAGGACTAGAGGTAAAAAAAGATAATGGATGCATTTGAAAGCCACTACACTAGTACATTTAGTGGATTTAACCTCCATTCGTCACAAATATCGATGCATGTTCTCAAAGAATTAGATGTCGTCATCAAAAAAATATATGAACTTCCATGGATGCACTCACTAGGGAGAAAACAACAAGTCCTCGAGTGAAAACTAAAGAACTTGAGAGCCTTAATTCTAAAATCTTGTGGGCTCGCCAAAAGCTAACTACAATTGAGATACTTAGAAACCAACCATTTGGACAAGATCTAGTGGCACAAAAAGAATCCTTTCAAGTACATAGTGAAATGATACGTTTGGAAATGAAAGGGTTCAAGGAAGGTTATGAGAGGTTGAAGATGGGGAGTTAAACCTGGCCGAAGTCGCATAAGCTAGAAACAAGAATGTTCAAGAGGCGTAACATCAACTGGGAATCAAATATGACATTTCATTATTAAAGGAGCATTTAGGTTTCCGTGTGTTGCTTGAGTAGTAGCTATAGCGGAAATACTAACATCTGTAATGAATTAGTGATTCAAATGAATAAAGATTAACTCGAGAATCAAACATGCTAGTGACCAAAAGTGCATGTGATAACCTACAACATCTTGATGGTATATGACAAAAATGATTTATCAATCTTTCTTTAAAAAGCTGCTTAGGTAGCTACATGCCTACATCCTATTTTGCATCATTTAACATCACTATAGTAGTCTGTTGCTCCCTATTTTATCACTTCACCATGGTTGATTTTATGAATTAAAGAAGAAAGATAGATGATTTATAGAGAGAGAAAGTATAAAGAAGTGTGTGAAACTTTAGGAATATTAGATTAAGAAAAAAGGAAATCACCAACCCTTCCTAACATGCTAGGAAGGGCTTATATAGTCGGGCTCATACATGTAGCCTTAATGGACTATATTGTTTAATGGGTCGGGCTTGAATAAAATGCTTAGTACCTTAAAGGAGGCCTTTTAAGCTAGTCATCAAGCCCGTAATATCACGACTATTTTAACTAACTATTACAACGTTCTAATAAATATTACAATAAAAACCTATGATCGAACATTCTTGTTTGACTCAATATTTTGAGGCTAACAATCTCCCCCAATGTGAGTTCATTCCTCTTCGATATTTGGAGATTACGAATCTCGTCATAAATGAGTTCTTGAACGTGTAATAGTAGTCTTGTTCCTTGATGCTGTGATCTTTGAGCCTTTGTCGTTGTCTTTCGACTTTGTCATTAAACTTGAGATCTTCAAATTATCCTTGACTTGTCTTTGCCATCTTTTGATCTTGTGTCTTCATCCACATGCTCATACTTTGCACAATCTTGAAAGCATTCTAACAATCTCCTTTGAAGAGAGATCATTCCTCTACATTAATTGATAAGGAAGATTTTGATCATCAGAGTTACGAAAGTCTTTAGCTTTCCTGATTGTCGAATGTCTTTGGGCATGAGTATGTTGTTTTGAATCTTTGGGCATGAGTATGTCTTGACAAATCCACTCAAGTGTAAGAAGATTTAACTTCTTTTGCTGAGGGTAAGCGCACTAAATCATACACTCCCCCGTAAATATAGATCCGGGTTGCAATCTGAAAGTGATTACAAGCCATTGTGTTGAGCTTAAAACGTTGAATGTTTTGTGACAAGCTCAACCCAAGATAGATTGGTCTACCCGTTGTAGGAAAAATTATCCAAAATAGACATTTTTCTTTATTAAAACTAGAAATGACATGTTTTGAAAAATATTTACAACTTTCATTCGAGCTTTATGTACACACCCGTGTCGTTATTGAGCGACATTTCTAGGCACGTCCATATTATCGATACTGAAAGACATGTCGAGAACAATATTTTTGGATTATCAAAGATTTTTAATTTTGTATTTTGCTTTTTCATTAATATGTACATGTAGATGTTTGATAGATGAATCAAGCAGGCTTCTTTGCCAGAATCTCCAGTTATGCTAGAGTCAAACATCTCATACCAATTTGTCTAACTAGATACGCAAACCTCTCTTTCGAAAGAGCTTTTGTAAACAAGTCAGCTAATTGGTAATCAGTTCCAACAAAGTATAGTTCAACAATACCCCTTTAAACTTGTTCCTTAATGAAGTGATATCTGACATCTATGTGCTTCGTGTGGGAATGTTGTACCGGATTGTAGGAGATGGCTATGGTGGACTTTGAGTCACAGTACATAGGGACTTTATCAAAGTGGAAACCATAATCTGTGAGTTGTGTTCTCATTCAAAGAACTTGAGCACAACACGCAGACAGAGTCACATACTCCGCTTCGGCTGATGACAGTGACGTGCAATCCTGCTTCTTGTAAGACCATCCCACAAGCTTATCTTGACCTAGAAATTGTGCACCACCAGAACTACTTTTTTGTGTATCAAGACACCCTGCATGATCAGAATCTGAATAGGACGTTAGAAAGAAACCGGTTTCCATAGGATACCAGAGTCCCATGTGAATGGTATTCTTAAGGTACTGAAAGATCCGTTTAACCTCCTTGAGGTACGTTTCAATGGGTCATGCTTGATATCGTTCACAATAACACGTAGCATGTGATATATCTGGTCGGCTTGATGTTAAGTACATGAGGGAGCCGATCATGGAACGATATCTCGTTTCATCTATGGCATCTCCCCCCAAATCAGCATCTAGGTATGTGGTTGATAATGATGTCCCAACGGGGTCACATGAGGTCATACCATGCTTTTTGATTATCTCTTGACAATACTTAGCTTGGTTGATAAAGATACCACTTGGGGATTGGTGAACTTGAATTCCTAGAAAGAATTTTAGTTCGCCCATCATTGACATTTCAAATTTGTTGTGCATTTATTTTTCAAACCATTTTGAAAGTTTTGGGTTTGGAGACCCGAAAATAATGTCATCAACATAAATCTGCACAAGCAAAATGTCATCCCTATATTTATAAGTGAACAAAGTTAGATCAATGGAACCTTTTGAGAAACCTTTAGAGACCAGAAATTTTGAGAGCTCGTCGTACCACGACCTTAGAGCTTGCTTGAGTCCATAAAGTGCTTTGTGGAGACGATACACCTTGTCAGGATAATGAGGATTGACGAATCCTTCCGGCTGTGTGACATAGACTTCTTCCTTCAAAGGGCCGTTAAGAAACGCTGTCTTTACGTCCATTTGATAAACGATGAATCCCTTATGTGCAGCATAAGCGAGGAAAATCTTGACCGCTTCCATACGAGCTACTGGTGAAAATGATTCTTCAAAATCAATACCCTCTTTCTGGCCATACCCTTTAGCCACTAGCCGGGATTTATTCTTGATGATCGTGTTTTCTTCATACATCTTGTTTTTTCCAGATCCATCGAAGATTTAATGGTATTACGTCGTATGGTATGTCAACAAGTTCCCAGACTTTAAGTCTTTCAAATTGTTGAAGTTCATCCGTCATCGATTCAATCCAAGCGTGATCTGCCAAGGCTTCTTTGATATTTGTTGGTTCAGCTGTACTCACGGCGAGTGCGAACATACAAACATCACCATCGGTTTCAAGTTATCGTCTTGTACGAACGGGCTGTGAAGGGTTTCCAATTACGTGAACCAAAGGATGATCCCGGGTGTAATGATGTGTTTAAGGATGTCGTTGATAAAAGGTATGCATATTTGACGGATCAACATGGCGAGAATAAGACTCTCCAGTTTCGTGTACCGGTGTACCGAATGGGTTGATAAATTCGTCTTCGTCATTTAATGCATTGTCTGCTTGATTTGTGTTCTCTAGAGCAATGACAGTAGTTGTTGATGTTGTAAGAGCGGTTGTTGATGTGATATTCTGAGGAGGTAAATCTGCAGCAACCCGTGTTGAAGTAGATGAAGTTGTATCCATTTGTTGACGATGATCGGTATCATCATTCTTATCATGAGTGACAGCGGAAGACTTTGATACAACATGTTTCTTCCCCGTGAAATATTCATCATACATTGGTCCATATAACATTTCCAACTCTTCAGTTGTCGTGTTGACTGTCATATCTGCTCTTGGAACATTTCCTTGAACCAGCTTTGAACTTGACGGTTCATTGCTGTGGTTTTGAGTTCCGAGTTTCGTGCGGTTGTGAACGGAAGTCGTTTGTCGTTGTGGATCGAGACTTAAACTGTTTTGTTTAAGTGCCATTTCTTGCAATTCATCAAATCTGATATGAATAGTCTCGACTATCAATTTTGTTCCCTTGTTGTAAACTCTATATCCCTTAGACTGAGTTGCATATCCCACTAGAATACATGCATCACCCTTCTCTTTCAGCGTATCCAAGTTTTCACCATCTCGTATAATGTAACAAGTGCATCCAAAAATGTGAAGGTGTTTGAGTGAAGTTTTTCGATCATGAATTATGTGATATGGTGTCTTTTCGTGTCTTGGGATAATTAAGGATCGGTTTTGTGTGTAGCATGCGGTTGACACGGCTTCGACCCAAAAGAATAGTGGAAGTTTTGAAGCGGATAATAATGTTCGAGCAACCTCAACTAAAGTACGGTTTTGTCTTTCAGCAACGTCGTTTTGTTCAGGTGTTCGAGCAATAGATATTTCATGTTCAATTCCTTCGGCTTCAAAATAGTTCTTCAGAGTTGAATTCAAAAATTATGTGCCTCTGTCAGTACGTACCACTTTTACTTGAGCTTGAAGACCACGTTGTATCATCTTAAGGAAGTTGATGAGAACTTCGGGTGTTTCATCCTTGGATCTCAAGAAGTGACTCAATGTGTACCTTGAGTAATCATCGACAATTACCATAATATATTTCTTCCCATTGATACTTTGAACACGCATGGGACCACACAAATCTATATGAAGAAGATCTAACTGTCCTCTAGAGCTTGGTGTAGTCTTTGTCTTGAAGCTACTTCGTTTAGCTTTACAAAGCTCACATGAAGAACAAAGATGATCTTTGATGAATTTCAAGCTTGGAAGGCCTCTCACAATATCTTTCTTGGAAAGCAAGTTGACGGTATCAAAATTGAGATGAGATAAACGTTGATGTCATAACCATGCCTGAGTCGTTGAAGCTTTAGCCATGAAACAAATTGGAGTTGAAGAAGTTGTGTCTTGAAGTGAAATTATGTAAAGATCGGTACCCCGTGAGTCGGTGAGTAAATCATTTCCTTTATAATCACGAACAAAACATGTCTTCTTTCTGAAAGCAACCTCCAAATCTGCATCACAAAATTGACCAACCGAGAAAAGATTGTGATTGAGCCCTTCGACATAGTATACCCTTTTGATCGTGATATTCCCCTGAACCAAATCTCCATATCCTAGGATCCGTGCAAATTGATCATTTCCGAATCGGACCGTACCCAGGAACTTCTCCACGAAGTTAATTAGAAGCTTGAGATTCCCCGTCATGTGCTTCGTGCATCCGGAGTCAGTATGAAGAGAATTATTTGTATCACCTGCAGAAGAATTAGAACACGATGGAGAATTTGCTAAATTGGAGACCACGTTAGTTGTGATTTTAGAATCATTAGTGTCGTTAGTAACATTTAAAGGCATACTAACACTCGTTGTCACATTTTATGTCCTAACTTTAGGCATCCATTTATATCCTGGAGGACATTGATTAGCAAACCACCATTTCCATGACTTGCTAGCAGACTCGGATAATTCCCTAATTCTGCTTCTAGTGTTCTTAGTGGTAGAGTCTGATGCATTACTTTTCTTAGTGGGGGTTGCACCAGAATGGTTCACTTTGTGTTTAGGTTTACTAGCACTAATAGGCATCGCAACTTGCTTCTTAGTTCTAGTATCTAAGCCTTTGATATTATTCATAGCACACATAGAATGATTAGCATTAGCACATTTTCCACATTTGACACAAACAAATTTAACATTCAAAGCATTCAAATCATTCAACGCATTCAAATCGTCATTACACGCGATTACAGACTTTTTATTCTTAAAAACATTCAAATTCCTAAGGTGTTCTTCTACTTCCTTCATCTTCACTTGACTCTTGTGTTTCCAGACCTT
The DNA here is from genome assembly GCA_025667525.1 of Glebionis coronaria. Classification (NCBI taxonomy): domain Eukaryota; kingdom Viridiplantae; phylum Streptophyta; class Magnoliopsida; order Asterales; family Asteraceae; genus Glebionis; species Glebionis coronaria. The sequence continues at coordinate 471,798,467 of CM046879.1, forward strand.
ATCATTCACTTGAGTGTGCTTAAGTTGAGGCCGGCTAACACTAGTAGTGGAAACTACTCCTGTAGTAGAAGACACACGAGTATTAGTGTTTCTAGAAGTCTGAGGCGATTGAATAACTTTGTCTGTGGGTTTAGTGGTCATTCTATACATCCCTGGTTTAATCACATTATTGTGTTTAACGCTTGGTGCTTGAGTATTTCTTATGAGTTGAGTCTGTGGTAACCTTTCCTTTCCATCCATCTTGGGGGCAAACACAGGTTTTGCAAATGAGGAATTTGAGAAAGCGGATGGTTTTCCCAAGATAGAGGGTATATTCTCTTTATAGGCATTGGGTTGTCTAACAACAGGTTTCTTAATGCTAGGTTCCACAACTTTCCCACCCATCTTAGAAACGAGTTTCTTCAACTCTGCTATTGCTATGTCTTTTTCTTGTAACTGAGATTTCAAATTCGAAATATCAAGACTTTTTTCGTTTAGTAATCGACATGACTCAAATAATTTTACTTCCAAAGGTGTATCATTTGAAAAACTGCCAACTTTCTTTTGCAAAGCAAGTTCAAGTGAATGACAATCTTTTTTAAGATAATCATATCTATGTTGAAGTAACGAAAATTCTTTTTGGTCAACTTTATTCGAAAGCTCAGTTTCAAGAGGTTCACACTCTTTGACTTGATCAAGATATTTGCATGCAACATCGGAATATTCATCAATATCAGCACAAGATGTAACATAAACACATATAATATCTTTTGAGAGGCATTCTTGCAAGAGTAGATCATAGGCTATAGAAAAGTCGTCTCTTTTAGGTTGATGATCGTCAATTTATTTTTCAAGAGATTCCACATATTTCAAATCGTCAAACATTTCTTGCTCTATTAACTTCTCAAATTCCAAATGTCTTTCCGCAAGAGGTATCAAAATAGTTTTCACAAGAACAGTTATATCGTGAGGAATTTCTTTATCACCTTTCAAAAGTTCACGTTTTTTCCAGTCATCATCAACAACCTTTTTGAAATTTTCAATGTTACTCTTGAGAATACTAAGTGCTTGCTTACTCTTACTTATAGAAGCTTGATGCGATAAGTACCCGATATATTTTGAAACATTAGTTTTCTTAGTGGCAAAACTTGTCTCCATTTAATTCTTATTTGCGCACATTCGTAAAATATTTGCTCAAGAGACTTCTGTTTTTGTGGTTTGAAATTTTCATAAAGACTATTTTCATAAGCATAATTATATGGTTTCACGAAGTCTTTATTCACTGGTGATCTACTCTCCTCTTCAAAACATAGTGACTCATCACTATCAGGCCTAACAAGAAGACAATCAAGGTTGGTCCATTGGGACTCCTCAAGATAGAGTCGTGGGTTCTCAGATTGAGCTTGCTCGAGGTACTTAGGACCAGCAAAACTAGCTTTACCCTTGAAAATCGAACGAGGTGCCAACATTCGCGTGGTTTGAATAGATTGATTTGTTTTATAAACAGTTTTCTTATAAAAATCAATTTGAACTTCAAGTTCCACGACTTTGTCAGTGTCTTTTGCTTGTTTAATTTTGAAAGATTCTTGTAAGTTACCAACCTCTTCCGTCTTCACAGTGACTAGTTTAGTTTTATCCTCTTGAAGAAACCCAATTTTTTTAGTTAACTCATTCACTTTAGTGGTAGCAAGATACGTTTTGTGTCGTTCCGTACTTAAAGAAGTGTTATAATTACGTTGCTCTTGTTCTAAAAGCTTAAGAGTTTCGTTGTATTTAGTTTCAAAAACATTCTTTACAGTAGTAATAACAGCCCCTTTGTACCTTGCAAGCTCTTTGTCTTTTTGAATAAGCTCAGCTCTGCAGCTTGCAAGAAGCTCACTAGATTTTATGACTGCAGCTTTGCTTTCTTCAAAATTTTGAGTGAGCGTAGCGTTTGCCTTCTTTAATTGCTTTTGACTTTTTCTAGTTTCTTTGACATCTTTTTGTAAAGAAGCAATTAAGTTAGCAAGCGCAATACGCTCCTCATCAACATCATACTCATTTGCATGTTAATCATCCTCAGACTCATTATTGCACATGTCTGATGAATCAGGTGTGGTATTGCTATCAACCGTTTCCATCATACATGTGTTAGTAATGGCTTTGGGTAGCTCACAATGCTCATGAATATTACCAAACACATTATATTCCTCTTCAGTGTGTACCTTATCGATTGGCTCAGTATCAAAGATAGGACCATTATCTTCAGTGATGTTGAGAACTTCTTCAACCTTTGCAATGTACGAGTAATGTGCTTCAAGTTCTTGGTCGGAGGCTTCATCATATGTATCATCAAGCATTGCTCCTTCCTCATCCGACAATTTAACTCCAGCTTCCATCTTCTTGCATAGCGGCATCTTTTCCTTATGATAACCAGAGTCCCTAACTCGTTTCGGCTTTCTGCATTCCTTTTCCATATGCCCATAACCTTGACAATTAAAGCACTGAATCCCACTTTGTTGAACCACTTGAGTTCCAACAGTTTCCCTATTCCCAGCAACAGTAGCAATCCTCTGAGTATCATACTTAGTAGTTTGTCGATCATACCGTGCAGAACCCTCAACATGTGTTGGATTACTTCAATCATACCTAGTAGGACTTTCATCACGTTGACGTGTGTCATACCTTCGAGGACTCTCAACATATTGGTTCCTTGTATTAGATGATGTTCGAAGATTGTTGTTGGTGGGTTTGAAGATTTTCTTGTAGGTCTTCATAATGAAAGCAATTTGTTGTTTCATCTCCCTATCTTTCTGAGCTAGTTCTTCATCACTGTCCTCTTCAGATGATGGCTCAGGTGATGGTGATGGTGCTCTTGTTTCTTTGTCTCGTGATCTTGTAGGAGTTGAATACTTAGATGAAGTGGAGTATCTTGGTGAAGAGGATGTAGTGGAGTATCTTGGTGATGAGGATGTAGTGGAGTATCTTGGTGATGAGGATGTAGTGGAGTATGACTTTGGAGCACGAGAGCGATGATCTTGGACGTGTTGAGTGGTAGACACCAAAGCAAGTGGATTAGCAGTCTTTGCTATCCTTTCAGCTCGAAGTTCATTCCCCTCATTCGCCTCCACTCTGGTTGAAGTTGCTGTAGAAATTACACATTGACTTGCATGGTGGAGACTTGCAAATTGTTTCTTGTCATGTCATTCATCATCTTGTAGAACCTTGAGTAATATGAATCAATTGATTCCCCATCCAATGAAGTAAACTTGCCAAAGTTCCAGAACAAGTTAGTTTTGACATCTTGCTTGTTAAGTGATTCTCCTTGTTGCAAGCGTTCAATAGCAAACCACATTTATTTTGCAGTAGAGCACGCATCAACCGCTGAGTAAATATCATCCCCAATCCCACTGAGAATCAAATAGGTTTCTTCTTTCTCTGCATCAATCCAAGCACGTTTCTCTTTTGAAGTGTTCTCATATGTTTCCTCAATTGTTTGCTCATCGGAACCGGTCGTCGAGTCGGTTGCTGGAATTGTAGGAATGGTTATTGTAGTGAGAGTATAGGGTCCTTCTTTGATGCAACGTCGGAGAACATCACCATTGGGTTTAGTGTCAAGATATCGAAGAAATCGTGATTGCCATTGTGCATATCAACCGGTCACAAGCATTGGTGGTCTCTCTTTATTGCCCGCCACCATAATGTTGTTGTTTATGACACGATACTCTTGAGTAGAATCCATGTTGAAAAACTTGAAATTGTTGAAGTGAAAACGGATCTTAAGTAGATGTGTTGTGATTGTTGTTGTCGATAAAAAAATGTTAAAATCCCCTAAAAATTGTCTTCACAAGAAACCAAAAATTCGAAGGCGAAAAATCACACGATTCCAAACTGAAAGTTTGTTAAAATTTTTCACTGTTGTAAAAAATTTCCATTTTCGGAATATTCTGATTTTCATAATAACGGTGATTTTCGGAATAAGTGGTGGATTTCGGATAACTGGTGATCTTCGGATTAATAGTGATCTTCGGAATAGTGGTGATTTTTAGATAAATGAAGGTTTTTCGGATAAAAGTGTATTTTCGGATAATTGGTGGTTTTCCGGAAAATGGATTTTTTCGGGAAAAAGGATATTTTCGGATAAATCAAAGATTTTCGGAAAAAATGCTCTTTTTCGGAATTATGGCTTTTTTGGCAAAAAGAGGTTTTCGGATAAATTTGATTCTTCGGAATAATCAGTTGTTTTCGGACAAACTGTTCTTCGGATAAACGAATTTTTCGGATAAACTGGGGTTATTCGGAAAAACTGTTTTCGGATAAACAAGTTTTTCGGATAAAAGAAGGTTGTTATCGGAAAAACTGAAAAAGAACTTACCTTCGGAATAAAACTTCGGATAAAATCTTCGGATAACAATCACTTTTTCGGAAAGATGATTTTCTTCGGAATGTAAAACCCTATTCAGAAACTCCACTTTTCGGAATTATAAACCCTTTTCCGAAAATTGCTTTTGGCTGACAAAACTCGCTGTTCTTCGAATCTAACCCCAAAAACAATCCAAACACCTAAAAAAACTCACGATTTGAACCACAAAACTTAACCAAATCCTTACCACATCTATGTAAGTGATTTATATCAAGATTTAGAACCCGAAAATACTAAAAAAAATTTAACTCGAGATGATTTTGATGATAAATCAATCGAACCAAACAATAAACCAAACAACCAATCACAAATCTAACCCGTGGCGATTGATAACAAATGTTGTTCCGTGTTTTATCACTTCACCATGGTTGATTTTATGAATTAAAGAAGAAAGATAGATGATTTCTAGAGAGAAAAAGTAAAGAGAGAAAGTAGAGAGAAGTGTGTAAAACTTTAGGAATATTAGAATAAGAAAAAGTGAAATCACCAACCCTTCCAAACATGCTAGGAAGGGCTTATATAGTCGGGCTCATACATGTAGCCTTAATGGACTATATTGTTTAATGGCCCGGGCTTGAATAAAATGCTTAGTACCTTAAAGGAGGCCTTTTAAGCTAGCCATCAAGCCCGCAATGTCACGACTATTTTAACTAACTATTACAACGTTCTAATAAATATTACAATAAAAACTTATGATCGAACATTCTTGTTTGACTCAATATTTTGAGGCTAACATAGTCTAAAATCAATCCAAGACTGTACTTTCGGTTCAATTGCCTAAGAGATGATATTATTGTTATTTTTGAAAGGGGACAATATATTAAACCACTAAAAGTGACAAAACATGGCATTCTCTGTTAATTTCACCCAAATAGTCTCGATAAACATTGCGAGCGTCTATTTCAAAATCATAAATAGGGTACTGGTAACATGAGGTATATATATAAAACAAACAAAATACTTCTTACATTATAACCTAATTAGATATTTATTGGTAACATGATTAACAATCAAGCATAATATTACAATAGAGTAGTTTTTTTACCTTGATAAAGTCTCTAAACTCGAGCAAACATGGCTGCAAAATAGATCTTAGATTAACATATATATATATATTACGAAATATTGAGATCTCGCAAAGTTGTTATATATTAACGAAGAAATGGGTCTAAAGAATGGAGAGAGAATCCATGGAGATGGGTTAGAAATTGATTTAGAAACAAAAAAAAAATTCAATTAGGGTAAAAAAGAGAGAAAAACTTGGGAAAAATGATTTTCTTATATAAAGAGGAAAATGATTTTAGAAAAGGTGGGCAATTAAAATATAGTTTTATATTAAGAAAGGATACGGTGACAGTTCAAATTCTTTAATTCATTGTGCTAAAAGAGAACACTTTTATAAAATGTTGCATTAGATCTAAAAGTGCAACAATTATATTCTAAGTGTCGTTTTAAATTTAATATTTTAAAAATGCAACAATTTTAAAAGTGTTGTTTATAAAATATTGCATTAGCTTTATTTTGTTGTAGTGAAAATACGAGTTGCTCGTAAAATATTATAATAAAAATATCTTACACAAAATAGACACATGTCAAACTCTTCATTATTTTTAAACGTTTGCTCAGTTGTCTCGATTGTTTTGAATCTTTTCGCAAGAGACAAAATTTAAGAACCTGTTTTACATAGGCCCCCTTGACGGAGTCTGGTGTTTTATAGTTTAGAGGAATGTTCGTTTAACCTTCTCTTTATGCTGATAAGCTTACGTGATTTCAGCTTACCTTTATATGTTAATTTTTTTTTGTATCTTATATTAGAATTTATAGTCTTACATATATGCCGCTTGTTATGACATATTATTTTCGCCTAGATATTATTGTTCACGTTTTATTTTTGGATGTCACAATTTGATTGTTCATTATTAATAATGAAAAAGAAAGTTTGATCATGTTTGTTATGTTATTCTTGCTTGAAATTATAATTACAAAATATAAAAGAATTGTTAAATTAGGTAGCTAAATGTAAAACTGTTAGTATAATAAATGTATTTTTATTAAACTCTGTATTTTTTGTCTATATACAGTAAATTTAAAACGAAAAGAGTAGTAATTTTATAGATGTAAGGGTGAAAGTAAGCCGCAGAAAATGGGCTCCAAAATATAACCGAAATTGTAAGTTTAAAAGTAAGTTTAAACCGGTGTTGCAAAAATAAGCTTTGGTGATCGATTAATTGAGAATAAGTTTTTACTTGGAGATTAACAGAAACGATTTCATTAATAAAACTTATTAATCGGTTTGCTAAAAAATCAGATAAACTGAAGATGAATCGGTCAAATCCGAAAATTACGAATAAATCGGCCAACTCGGTTTTGAATATTTGGCCAAATCGGAAAAAATCAAATAAATTGGCCTAATCGTGCATATACTTTCAAAATATTATAATTTTACACATAAAAAATCCAAATTGATTAATCTTCTATTAATCTCCGCCAAACGGATTAAATAATTCCTTGGCAATACCTAACCACCTAGCTATCACCGAACGATTTTTGCAACGTTGGTTTAAACAAATCAATATTTTGAAAACAGGTTATTTAAACTGGCCAAGTTATCGGATCACTGTTCAGTCGATTTAATCAACAATTCAATAGATTTTTTCGTTCGAATCAACATCCGATCATTCGATCGGATCATAATTCAACTAATCGAATCAACCTAAATTTTAAAGCAGTGAAACAAACACGCCAAACACTTGAGTGGAAATATAGACCTTACAAATACTCCTAGAGAGTAGAGTCAATTCATTATGCGTCATGTTGAATTGTTTGAATACTATACAACTTAGACCTCAAAGGTTCCAATTTGAAGCCCAAACTAAAAAGTCCCCAAACTGTTACGGCCCAAGTTGAGCTCTAACTCAAATAGGTTCTGAGATTTCGAGCAAGACCTTTTGATGTTAAGATGATTAGAGGTGAACTCAAATTTTATAACAGGATGTTGCACAACTTTTTTTTTAATATAGTATTAACACTTCTTCGTATTAGATAAAATTGGGTGTTTCGCATGCGAAGAAAAATACTATTTTATATGATACTTACCTTTCATGACTTAAAATAAGGTGTAACCCGTGCCACATCCGTTTCCCATGTGGGTTCACTGATCTCAAGTTAAATAACATGACACGTATAACTGTCTTAGCCTCTTAGCCAGTAAGGCTGTAAAGAAATCTGACGAAAACGCACGGTGCCTTATTCATGTTGGTTAATTTAATGTTAATTGAACAAATAAACGAAGACTAACACTTAAACGGAAAAATTTTCTTGTTTATGTTCGTTTATTATAAAAATGAGGTGTTCATGTTCGTTTATATTCGTTCATTAAAACTAAACGAGCCTTAAACGAACATAAATGACCGATCATAAATGAACGAAGAAAAAAAAACATTAAATATCAAATTATGCATAATATTTTGTATATATGTGTTGTTTAATTAAAACATATCAGTTTTAAAAATATATAGTTAAAAGATATGATATACGAACATAAACATATATATGAACATTAACGAACACTAATAACCGCATAATCAGACGTTCACGAACATAAACGAACAGACGTGAATTTTGTTCGTATTCGTTCGTTTAACTAAACAAACATATAATAATTTTCATGTTCATTCATTTAATAAATAGCAAACTTAAACGAGCTTTTAATTGAACGATTCGTGAAATTCTCACTGAACGCTCAGATACAACCCTAGTCTTAGGTGGTGCATGATACTGGTTAAAATGACTTCATATAAAAAAAATTATTGAGTTACAAATATTATTTATGTTTGTGACTTAATAAATTAAAATATTTAAAAATATTGAGTAATAAAACTAAGACTGAGTACATTAACTTATCCGTTAATAGTACATGACTTAATCTAAAAAAATCGGCCAAACAATCCTTTAACGTAAACACCAAACACCACCGCACCTCTTTACGGGAAAAATTGTTTTTATTTATATGGTTGGAAAGCCAAGTGATCGTTTCTAAAAAGATCATTAAATGATAATCGTGACGTTATAATTTGTTTTGTGTAAAACCTAATAGTTCGTGAGATATTTAAATTCTAAAATATAAAAGATACAACTATTTGAATCTTTAATTTAAATACTATTTTCGTGCAGTTATTGTTCACCTTTCTTTCTTGTCCTTCTCAAAATTATTGTCCAATTTAAAAAATAAAAAATTGTTGAGTTGGTTTAATAGATTACCCATATTCTAAATTACTCCCTCCGTTCCAATATTAATTCCACTCGATAAAAAACACACAGTTTAAAAAATGCATTTATTACAATTTTATCTTTTACTTTTTAGCACAATAACAATTTTACCATTAGCTAATTAATTAAATATTCTTTAAAAAAATTTATAACAATTTCAAGCAAAGGTAATATAATAAACTTTATCAAACTTCCTTATCTATTTTTATTAGTGAACAATAAATTTAGGACAACCCAAAATTAAAAAAAACGAACTATAAATTTGGGATGGAAAGAGTAATATTTATAAAATAAAAGATACGTGCGACAAATCATAAATTATAAGGTAACATGTTCATTTATTTACCGTCTTAATGAAATCTTTGTTTTAATTTACATTTTAAAACCGTATTATATCACAGTTTATATAAAGTGTGCATCCGCTTTTTATGATAGGCGAAATTTTACATTTTATTTTTCTTAAGGTGAGAGAAAAGATATAACTAAAATCAACCGGATTATATGAATCCGAACTTAAAATTCATGTTTGAAACTTATTTTATTAATTTGTATTTTATCATTAAAAAAGAAACTTATTTTATTAATTTTTTCTTTATCACTAAAAACAAGATAAATTTACATGTCAAATATTTAGTCCATTAATACATACTAATGTTCTAAAACTCGAATTTTTAATTGACCCGGTCTAATGACTGGTTTACGATTTAACCGGTTCAATCGGTGAACCGTCAGGTCAACCAGGTTCTATACATATGTATACTTTTTTATAAATTTAATATGTAGTACATTATTGTATTATGTTATAACTTATCTAAATTTCAACTAAACCGATGAGAGATATGTATACTTTACCTCATGGTTTTTAATTTTATATTTATAACATTATATAGAAAAGGTATGCAAGGGCGATGTTGTTTTCAGAACCAAATAAATGTAAAGAATTGCAAAAACCTCTTTTCTAATCTTAAAATACACATGTATTTTTATCATGTTAGTTCACCATGTAGACGTGCATCCATATTCATCGTGTTAGGTCATTAGATACATGTATTTTATGACCATGCACATGTATTTTGTTTCGCTTGTATTATAACTATCTTCTAGATAGGTAATATGAAAACACATGTGCACTCTTCATATCATTCATCATACTCAGATCTATAACCAATAAAACAATTATCAAACGTTTAATTTAAACATAACGAGAAAAATACAGATGCATTGTTAAGAATAAAAGGTGGTTCTCGCAGTTCCGTACATTTTATTAGTTGTGAGAAGACCCTCATACAAGTATGCAAATAAAATCATATCATACTATCTTATAAACCATTTTAGCATGTTATTAAAGAATACTTTAAATTTCAAGTTACAACATCATTAAGCTACTTGTAGTTTTGTACAACTGAAACAGGCTTACATAGTAAAATTAGAAACTTGAAGCATATAATTATAGCATACTAAATTAAATACTATAAATAAAACACTTGTTCGTCTTATTTTACAACTAAAACAACACATGGTACAAGTATTGATATATAATTAAAAATAAATTTAAATATAAATACATAATTTATTACTCATATTAAAACTAATAAATACATAATAATTGATACACACTCAAACGTAAAATTAATTAATATAATTAATACACCTGATTACTTAAAAATACAATTATATATACACATTGATTACCAATTAAAAGCATATAATCTACACAATCGTACGTATGTTTTCTGCATAAAATAATGGTGTACATAGTTTTGAAACTGTACGGGACCAAAGGGTTCAACTGGGAACTGGAGTCACAATCGGTTCAGCTAGCCAAAAAACCGTCAGAATAAAAACCGAAAAGGCTACATCAAAACCGATAAAAATAGCTCATTATACAAATATGTATTTTTTTAATGGCACATAAATATGTACTACTTATAATAGAGATTGCACTATCTCGCCAAAATTTAAATTATTACACCCTTACAAGCTTTTGGTACAAACTTGACAACACAAAACTTTATAAATTTATTTCTGTATTAAATGGAGAGCAATACACATTATATAAAAAGTTAATACAAATTATATGCAACATGTACAAATAGTTATTGGTATAAGCTACATTTTTTACATAAAATTATTTAAATTGTTCGCAAATGTAAGTTTAATATCAAATGTGTCTTTTATTCTGAATCTGTTAATTTTGTATAAATTCGCATATTTGAAAACACCTATCGTCTATATATGTATTTTAGTACAGATTTAGTGAAATACTAATCATTTTGCTAATTAATTCAATTAAATCGTGTATGTCAAAATAAGAAAATTTTAAGGTTATTATTATACATGAAAACGTGTACATATATAAACTACGAAATTTTTCTATATTCACATGTTATATAAAACTATGATGAATGTTAAAGAGATTAACAAATACCTTTCACGACCAATCATCCCAATTTCGTAATATTATCTTTATAAGAAGTGGTTTATTATTGCTTATAATTATTCTAACTAAAAACTTAGATTTAAGTTCATTTGAATAACAAAAAATATTTTGTATACCAAGGGAATAATTTCCACCCTCCATATCAATTTTAATCCAATAGATTAGATTAAACCAAAAACTCATTTTCCCCCATTTTTTTACAAACATTAATATCTATTAAACCATTAATCAATATGCAAAAAAAATATATACCATCACGATGGGCATTTAATTATCTTTCTACAGATATGTTGTATGATATACTTTCGACAAAAAAAAAATCGTTTTTTCACTTTTTTTGTTGTTGAAAACTATCATATATGATACTAATATCATATATGATAGTAACACTAGTATCATATATGATATAACTTATAATATATGATATAAACCAATATCTTATATTATTCAATAATAATTTGTAATCTATAACTAGTATCATATATGATGAAACACTATGATATTTTACGCAAATTTTAAAACGAAAAAAAAAAATGAAAAATTATTTTTCTTCAAAATTATATCACATTGCATATCTGTAAAAAGGTAATTAAATGCTCGTCGCGATGGTATATATTTTTGGTTTAACACTTAACGGTTTAAGAGATATTTAAATTATGAAATAGGTGAAATGATAAAATATTTTTAATCTTATCCATTAGATGAGATGGAGATGTGTGGTAAGGATGAGTGACTTGGTATTCAAAATTAATATGGTATACAGAATAACTCTTCTCAAACTATTATCATTATTTTTAAAAATATTATTGAAAAATATATATACTCATAAATATTACCCGCTGCCACATTGTCCGAAATCCTACTAGTTAATTTATGATTATAACTTGTATTAGATCATAATACAACAATATTAGTTAATGTTTTAAATTAGTTTTCATTTTATTTTAATTAAAACTAGTCATGATCACTTCAATTTATCTTTATAATTTAGAAATATTTATAGAAAAGGAATTTTCAAAAAAACATTCATAAAATTTTGTGACACGGCCGAGTTGATTAAACCGGGTCAATCTAGGTCAACAAAAAATCGAAAGTTCAATTTGGTTCTCAAACAAAAAAAAGCCCGGTTACATCTGACCTGATCTCTGAACCGAAAATGGTTCACGGGTCAACTGATTCGACCGATGAATCGATCCGAGTTTTAAAACATGCTACATACAATAACGTTTGATAAGTACCTAGTACCAAAATTGGTACAAGAGCTCTTGACATATGCCTCTAGTGTGTAACCTAGTTGGTTGCCGATGAAATGGCACTGAAAAATGATATTTACATTGTAGCAATGACAATTAGGGCTGTAAACGAACTGAACGTTCAGCGAACCGTTCGCCAAAAAATTCGTTTATGTTCGTTTATTTAACAAATAAACGAACACAAACAAGATTTTTGGTCCGTTTAGTTAAATAAACGAACGTGAACAAAGGCTTCGTTCGTTCATTTACGTTCGTGAACGATCGATTATGTCCGTCTGATTACGTTCGTTACGTTTGATTAATATCCCAAATATTAAAAAAAAAACTATATAACAAATATTTATAAATGTCTAACAATAATATATTACTAATATAGTACTTGGTTAAGTATTTATAATTTCTCTTAAATTATACATTAGAGCTAGAAATGGAAAGACATGACTACTGAAATGAAAAAGAAAGAATATTTTGAGATATGATAATTATATAAGTATATAATACGATGAAAGAATATTTTGGGATATAATGATTATATAAGTATATAAGATGATAATATGGATCGTCTAAAGTAAAAACTTTAGTTACACGGTCGTTAAGCACGTTTATATATCACCGTTTACGTTCATTTATGTTCGTTCGATTACGTTCCGTTTAAGTTATATGAACGAATATAAACGAACATGAATAAGTTCAAATCTAAATGAACGAACATGAACAATAATTTTTGTCCGATTAAACGTTCGCGTTCGTTTATTTGTTCGGCTAAAATTAAATAAACGAACATGAACATACCTCCGTTCGCGTGTGTTCGGTTTGTTTACAGCCTAGTGACAATCAATACAACAAATAACTTCAAGCCACATGCCAAATGGATTTACTTTGATCTAGATATTTTCTCAAGTCAGCCAACCTAGCATATTTTTATAAAGATATTTTCCTATAGGATCAACCAAGCAATGAACAATCAACCTACATAAAATAATCTAAAGCTGCATGATTTAACCATCTCAAGAGATATTGACCGAATCATAAAGAGCGTGATTCGAGCTTTGATATATGATATGATCTCATTTGACAATAACTATGGACGGTGACGATGATGATGAATTATATAACCGTGTAGGATTATACTGTTGCCACGTATAAAGAGAATGATAAGGCTAGTACACTTTTTCGTTGGTGATCCCTAGAAAGATTGAACCACGTGGCCCAATCCAGCTCTAGATATTTACGTGTGGGATCTAAACTTGTCAAATACACGACATGTATTTTGTACTTAAGACCGGGCAAAGTGGCTAGTCGAACTCTTTCTATGATTTTTTCGAATTTAAAGAAGAAAAAATTAAGAGGTTCGTTTGCACGATTTCAAGCTATTTAAAAAATAGTCGGTTTAGGATTAATCGGCACACAATTTCAAATTGAAGACCCATGTTGACAAGATAAAAAAAGAAAAAATCGTTCACTATCGAAGACGAGATTAGATCGGTTGCTATCACAATTAGTGGTAAACTGGTAATACGAAGAAAAATATCTGTCATATCAACGAGTACTGAAAATTGACAGCCATTACAATTCTATAAAAATTTCCAAAAAACGAATACCTTCCCTAACATTTTTGATGAGTCATCAACGAACATAGTTAAACTATTAACTTCAAAAGTACGATTAACAAATAATTGGCACATGTTAAAGAATCTTGCTTATTTTATTTGCTTTTTGTGGGAAAGTAATATTTGTCAACCTGTGTTTGCAAGGTTAAACTCATGTCGTTTTTTATTAATTTGCCTACGTTCAAGATCAAGTGTTCCTTACATTTGTATGCCAACATACACATTTATTGGTTAAAGAAAGATGACATGATGTAGTTCTTTTTTTTTTTTTTTTGAACAAAGACATGATGTAGTTCTTAACCAATGAAAACAACAAGTTGAATTTGAACACTTCTATTATTAAATGATTAATGCTATTGTTTAAACATCATGAACTTAAACTGCTCAATACATTAGAAACTGGTGCTAATGTCACTAAGTTGGTGAATAGTATACCGTTAATTTTACTATAGGGACATACTTCATGATTAAAACGTGAGAGTAAATAGACATCTTTTAAGGTTTTATATTTAATTAGGGTTTATAAGATACATGTTATAATTCCAATGATATTTTTATTATAGCTGAAGTACCTGTTAAAGTTTTCTAATATTTTGCCCAAGTTATCAACCGTGATATTCGAGATTACGCATATCATTACCTTTTAAATTAGTGAAGTATATATCTTATTTAATTAGGCATATTCCCTTTCTAAACATAAACCTCCGTCCATCTTATGAATGTCGCGTACAGCTGGTCGCGGTCTAGGCAAACTGCGTGCGACCTACCGCTGGCTCGGGCTTAATGGACCGTTCATAACATATGAGCCCAATGTCAGCAAGCAAGCCTATAAAATTATTAGAGGGTCGGGTGTCACACACTATACGTCATCATATCCGCCCAGTCTAGTAAACGTGATCGTGGTTGCTAAACTAATGATTTCCCATAGAGAATCTCCATTATCTATGATTTCTCATAGAAAATAATCTTCCTGAACATATTGTTCAAACCTTATCTCCCACATCTTAAAGTCATTACCTTGCTTGAGAATGAGTAACTTTATGAGAGAACTGCTTTTTGTTGCATCTAATTTCATCTCTTTATTGGGGTAAAGATTCTTAAGAATGGTTTCTTCTATATCAAAGTTTTTCAACAAGGTATAATACCACTTGCTGGAACCTAGATTTAAATGTTTGTTTGGTTTTCGTGGATCGTTTTAGCTCATTCTTGATTCGAACACATATCTAGGATAAAGGAACAATGAACATAAACAAGAACATGCCTAACGGAATTAGCATAAGAACATAATTACTCTAATAAGGTTTTTATTCATTCAAAACCTTAGCAACAAGCCCCAATTCTACTTGATCAAAGTAGAACAGTTATCTAAACTATAACAAGGATCAAGGGAAACCGTAATTACCCTGAGGCTAAACCAACTCTAGTTGTTGACAAACTCGCACGCCTAAAAACCCTTACAATCCCTAAACAACTACATTGTTAGTTCGTTTCTTTGCGTACACAATTAATGTCCCTATGTCTCTGTATATATTAGAGACATCTTGTGTTATAAAAAAATCTATATGTGAAATCTAGATATTCTATTCTATTTATCGTCTTTATCTTTTATATCTTAGAGCATATCTTCTAGACGTATTTTAAAATTCTTCAATTAGACCCTTATTGTTTCCAAGAGAGCTTTGGAAAGTATGAAATGTGTAGATATAGAAAGTCACGGGTTTTCTTCAATAAAAGCTTAGTTTATTTCGTCTATCATCAAATCCAATACTCTCAACAATATAGTTTTGAAAACTAGACATGGCCAACAGTTTCAACCAAAAATCAGAGTTGAGACCGGTTCGAATAGCCAATAAACGCCGTCTAAAAATAAAACAGAGCAGACTGAAATAACTGATAAAAATATGAATTAACCAGGTCATATAAAGATCGTTAATTATTTTTCTCTGAAATCTTTTCATGATTGTTATTTTATTATCATCTAAACTTTAATCCCAAGAATAACCAATGTTGTAATGCGCGAATACCTTTATTCTCCCTAAATAATACTTCATTCGTCTCAAAATAAGTGTTCAAAATTAACTTTTAAAGTCTTTTTTTCAAAACGTTGAACGTAAATATGTTTGTTTGTGTGATAATCTTTGATAAAAATTATACGAATAAAAATACCTTTAAAACCCTCCGTTTATATAATTTGGATCAAGTATTATTTAAGACACACAAAAATAATTAATGTAAAAGTTAAAAAATAAATACTTCGAAACTAAAAATTGTACATTTATTTTAAAATGGATGTAGTAATTGATAAAAACTACATTTAAATGTCAATTCATTCATGCATTTTGCATCAAATATTTTTCTTTGTAAAGCAAAACATAAAGTGCTGACTTTGTTAAAAGAATATTTTCTTAATAGGAAATCTTCTCTTGATTTGTTCTTTTTTTATTTTTATGTTTTTCTTAATCTAAAAATTTCCTTATTTAGTAAAAGTTTTTAAAAAATTGATGATAAAATTTGACAAAGAAAAAAAAATATTAAATCATAGGTGTTAAATTTGTGAAAAAAAACTTTAAGAATGAGATAATAAATAAAACTTTAGTGGTTATTAAATAAATTAGATGATGCTCAAGTGAAAATTATAAGCTTTCATATTTTTTAATAAGTTTAGAAAAATTAACAAATACCCTTTACATTTTATAAACTAATAATATCACAATTACAAAATATTAAAAACAAATCCTCTTTATACATTACTATATTAAATTAAATTCGATCTATATGTAATCTTGTGAATGCACGAGATTTATAACTAGCCTTATATAACTATATAACGTATAAAAATAATAAAGATTAGATTTTAAAAATATATACTTCAAAATCAATAATATATATTTATTTATAGACGAAAAACGTAGTCCGTCCATTTCACTTTTATTGTTGTTATTGTTATTTTAATTTGTCCTTAAACATTGTTCAGTTTCTTAAATAAAAAATCTAAATGATTTAATTTTTTAGTTTTATCTATGTTAATTATTTCTTATAAGAAAACTATCAGGAGCTGTTTGGTTTATATAATGTTTCTGAGTGAATGGTAATTTTTGAAAGAAATTATAATTTGATGTAATTGTAATTAAAAGAATTGTAATGTGATGAAATTGTAATATAGTGTAATTGTAATTGATTAAATTAGGCAATGTGATTGGTTGAAACCTAACATAATGCAATTCATGTTTTTTTTATAAAATGTAAAAAATAATAAAAAAAAAACTAATAGTAGTTGAAATAATTTAAGAACAAATAATAGTAGTGAATAATAAAAATGATAAAAAATTATTATCATTTTAATATTTTAAATATATAATAATAATAAAATATTAATATTAATAAATATAATAAATAATAATTATAATAATAAACTTTAATTAATTAATTAATATTATAATAATAATAATAAGTTAAAAATTAAAATATTTATAAATATAAATATAAAGTTTAAATTTAAATATTAGAAATATTATAAAATAAAAATAATTAAAACATAATTTAAATATCATAAATATAAACTAAAAAATTTACAATAATAAAAAATTATTATTATTATAATTAATATAAATAATAAAAACTATTATTATTAGTATTTTAATATTTATATTATAAAATAAAAAATAATAAAAAAATTATATTATTGTATTATCTTAGTAATAATAACAACAATAATAATAATAATAATAATAAAATGATATTCTTGTTGATATATATTTTAAAGTTGGGATTGTGGTATGTAAGGAGGCTCCGATGGATTTTCTTTTAGACGATGGGAAAAATTTACGTCCAACAAACTTTTTACTATTTAATAGGATTCAAGGTAAAGACGCGTGTTTAGATGTCATTTGCATATCTCCCTTTGTAGGTATGGGGTGAGTTCATGGGACCATGAGGCAGCCTTAGATAATGTTGTGGAAAAGAAAAAAGGGAGTATGATACTATATGTTCGGACAACGAATACAAGTTCATTCTATTTTATTTTTCTATATTTGGGATTTGGCAAAGATGTTTTGGACACTCTTTCACGCATTAAGTCTCTTTCTATTAGACACACTAATAGTGCTAATAGTGGTCCATTTAGTTTTGAAAGGTTACATTTTTATATCCAGAAAGGAGTAAGAGCGCAAATTATGTTTAAACTCTCTTCTTTGGGAGAATTAGAGGTAAATGTGGTTTTATTGCTGAAGATGATCCAAAAGTTCTCTATGGCTCAGGACATCGGTACACGTGTTGTTGTTCATATATTTATAGGATTAGTTTCGTTATTGCTAAAGGAGTGGGAGCTGAGATAGTATCTCGGCTTCCACTAACTTCTTTTAAATCATATTATTCTAATAAAGTATTATTCTAATAAAGTATTGATTATATATAAAATAATAATAATAATAATAATAAATCCTATTATTCTAACTTTTCTCTTCTTTGGGGAAACTAGAGGGGGACGCAGTTACATTGCTGAAACGGATTCGAAAGTTCTCTATTATTCAGGACATTGGAGCGCGTGTTGCTGTTCATATTTTTAATAGGATCAGTTTCGCTATTGCTAAAGGAGTGAGAGCTCAGATAGTATCTCGGCTTCCTAGTAATTTCCTGTAAATCCTATTATTCTAATGAAGTGATGTTTATAATAAAAGAATAAAAAAAAATAATACTGCTTGAAGGGTGGGGCTCAGATTGTATCTCGCCACCACTAACTTTTTGTAAACCCTATTATTCTAATAAAATGATGTTTTGATTAAAATAATAATGATAATAATAATAATAAATCCTATTATTCTAATAAAAAAATATAAAAAAGTAATAATAATAATAATAATAATAATAATAATAATAATAATAATAAAGTGATGTATGTGTGGATCTGACAGGATCCTCACCTTTTATACAGACTGGGATGGCTGATTTCATGCCCGATCGTTCGGTGGTTGATGCTGCACAACGTAAACGTGTTAAGTATGTGGCTAAATGTGCGGCTATTGGATATGGTTTTCTCCCATTTTCCTTTTCTTCCTTTGGTGAATTGGAAGAAGACGCGATTACTTTGTTGAAGCGAATTCGGAAATTTTCCATGGCTGAGGGTATTGGTGGACGTGTTGTTGTTCAGATTTTTGATAGAATCAGTTTCGCTATTGCTAAAGGAGTGGGAGCCCAGATTGTATCTCGACTTCCCACTAATTTCTTGAAACCATAACCCCATTACTGTTCCACACCTTTTGTAAATCTAGTTTATAAACCGTAACCCCCTACGACTAGTTTATTATTCTTTCACTTATTCATTCTTATTCACCTTTTCCCCCATTACGGTGAACTAACCAAACCGTAACCCCATCATAACGGTTTTCCCCCATAACGAAACCGTAACCCCATTACTGTTCCACACCTTTTCCCCCATTACGGTGAATTCCTTATTCACCTGTTTCTTCGCATATGTTTCGGGTTCGTTACATTTTCGGTTATGGGTTCTGGGTAGGTTGCGGGTTCGTAACAGATTCGGTTGTGGGTTCGTTTGTTTATAGTCATTGCTACTTTTTCGGTGAATTCCTTTTTCATCCGTTTCTTCTGTGGAGTGGTGGTTTCCTTTTTCCTCCGTTTCTTTGTTTCTGTTTGACCGATTGTGTTGGGTTCTGGGTAGAGTTGCGGGTTCGTAACAGTTTCGGTTCTGGGTCGATTCGGTTGTGGGTTCGATTGTGCTTGTTCCGTTATTCTGTTGTTCGATTGTGTTGAGTTCTAGATTATGGGTCCGTTTCTATTGTGTTTGACTGATTGTGTTAGGTCGATATAAATGGTTGTTTGTTGCTGTTTGTTGATTGCTACGGTTTGGTTGTTTTTCGGTTACGGTTTGGTTGTTTTTCTGAGGAGTGGTATAGGGGTTTGGTTGTTTTTCGGTTGCGGTTTGGTTGTTATTCGGTTACTGTTTGTTTGTTGCTCATGCTGTGGAGGTCGTGCTCGTGCTGTGGAGGTCGTGTGGTTCTGTTTGTTTGTTTGTTTGCGCGATTGGTTTGTTTGTTTTGGACAGGTTGTTTGAGGCGACTGGTGGTATTCGTTATAGATTAGGTTAGGGTTGTAGTTTTGTTTGCGGCTAGGGGTTGTTTGTTTGATTGACGGTTGGCGAGTGGCGACTGGTGGGGTTCGTTATAGATTAGTTGTCGTGTGGCGACTGGTGGTGTTCATTATAGATTAGGTTTGGTGGTGTCATGGCGATTGTTCGGTTTCATTGCCCGTTTGTTGGTCTTAATGGATGTCGAGAAGGTAGTGGGAATGGGCTTACTAAGACGTCTTTAATTATTCATCTTCGTGATAAGCATTTTAGTGGCGATGCACTAGCTTGTACCAAACAATCCATTCTATCCGATTTGGTTGTTTATGAGAGGGCCGAGTTAACCTTCAAGAGTATGGGGATTTGGTTGTGTGGTGGTTGTTTCACTACGCACACGTTTCAGTCTAAGTGTCAGCATGGTAAGGGTTCGGATTTTGTACCACCTCCTGATTGTGGTGATGGTATTGTTCACTTTGTTCTTTATGACCTCCCTAAGCCTCCCATTCCATCTTGTCCTTTGCATCTTGTTAGTGGTGGTGATGAAGTTCGCAACTCGCATTGTGGTTTTGATTTGGGTCCCTCGATATCAAAAGGGTTGCGTAGAGTTAAATCTATCCCTCCAAAGTGTCGTTTGGGTATTTCTCGCGCCTTGAAAGGTGCCATTGACAGGGTAGTTAACAAGTGATAGGTGTGAAAACACCCATCCTTTTTACCACTTAATTACAATAATAACCGAGCCAAAACGTGTATTTTATGTCATTTATGTCGGAATTATGCGTGGTTTGTGTTTTTGTTGTGATTTAGGACGAAAAAGTGAAAAGTGGAGAAAACACGGCATTCAAGGGCTTTTATCGAAGAAAAAGACGAAAGATGAAGTCGAAAGATCAAGAGTGGAAAAAGAACGGAAGTCCAAGACCAATTCTGAAGATTTATCGAAGAAAAAGTCAAAGGATGGAAGTTTACTAAAAAGCCGAAGAACTCGAGTCTTATTTATAAAGAAAAATCAAGACGAGTTAAAGAAATCCCAAGACAAAGTCCAAGATTAACAAAAAATAAAGAAGAACAGGACTTAAGTGTGCAATTAAGGCAAAGAGGAAAGAGGGAGGAAGCTTCCTAAGCTCCTCCCTAATCACCCCTATAAATAGATTAGGCCTAGTTCATTTTCATGTTGTTGGGTGGTTTGACAAACCACCACTTCCACCATTTTTATTTCTTGTTAATTACTTTCTTGCTTTTTAATTTCATGTTATGCACTTTTAATTCAAGTAAGTCTTTTAATTTTTGAATCTTTTCTTTTAATCAAGTTCTTATTTTTAATCATCTTCTTCTACCTTTCTTATCTTGCTTATCTTTGATTCATGTTCATCTTTGATCTTATTTTCATCTTAATGCTTATTTGATTTAAAGGTTTCTTAAAAAGTTCATCTTTTTAAAAGTTTGATTTGAAAGTTTGCTTATTTTTAGTTTGATAAGTTGTTATTCATGCTTATTAAGTCAATTTCGATTTAGATTCGTGCAAGTTTTAGTTTGAGCTTATTAACCATAGCTTATTGCTTTTGCTTAATTTTCGGATCAAAAAGTTAGATCGGAAAGGGTAAACCCCATTCCAATCACGTATTCCAATCACCTTGATTGGAAAAGGGTTTAACATTCCAATCAACATTCCAATCAACATTCCAATCAGCATTTCAATCAACATTCCAATCAACATTCCAATCAGCATTCCAATCAACATTCCAATCAGCATTCCAATCAACATTCCAATCAGCATTCCAATCAACATTCCATTCAGCATTCCAATCAACATTCCAATCAACATTCCAATCAGCATTCCAATCAACATTCCAATCAGCATTCTAATCAACTTTCCAATCAGCATTCCAATCAACATTCCAATCAGCATTCCAATCAACATTCCAATCAACATTCCAATCAGCATTCCAATCAACATTCCAATCAGCATTCCAATCAACATTCCAATCAGCATTCCAATCAACATTCCAATTAGCATTCCTATTAGCATTCCAATCAGCATTCCTATCAGCATTCCTATCAGCTTCATTATTTGCACTTTCCGATTAGAGTTGATTTTAGTTTTAATTTTAACTCATTTAATTTCACGTCATTTACTTTTAGCGTTTTAAATATTGCACCGTTTACGTTTCAACTAGTTTTAGTTTTAATTTCCCGTCCTTTATTATTAAGTCTTGCACATTTATTTTACCAAATCCAAAAATATTTGTTTCACCAAGAACAACTAATCTCACACAATTAACCGGAAATCAATTCGATTAGACACCGAGAAAACGAACTTTTTCAACTAGCAAAATCTCCACATTAAAATGGCGCCGCTGCCGGCTCTTTTCGTGAAGATTAACGGTTTTTTGTGAGAGACGCGTTGGCTTTTGGGATCCGTTCACTTGTGAACGTTATTTTTTCGAGTCAAAAATTTTCAAAAATAAAAAAAAAAAAAAATCCAAAAACATTTGAAAAATCTTAAAAAGCATTTCTTTTTCAAAGTTTTGCACCAAAAATATTCTTCTTGCTTATCTATCTTTCTTTATGGATTTTTATGTCCATTGCGTCGGGTGTGGGAGACGATTGTACGGGAACGACTCTTGTCAATGGTGTACATGTGAGCGGTGCGGAAACGATATCGACAACACACAATTCGGATTTTGTCCCTTGTGCAACTCGACTAATTCATTCTTTTTGAACCCACATCCTGTTCCCCCGTGCATCTATTGTGGAAGCGATTCTCATTGGCATGTTTCGTGCCCGGTTCGATACCCGTATGGTCACGGGCAAGAACCGGGGTACAATTATGACAATGAAAATAGCTATCCACATGACGCACCCAGTCTTTTTCCTCACCCGTTTTGCAACAACTGTGGGGGTCCTCATGAAAGTTTTCACTGTCCTACGGGGGATCACAATTACTATAATTATACCCCTTCCAGGTTTGACCAACCCCTGCAATACCCAATTGATCATCAGCCTCGTCACGGGATGAGTTACCAAGAACCAATTGACGATCTTGCTACAGCCCTTCAAGAACAAAGAAACGATCTTGCTGCAGCTTTTCAAGAACAAAGCAAAGAGCTTTTACACACGCTGCAAAATTATATGGAGTCATTTTTACAGCAGCGAGATCAGACGAGTACTCATATCCTTGAGCTTATTATTGGCCCTTTAGGTAATGAGGAGAGCGATGACGATATTGAGGTTATTTTCGACGAGGAGGAATTTCTAAAGCAAAGTAAGACTTCTTCCCTTCCTCCTTCGTCTATTGCTATCACACCCGAGGAGCCCGTTGGCTCTCTCATCATGGAGGATGAGCATATTGACGTTATCTCGGCAACTGAATCGGACAAATTCCTAAAGTCTCGTGTCGAGGAACTTGTCGTCATCCCAAGTGAGCCCGCAGGTATTCCGGAAAATCTGTGTGATGTGCCGACTTTTGCGGAGCTTAAGGACGAGGTCGATTTGACAGTCATTGATCACATAATCACAAATCCACAAGCGCTAATTGATTTTCCCAACAAGAGTTCAACATGTGGTGAGTATGATGATTTCGTCTTCGAGCCCGAGATTGCGGAAATTATCGACCGAGAGCTAGCTCTTTTGCCTCCGCTTCCACCTACAAGCGAGGTCGACTTTTCCAACATCGATGCCGAACTTGATGAGTTGGAACGTCTTATTTTTCATAATAATGACGAACCAACTCACATGCCCAAATATCCTATTCTCGAGGAGTTACCTAATCAACACTCCTCTTATGAGAATTATGTTTACCACATTCCTGAGGATTTAACTTATCAACAATCCCCACAAATGAATGATGGTTTCGTACTTGATCGTGGTCTTCTCAAACGAGTTTCTACACTCCTTCTCTACGATCATGAGAATAAATGCTTTGACCCGGGAGGTGACATGGACCATTCTATGATTGATACTTCTACGGCTTTGCCAATTGGTCTGCCTCCATTGTCTTTGGAGGATGACAACGTGATTCCCTTACCCACCCCACCTCCCGTCAATCTGGACTTCACTTGCTTTTCTGGTATTGAGAGGACCTTTTTACCATTCAAGACTTATCCTCTTGCCTCTCCTTTATTGATGTCCTCCGGGAACGAGGACAAGGTCTTTGATCCCGGTATTACATACGAGGCTTCCCCATGGACCATTTAATTCGGGGACGAGTCAGGCTCGTGACTCGGTTAATATAAACAAGCGCTTTTTGGGAGGCAACCCAATTATCTATCTATCTTTCCTGTTTTCACCATAAGTGTAGGGGGAGCCCCGTTGGTGTTTCTTGTTCTCTTTCTTATCATGTGCAGGGATTAGAGCTTCAAAGACACACTCTTGATGACTTTTGACGAATCCCTTCTTCCCGGTTCTATCCTAAACTCTTTTCGATTCACTATTTTATATTTCTCAATATTAAAATAGGAATCTCTTTAGTTGTCTCTTCCTTAGCAAGATTTAAACAAAGTGCACAATGTCCTAAGTGTAGGGGAGTTTACTCCCACATGCTTAAACATTGAGGACAATGTTTATATTAAGTGTAGGGGGACTTCTATCGAAGTTAAGTGGCCTTTTCCTTGTATTTGTCCTCATTTTAACTGGAAAATCGATTTTTCGACATTTTTCAAAATTTTTAATCTATTTTGGCCTAGTTGTAGTTCCCTTTATTTTTGCTATTTTTCTCTTATTTTAATAAAATGGTTTTAACAAGTTTAGTTATCTTAGATATATTAGGCCCGTTGTGAATTTTTTGACTCAACCCGAGTTTACTTATCCAAGTTCACTCTAGCTAGTATCCTTAACCGTGTAGACCTTAATTGGTTTATTGGGCTAAGCATCCACGAGTCTCATTCCTTGAGATTTTAAATTGTGGAGAACGAGAAATGATAGAGTTGGTTACAAGTTTGGTATTCTTTCATTAACTTATGTGAGTTAATTATGATCTTTTTCTCCCCTCGCTTGTAAATAAATAAATGCAATAAGTAAGGTCGTACGATTTGAAAAGTTACTTAGCTTCTAGCCCAAGATCGTTTAAAAGTTGCTCGGTAATGATAAGAGTTCATAGCCAAGGCATAACTTATGAAGCGGGGCGCGAAGATTGGCGTATCCGAAAAGGCCCTAACAAGGCATGAGGATTCCATTTTATTGCTGAAGATCCAAAGTGATGTGAAAAGCATTATTCCCAAAATCAATATGAAGGATCAAGACTCACGACGAAAAGCAATCAACTCCCATAAAGATCATGGAGAAGTCTAACCGAAAAGACCCTAACAAGGTATGAGGATAAATAGATCCAAGTCCGAAAAGGAGGCGGATCGTTGTATCTCAAAATCCCAATTAGAGATTGAAGAAATAATCATGAAGTCGTGGTCAACAAAGCTGGAGTACCCCTCAAAAGTCTCCAAGTGAAGAAACTCTATAACGAAGAGAAGACCATTATCTCAAAAACGTCTCTCGAAGATATGAAGTATGAAGTACATGTCAAATATCGGCCCGAGAAAGGACTCAAATCGTGAACCAAGTTATGCCAAGATATGAACTTTTTGATATCCTGAGAAGCAGTTTTAAGAGATTTTGTCCTTTAGCTAACTATTGATCAAATCGTCCTACTTTGCTTTCAGCCTAAATAAATTATCGAAATAAGTCAACAATGCATCCTCGTGATCATTCAAGATATCAATAAAATATAAGAGATACTCGTAGGAATAAGGGAGTTTAAGTGATTAATTGAACCACATGAGTAAATGTTTGTTATGCTAACTTGTACTAACAATGATCTTGTTTTTAAGCTTGGCATGAGGAACGTGAAACTTGAGGGTGATGAACATTCATGACACACAAGCCCTAATGTAAGTCTTAGATTTCTTTACAAGTTTCTTCCTTGTTGCATCTTCTTATTTTCTATCTTTTTGATTTTTCCTTATTTGTTTAATAAAGGCCAAGGTAAGTTGATTATGATGGAAAATGTAAAACGTGCTTTGTAACTAATGCATTCCATGAGGACATTGCAATGGTTAAGTGTAGGGGATTTGATAGGTGTGAAAACACCCATCCTTTTTACCACTTAATTACAATAATAACCGAGCCAAAACGTGTATTTTATGTCATTTATGTCGGAATTATGCGTGGTTTGTGTTTTTGTTGTGATTTAGGACGAAAAAGTGAAAAGTGGAGAAAACACGGCATTCAAGGGCTTTTATCGAAGAAAAAGACGAAAGATGAAGTCGAAAGATCAAGAGTGGAAAAAGAACGGAAGTCCAAGACCAATTCTGAAGATTTATCGAAGAAAAAGTCAAAGGATGGAAGTTTACTAAAAAGCCGAAGAACTCGAGTCTTATTTATAAAGAAAAATCAAGACGAGTTAAAGAAATCCCAAGACAAAGTCCAAGATTAACAAAAAATAAAGAAGAAAAGGACTTAAGTGTGCAATTAAGGCAAAGAGGAAAGAGGGAGGAAGCTTCCTAAGCTCCTCCCTAATCACCCCTATAAATAGATTAGGCCTAGTTCATTTTCATGTTGTTGGGTGGTTTGACAAACCACCACTTCCACCATTTTTATTTCTTGTTAATTACTTTCTTGCTTTTTAATTTCATGTTATGCACTTTTAATTCAAGTAAGTCTTTTAATTTTTGAATCTTTTCTTTTAATCAAGTTCTTATTTTTAATCATCTTCTTCTACCTTTCTTATCTTGCTTATCTTTGATTCATGTTCATATTTGATCTTATTTTCATCTTAATGCTTATTTGATTTAAAGGTTTCTTAAAAAGTTCATCTTTTTAAAAGTTTGATTTGAAAGTTTGCTTATTTTTAGTTTGATAAGTTGTTATTCATGCTTATTAAGTCAATTTCGATTTAGATTCGTGCAAGTTTTAGTTTGAGCTTATTAACCATAGCTTATTGCTTTTGCTTAATTTTCGGATCAAAAAGTTAGATCGGAAAGGGTAAACCCCTTTCCAATCACGTATTCCAATCACCTTGATTGGAAAAGGGTTTAACATTCCAATCAACATTCCAATCAACATTCCAATCAGCATTCAATCAACATTCCAATCAACATTTCAATCAACATTCCAATCAGCATTCCAATCAACATTCCAATCAGCATTCCAATCAACATTCCAATCAGCATTCCAATCAACATTCCAATTAGCATTCCTATTAGCATTCCAATCAGCATTCCTATCAGCATTCCTATCAGCTTCATTATTTGCACTTTCCGATTAGAGTTGATTTTAGTTTTAATTTTAACTCATTTAATTTCACGTCATTTACTTTTAGCGTTTTAAATATTGCACCGTTTACGTTTCAACTAGTTTTAGTTTTAATTTCCCGTCCTTTATTATTAAGTCTTGCACATTTATTTTACCAAATCCAAAAATATTTGTTTCACCAAGAACAACTAATCTCACACAATTAACCGGAAATCAATTCGATTAGACACCGAGAAAACGAACTTTTTCAACTAGCAAAATCTCCACATTAAAATGACATTTATTAAGCCTGATGACATCTCTTCTTGGGTTCGTTTTCTTGTTTTGCCTCTTTGTCTTCTTAAAACCTTTCGTCTGAGAAGTAATCTGGAGTGTAGGTCCGTTATCAAGAGGCAAAGACAAGAGGAGTATATTATTAATGCTATTCGTTCTTGGGAGACGTTGGATGGTAGTTTACAGCTTCTTAGAGAGTGTTTGGCTGAACCTTCCCCCGCTTTGTCTGATGTTCTTAGCGAGGATAGTGGGTTGGTTGAGCAGAATATTAAGGAGTGTAGACGGAAGATTTCTGATGGGCATTATTCTGCGGCTGTCAGAGTTCTTTCCTCATCTGGTGTGGCTCCTTATAATGATATTACTCTTGAAAACCTAAAAAATAAGCACCCTTTTGTTCATGCTCCTTCTTTGCCAGATATATCTCTTGATCTTCATCTCCTTGTTGTTTCTCGATCTTTGGTTCTTGACATGATCAAGAATTTTCCCCGAGGTACGTCTTGTGGGCGGGATGGGTTGCGGGCCCAGTACCTTATAGATTTTTTGAGTGGTTCTGCGGTTACTATTTTTGATGATTTAGTTTCTTCTATCACCCAAGTAGTGAACCTTTTTCTTGATGGGCGATGTCCCAAGGTGTTGGGTGAGTATATCGCCAATGCTCCTCTCACCCCGTTGGTTAAGCCTAGTGGTGGGATCCGTCCCATTGCTGTAGGTACTGTATGGAGACGGCTTGTTTCCAAGGTATGTGCTTATGAGGTAGGTCATTATTTGGATGGGTACTTTGGTGATTTACAGTTTGGTGTGGGGGTGTCGCGAGGGAGTGAGGCTATTCTTCATGCTGTGAATCGCTTCCTTGAGAGGTATGATGATGATGTTGGTTTGTCGATGTTACTAGTGGATTTTAAAAATGCTTTCAATTTGGTAGATCCAGAGGTTATGTTGCGAGAGGTTCGTCTTCGTTGTCCCTCCATCTCGTCTTGGGTGGAGTTCTGTTATTCTAGCCCGACAAGGTTGTATTATGGGGAGTATGTATTAAGGTCATGTCAGGGGGTACAATAGGGTGACCCTCTTGGTCCGTTACTCTTTGCTCTTGTACTTCAACCAGTGATATGTAAGATTCGGAACTCCTTCTCTCTTTCTTTACAAGCCTGGTATTTGGACGATGGTACTATTATTGGGGATACTTTGGATGTGGGGAAAGTTTTGGAGTGTATCATGAAGGATGGCCCCGTGTATGGCTTGCATCTAAATATTGATAAGACTAAAGTTTTTTGGCCGACCGAGGATCCTCGCAGCAAGTTTGTTGGTGTGTTCCTAGATAATATTGCTCGACCTACGCGTGGTGTTAAGTTGCTCGGGGGGGGGGGGGGGGGGGGGGGGGGGGGGGGGCTGCGAGTGTAGACCTTGATTTTTGTAGTCAGCTTGTGTCGAAGCGTGTGGCTAAGACTATTGAGCTTATGGATGCCG
This sequence comes from Glebionis coronaria, assembly GCA_025667525.1. Classification (NCBI taxonomy): domain Eukaryota; kingdom Viridiplantae; phylum Streptophyta; class Magnoliopsida; order Asterales; family Asteraceae; genus Glebionis; species Glebionis coronaria. The sequence goes on from CM046879.1 coordinate 471,827,475, forward strand.
TGGCCAAAATTAATGATCCTCAATGTGAGTTGCTGCTTCTTCGTTCTTGTGCCGGTATTTCCAAGTTATATTTTTCTATGCGTACATGTTCACCCTGTGCTTTTAAGTCTGCCCAAAGTTCTTTTGATATGGCACTCCGTTCTTCTTTGGAGCGTATCGTTATTGCTTCTGGACCGGAATTTGGTGATTGGCAGTGGAGACTTGCTAGGTTGCCCTTTTCCTTTGGGGGGTTGGGTGTTTATTCTGTGGGTGATGTATTGCATTATGGTTTTCTTGCTTCTCGGTTACAGTCAGCTGATTTGCAGTCTAAGCTACTTCAACACACTGATATTAGATCTTATGGACTCCAGTTTGATGATGCCTTACGTGTGTTTAACTCGGTTATGGAGATTGATTTTCTAAGTAATCCGAGTGAAGTCCCTGCCCCCAAACTCATGAAGAAAATGGCAGATATATATTTTGTTCGGGTTATTAAGAAAGCAGAATCCACTTTCGCTTTATCTGCTCGACAGATGGCTTTATGGGCATCTCAGAGGGAGGATCATACTTCTGATTGGCTTAGGACTGTTCCTATCTCGGGGTTGGGTCAGACTATGAACGAGAGGACTTATCGATGTGTTTTGTGTTATCGCTTAGGTATTCCCTTGTTCTCTGTTTCGAATCCCTGTTCAGCTTGTTCGAGAGTATTTGATGGGGATATATTTGGGGATCATGCGGTATCGTGTGCTGGTATCGTTGGGATTAAGCATCGTCACAATTTGGTACGTGATACTCTTGCTGATATATGCTATCGTTCAGGGATATCTGTCGGAAAGGAAGTTAATATCGGATTAGATGGAGGACTTGATAATGCCTTACGTCCGGCATATATTTTGTTTTATTCTTGGGATGGAGGTAAAGATGTGTGTGTTGATCTGACGCGTTCTTCTCCTTTGACTCGTACGGGGATGAATGACTTTATACCTGGCCGAGCTGTGATTGATGCTTCACAACGTAAACGATGCAAGTATTTGGCTAAGTGTGCAGCTCTCGAATATGGGTTTCTTCCTTTCTCTTTTTCTTCTCTAGGTGAGTTACAGGAAGATGCAGTTGCGTTGCTGAAGCGGATCCATAGATTTTCTAAGGCTCAAGACATTGGAGCGCGCGCTGCTGTACATATTTTACATAGAATAGGTTTTGCTATTGCTAAAGGGGTGGGAGCGCAGATAGTATCTCGACTCCCATCCAATTTGTTAGTGCAAACATTACGATGTTTAATCAAGATGATCCCTTCATGTTTTGGTGATGACAAACGTATAACTCGCAATACATAATGTAAAATGTGTAAGGTACTCGTAATCACTCAAGCATACTTATGTATACTTCTCTTGACACCTTGAAGATTACATTCGTCATGAAAGACAAGAAGGACGCGCGGTTCTCTTATAGAACACGCGGTTCCTTAGTGATATCGAACCGCGGGAAGATATAGAACCGCGGGCAGTCAAGCCGGTTTAGGCTTACTCAAGATTTCTGGAAGCTTCTAGAAGATGGAGGGAAACTAATAAATTCAAAATTCAAATTTTGAATTTGGGCTCCAAGAATATAAGGTGCATCCTTTTATCCAATGGGTAGTCCACTCTTTTATCCAATGGGTAGTCCACTCTTTTATCCATTGGGTAAAAAGGTGCTCTCCAAGGCAAGAGTTGGCTATAAATAGAAGACTATTCTCTTCCATTTTACTTGCACAAAAAAACACATAAAAACCTTCCAATATCCCATTCCTCATTTGCCTCATCAAGAGCAATGAGAAGAACACTTTCACCCTTGTGAAGTGTTAGTGTCTAGAGTCATAACATGATGAAGATCTCTATAGATCAAGTCATGATTATTGTCTTCCTACTATGTATATGTAGAAGATCCAAGTTGTGGGTACACTTGGATGTGTTTGTAAGGGTAGAATATCTAAGTGATGGGTATCCTTGAATTAGGTGTTAGTTGTGTAGATCCAAGTCTTGTTAGTACTTGGATATAGTGTTAGAGTTATAGATCTAAGTGTTGTGTGCTTAGATCTATATGGTTTATGTGTTTAGGCCATAAAACACAAGGTTTGTTATGTTGGGCCATAAAACATAACTAGTGGGTAGATTAGGTTGTGTCTTGGTAGTTCTCACTAAACTCTAAAGTGATGTGGTTGTGTCTAGATAGTTCTCACTAAACTATAAAGTGATGTGGTTGTGTCTTGTGAGTTCTCACTAAACTTTAAAGTGATTAGTAGTTGTGTTGTGTGAAGTTCTCACTTAGCTTCAAAGTGAAGAGTCGTGAAGATTGGTTCTAGCTTTCGATTAGAACTCGACATCTAGCCTTGTGTCGTTAAATGGTGAAGTGGGCAACGTTGTGTAGATTGGTACTACCTAAGATTAGGACTCGACATCTAGCTTAGTGTCGGAAATGTGTAAGCGACGTGTATGGTTTTCTCCGCCTTGAAATGAGTTTTGTTGACTAGTGAAGTAACTCTCGAGTAAGGTGTACTCGAGGAGTGGAGTAGGGCGAAGAGGAGATTCGTGACCGAACCACTATAAATCATCGTGTCGGTACTTTCCTTTACATTTATATCTTTACTATTATAGATGTATTTATATGTTGTGTGTTGTGTGCATCTCATAATCTAAACATCTAAGTTGTGGAAAAGCTAAGGCTTAGTACGTGTGTGCTTCGTGTTTAGATTATGGTCAAGTGTACATCACTTAGTCTAAACATCCTAGTTGTGGAAAAGCTTATGCTTAGTGATGAGTTACTCAATACTCATCATTTTACCCTAAGTTAAATGATAAAAATAGGCAAAAACAAGATGAAAAATGAACATATATACTGTGTTTTCTGATTTTATTTTGTAGATCCGGTTTCCCGACAAAAAGACGGAATCAAGGTCAAAAAGCCAAGACCCGAGCCTTGCAATGGAAAGAGCATTGAAAATCGTTCCCGAAACCCAAATTACTATTTTACGGGCCAACTCGCACTCATTTAACGGGCCGAGTCAGTCCGTTTAAATATTAATTTCAACAACAATACAATTCACTTTTGTTATAATACCAAAGCCTTACTAGTCATCTAAATTCTTATGAACCCAACGCAGGCCCATAATTCACTTTTCTTTATTGGAACCAACATGTACACCAAATTCCATAGACACAAATATGGCCCATTCATATACGGAAGAAAAAAAATGAGAAAAAGGGGCGAGTATTACAAAGTGTAGTTAGGGTTGTTGCTGCTATACATCACAGCCACCATTTTTATTCATCTCAATCTAAAAAAAAATCAAAATCCCTCCAATTTTTCCCCTTTTGGCTACAAATCAAAACAATCTACCCCACAATCTGAATTTGAACAAAAAACATGTGATCAATCCACGGTGGCAATCCATGTCAAAAAAACTGAGCGCCAAATTCATTAAGGGCCAAGATTGAAGAGAGTTCAAATATTTTCACCAATGGCTAGGATTTAACCAAAGAAAGCACAAGTGCAAGATTTCAAGATTTCTTCTCACATAGAAAACACAAGACAAAGAGGACCAAGCCTCTATATAAAGACCCAAGATTGAAGACACAAGACATGTAATTTTAGGGTTTGATCTTTAATTTTAATTGTTGTCTTTCTAAATTTTCGAGAATTAATTTTCAGCTTTTAGCAACTATTGTACTCGAATATTTATTTAATTGAAGTGTTATTGAAAGAAATTAAATTATGTTCTTGTTATTTGTTTAATGTTCTTTGCTTATTCTAAAAAAAAAGATTGTTAATTTTTTCTGTTACTTTGATTGATAAAAGAAAAAAAAAAGAGATTGACCCTAGTTACTATAGATAAAAAAAAACTGAGATAAAGAAAGTTTGGTTTATTGTTGCTGTTGGTGTTGGATCGAAGAAAAAAAAAACGGGCTGCGATAAATTGGTGTTGCTGCTGAGTATGTTTAAGTGTCGATGAAAGTGGTTCCAGATCCAGTAGTAGTCGGTTAATGGTTTATTTAGTTTGACTCGTGTTTCGTTTGAGTTGCTCAATCTCTACACAGGTTCCACATGTTCTTTTACTTTTACTTTTAATATGCCATGTTTTATTGTCTTAGAGATTTATTGTATGCTAAAATACTTGTAATACATGTTCTTAGAACTAGACTTTTGAGCCCACCAATATAAGTAGTGTCTCTCTTTGTTAGTTAGCTAGCATTAGTATAAATAAATAATTGGTTGTTCTACACTTTTGAGTCCAATATAAGTACTGCTTCTATTTGTTAGTTAACTAGCACTAGTATAAATAAAATAAAAAAATAATAATTAGTTTCAAAATTTTTGTCAGTTGTTGGACTAGAGCCCTCCACCTCTAGAATAGATAACGAATGCATCAACAATTATCCATCCTTCCATCTATGCTACTGCTACTTTCTTGTATATTGGTTTCCACTAACTAATATAGGATAATTAATTTTAGCAATAATGTCAAATGTTTTTGTTAATTGATAAATTCTTCTATTACAAAAATTTGTTTTTCTACGTTAAGTTTTTATAGAAATATTTTACTTTCATTAAAAGTTAGTCTAATAATTTAGTATTTTTAAAAACATTTTATTTGAATTAGTTTTTTTTTTCTATTTTAGATTTAGGTATAAATAGTTTTTTTTTACCATAGTTTAAAATGGTTTTTAAAATCTGAAAAATAATTTTAATTATTAAAAGTGTTTTGTCATTTTATTTTGATAATTTTAGATTTTTAGTGTAACGTTATTTGTGGTATTTTTAGGATCGTTATTCGTTTTATGCTCATATTTTGTAGTCATAGCTGGCCTAAAATGTTTCCCATATATTTTTAGGTTTCCCATTGCCTAATTTGTCATCCCCTTAGATAATATAAAAAAAAATAAAAATAAAAAACAAAATCAAGAACCAATCATTCAAGCATCAAATACCAAAATCCGTGCGCCGATTCAATTCACAATTTCGCGAGGAAACGACCCGGGACGATTCGATTATCACTTTTTCCTAATCGTGATTTTCTTATCAATACTTCCCGATCACATATATTTGTGATTTCACAATTCGCTTCTTTTCCTAAAGAGCGAACCGTCTAATTACTATATATATATATTGCTATACTAAATCGATCATATCAAATTTTTGGCGCCGCTGCCGGGGGAAATTTGTGAACGAATTTGGCATCGGCTTTGGAAGATTAGTGACTTGAAGACCCTTTCGTTTTCGAAAGTTAAAAGTTTAAAGAAAACAATATAAAAGTAACAAAAATATTTTTCTTTTCTTTTTTACTATATAGTATCATATAAAAAAACAAAAAAATACAAAAAGATTTGTTGTTTACATTGTTTAATAAATAGAATCTACTAATCAATATTATTCCTCAACGAAAAAGGGTAATATTATAATAAGTTCCCAATCTTAAAGATTAAAACTTCCTTTGTATCACTTGAGTGTTGGGGTGTACCTTTTGTGAATTAGCAAACTATATAAGAACGGATTAAGGAGGGTTGTTCCAACGAACTACGACCCGAATTGGAAAAGGCACTTAAGAGCTTCGCGCCGCCTCGTTCCTCCGCCTTTCTTTGTGAGCTTATTCATAATAGAATTACCGTATCTCTTGATGAATATTGGTTAAGTTCACCGTTTTTCGTAGCCTTTCGCCTTCATTAAATTGTTTTTGGTGCATGAGCACCCGTTCTTCTTCTCCAAACCTTCTTTCTCCATTAAGTAATCCCGAAAAACTTATCCGACAAAGAATCATTGACATTGAACAAAGAGAATTTGAAATGGCCACACAAGGACCTAGACCCGGAGGGCCTCAAAACCAAATTCCACCCCCTTTTCCACATAATGGTAACGGTGGCGGTGGTGGGCCTCAAGGACCTCAAGGACCTGCTCCCGATCTCCGAACGATGGAGGAGTTGTGCCAACCGACTTTAAATGGACGGGGCGGACCGATCGCCCCGATCCCGATTCAAGCCACGGATTTTGGTTTAAGACATCACATGATACAACAAGTACAAAATTCTCAATTTAATGGAATACCAAGTGATGATGCAAACAAACATATTGATAAATTTTTGGATGTAACTCAACATATGAAACAAAATGGAGTTCCCGAGGATGCCCTACGGCTTTCTCTCTTTCCGTACTCTTTAGGCCTTCATGCCGCCGAATGGTATGATCGTCTACCTCGGAACTCTATCCAAAGTTTCGATGACATGATAAGGAAATTTCTCTCGAAATTTTTCCCTCCGTCGATGGCTACCAAATTGAGAAATGCTATTACTAGCTTTCAACAAAAGTCGGACGAATCATTATTCGAAGCTTGGGAAAGGTACAAAGGGTACATTGATCGATGCCCGAGTCATAACATGCCTCTCGTTACTCAAATTGACACATTTTACAATGGTCTTACCTTGAGGCATCGGGACACGATCAATGCGGCCGCCGGAGGAACGTTTATGAAAAGACGTCCCGAGGAGTGTTATGATCTTATCGAGAACATGACCGCACATCACAACCATTGGGACACTACGGTATCTCGAGATGAGATGACTAGAGGTATTGCCTCGGCTTCTAGCGAGAGCCCGGAGGTTGTCCGTACTTTGGAAAAGATGAGCAATAATTTTCTCGATGCTTTGAAACAACTCACATTGAATCAATCGGTCAAAGCCGTGAATCCTAAGTGTGAAACTTGTGGTGGTCCACATTCTTATCATGAGTGCCCGGCCGTGGGTGGCTACACTCAAGAGACCGCATATGCTACTACGGGTTACCAACCTCAAGGTGACCGTAATTTGCTAAGCTATCGGTCAAATAATTATATCGGACCACCCGGATTCAATCAACCCCAAAATCAAGTTGCTCAAAATAATTTCCAACCTCGGAACAATCAAGTTCAAAACCGAGGGAATAACCACACTCAAGGTTATCATCAAGGAAATTTCAATCAAGCTTATCAACCACCGGCTTATCAAGCTCCCGCTTATCAAGCTCCGGTTAATCAATCACTTGCTCAAATTCCTAACGATGTGTCTAACTACATGAAAGCTAATGACATGGTCGTGAAGAATTTGTAAAGCCAAATTACTAGTTTAAGGGGTGATTTAAGCAAACAAGGAAATGATCTTAGGAATGAACTTAAAAATGATATGAGAACTTCTTTAAATAATCAAACTAATGATCTTAGGAACATGATGGCTAGCTTTTTTCAAGCAAACCAAGCCTCGGGTTCGGGGCCTCTTCCGGCCAATACCGTTGCAAACCCAAAAGGCGAGTTGAAAGCCATCACCACACGAAGTGGTAAAGCCTATAAAGAACCTCCGATGCCAACATCGGAACCAAAGGAAATCGAGGAAACAAAGGACGAGGAGCAACCCAAAAGCTCACAAAGTACCGCTCAAGTCCAACCTCCGGTTAAACCGATTCCAACTCTCATTCCGGAACCCGAGATTCCGAAGACTAAGCCTTCGATTCCATATCCTTCAAGGCTTAGTAACCAAAAGCTCCAAGACAAAACTAATGCTCAAATGACCAAGTTTCTTGAAATCTTTCAAAAGTTACACTTCGACATTAGTTTTGCGGATGCTTTGCTCTATATGCCCAAATTTGCCTCGATGTTTAAAAGCATGTTAAGCAACAAGGAAAAATTGGGTGAAATGACCAAAACGCCTTTGAATGAGAATTGCTCGGCGGTGCTCCTCAAAAAGTTACCCGAAAAACTTGGAGACCCCGGCAAATTTCTTATACCATGTGACTTTCCCGAGCTTGATGAATGCTTAGCCTTGGCCGATCTTGGTGCAAGCATCAATCTAATGCCACTTTCGGTATGGAAAAAGCTCTCTCTTCCCGAACTAACTCCGACACAAATGACTCTCGAGCTTGCCGACCGATCAGTAACTATACCTTTGGGTATTGCCGAGGATGTCTTTGTGAAAGTAGGAAAGTTCTATTTTCCGGCCGACTTCGTTATCGTTGACTACAATGTTGATCCGAGGGTTCCTCTCATTCTTGGGAGGCCCTTCTTAAGGACATCACGTGCACTAATCGATGTGTACGGAGAAGAACTTACTCTTCGAGTCGATGACGAAGCCGTGACCTTCAATGTCGGGCACCTTTTAAAATTCCCTCGCAAATACTTTGAGGAATCGGTTAATCAAATCGATGTCATAGATATTGTTTGCGAGGAGCATAAACAAGAGGTGCTCGGTTGCTCAGAAAATTCTTCAAGTCGCAATCCCACTTCATTAGACCCCATCGTTGCTATCTCTTCCCCCTCTCTCACTCCATTTGAGGGAGGTGACTGCATTTTGGAAGAGATTGAAGCCTACCTTGCTAGTGATTCGACTCTACCAGAGTTTGATCCTAAAGACTTTGACCCGGATGGAGACATTCGTCTCATTGAGCAATTGCTTAACATGGATCCTTTACCTCTCCCTCCGAAAGAACTTCATCACGAGGAAATCAAGCAAATTGAAAATCCAATTGTTGATCCTCCGGAGCTCGAACTTAAGGACTTACCTCCTCATCTCGAATATGCATTTTTGGAGGGAGATGATAAATTACCCGTCATTATTGCTAACGACTTAAAAGATGAGGAGAAAGACGCTCTCATAAAGGTTTTAAAGTCTCACAAGCATGTCATTGCTTGGAAACTTTCCGACATCAAGGGCATAAACCCGCAATTTTGTACTCACAAAATATTGATGGAGGAAGACTTTAAACCGGCGGTTCAAAGTCAAAGAAGGGTGAATCCAAAAATTCACGAGGTTATCAAAACGGAAGTTATCAAACTTCTCGATGCCGGATTGATTTACCCTATCTCCGATAGTTCATGGGTAAGCCCGATTCATTGTGTGCCCAAAAAGGGCGGTATTACCGTTGTGGAAAATGACGACAACGAGTTGATCCCAACTCGTTTGGTGACGGGGTGGCGAGTATGCATTGATTATCGAAAGTTGAACGATGCTACTCGTAAAGACCATTTCCCGTTACCTTTCATGGACCTCATGCTTGAAAGATTAGCCGGAAACGATTACTATTGTTTCCTTGACGGATTTTCCGGCTACTTTCAAATTCCCATCGATCCGAAGAACCAAGAGAAGACCACCTTCATATGTCCCTACGGAACGTTTGCTTATTGTCGCATGCCATTCGGCTTATGCAATACACCGGGCACGTTCCAAAGGTGTATGACCGCCATCTTTCACGACATGATCGAGAAAACGATGGAGGTCTTCATGGATGACTTCTCGGTCTTCGGTGATTCATTCCAATCTTGCCTCTCAAATTTAGACCGCATGTTGAAAAGGTGCGAAGACACCAATCTCGTGCTAAATTGGGAGAAGAGTCATTTTATGGTCAAAGAGGGAATCGTCCTCGGCCATAAAATTTCTAAATCGGGGATTGAGGTCGATCGAGCCAAAGTGGACGTTATCGCTAAGCTCCCTCACCCCACTTCCGTTAAAGGTATCCGGAGCTTTTTAGGTCATGCCGGTTTTTATCGAAGGTTTATTCAAGACTTTTCGAAGATCGCCCGACCCATGACTCATCTCCTCGAGAGGGATGCTCCGTTCATCTTTTCGGAAGATTGCATTCAAGCGTTCAATACGCTTAAGAAAAAATTGACCGAAGCCCCTATCTTAGTTGCCCCCGATTGGGAACTTCCATTCGAGCTCATGTGCGATGCAAGCGATTTCGCTATGGGTGCCGTCTTGGGGCAACGAAGGGCTCGACATTTTCAGCCTATACATTACGCAAGCAAGACTATGTCCGAGGCTCAATCCAACTACACCACTACGGAAAAAGAATTACTTGTCGTGGTGTACGCTTTCGAGAAATTCCGCCCGTACCTAGTCTTGAACAAATGCGTAGTGTATACGGATCACTCGGCTCTAAAATATCTCTTCCAAAAGCAAGATGCTAAGCCGAGATTGCTCCGGTGGGTTCTCCTCCTTCAAGAATTCGATTTCACTATCCGTGATACGAAAGGAGCCGAGAACCTCGCGGCCGACTACCTATCTCGTCTTGAAAATCCACACCAAGGTGATCTCGATAAAAAGGAAGTGACGGAAACATTTCCCCTCGAGACACTTGGTATGGTATCTCTAAGTGGAGATTCTAGTACCCCATGGTTTGCCGACTTCGCAAACTACCATGCGGGGAACTTCTTGATCAAAGGGATGTCGTCCCAACAAAAAAGAAAATTCTTTAAAGATGTTAAACATTACTTTTGGGACGACCCCTTTCTATTCAAAGTTTGTGCGGATCAAATCATCCGGCGGTGTGTTCATGGCCAAGAAGCCATTGATATTCTTACGGCTTGCCACAATGGACCCACCGGGGGACACCATGGTGCAAACCTTACCGCCAAAAAGGTGTTTGATTCCGGCTTCTATTGGCCCTCGATCTACCGTGACGCCCATGACTTAGTCCAATCTTGCGACACTTGTCAACGTCATGGCAAGATCACCCAAAAAGATGAGATGCCCCAAAATATCATACAAGTTTGTGAGATATTTGACATTTGGGGTATTGACTTTATGGGGCCGTTCCCGTCTTCACGAGGGAACAAGTACATACTCGTGGCCGTCGACTATTTGTCTAAATGGGTGGAAGCGAAAGCGCTCTCCACCAACGACGCCCGAGTTGTTGTGAAATTCTTGAAAGCTCTCTTTGCCCGGTTTGGAACTCCCCGCGCTATCATTAGTGATCGCGGTACTCACTTTTGCAATGACCAATTTGCAAAGGTCATGCTTAAGTACGGAGTTACCCATCGACTTTCCACCGCATATCATCCTCAAACTAGTGGACAAGTCGAGGTTTCCAACCGTGGCTTAAAAAGAATTCTTGAGAGGACGGTTGGTGAAAACCGTGCCTCTTGGTCCGATAAGCTAGATGATGCATTATGGGCCTTCCGTACCGCTTTCAAAACACCCATTGGGTGTACTCCTTACAAACTCGTGTACGGAAAGGCTTGTCATCTTCCTATCGAGCTTGAGCACAAGGCCTATTGGGCCCTCAAGCATGCCAACTTCGATCTCAAGTCCGCGGGTGATCACCGAAAAGTTCAACTCAATGAATTAAATGAACTTCGGGATCAAGCCTACGAGAACTCTTTGATCTACAAAGAGAAGACAAAGAAGATACACGACTCCAAAATCAAGAACCGCGTTTTCAACGTTGGTGATCGAGTCCTTCTTTTCAACTCTCGATTGAAGATCTTCTCGGGTAAACTCAAAACCCGTTGGACCGGACCATTCACCGTTACCAAAGTTTATCCATATGGCACCGTCGAGTTATCTCAAACCGACGGGCCAAACTTCAAGGTGAATGGTCATCGATTGAAGCACTACTTTGGAGGGGACATACCACCCTTGGTTGTCCCGGATCTTCAAACCTCTCCTCCGGGTCTCTAAATCCGAGGAGTTTCGTCAGGCTCGTGACGTTAAACAAGCGCTTCTCGGGAGGCAACCCCTGTATTATCTATCTATCTAATAAGTGACGGAGGAGCTCGCCTCTTCCATTTGTGTGCTCCGTGTTGGTTGTGAATGTGTAGGTTTGAACGGATATGTAGCCTCTCGAGTCTCGATTTGAGTACCTATTTTGTCGGGAACCGATATCCTTTATCTTTTGACTAACGTTTTTCTATTGCATAATTAATAAACGGCTTTAGATTTACGTAGAGACCCCTCGATTTTAGAAATATGCATTAAAATCGTTGAATTTTAGTATGGGGGTGGCATTCCCGTATTAGAAAACATTGAGGCCAATGTGTAGTTTTAGTATGGGGGGGTATCTATCGATATCGTACTAAATTTTTGCTTAATTCCCGTGTATTCCCGTTTTACCACCCAAAAAAAAAAAGTGTCTTTTTTTTATGGCAAATTATTTTCCTAAAAAAAAGAAAAAAAAAGAAAAAAAATTGAGACCTAAGTGTTTGACTTTCCGTTGGGTGAGAACGAAGATAAAAATTTTGACTCGATTGAGCGTGTTGAGCTCTAGCCTAGCCCTTTACAAAGCTTAATCGTTTTTGCGAATCATTTAGAATGGGTTCTTTTAAACTTGCATTAATAGTTTCCATGGATGATTTTAAACTTGCTTAAACAAATGAGAAATGATAGAGCAAAATTTAAGTAAAGATGTTTCTTAATTATAAAGGTTAATTTTTGTACTCTTTACTCCCAACATCTTATGAAAATTGTTTAAATAAAGTCGAACGGTCTAAAATATTCTTAGTTTTAAAACAACTTCCTTTAAAAGTTGCATATGATTAATCAAAGTCCACATTAGGGTATAATTAGCACCATGGAATGGGATGCGAAATTTGGCAAAATGTATAAATCCAATAATACCCGAAAGGTTGAGGATAATGTTGCTATAAATCCAAAAATTCTTACAAGAATGAGGATGAATAACCAAAGTCATAATAAAGCGTTCGATAAAAGTCACCAAACGGTGTACACCAAGAATGAATAAAAGGCCAAGGTCTTAAAAGTTGCAATATTTGATATCTAGTGGAATAAGCCAAATTTCAAATCCATAATATATCGTGTTAAATTATACCTTGGCGGGGACTTTTGATTTAATCATATGGAATTTTTGAGGATCGAGTTTTTAACTACTTATTAATTAAATCGTCTTTCTTTATCTTCGAATTAAATAAGTGTTAAGGGAGTAGTGAGTCCATAAATTAAAAATTACAAGTATTAGACATCTTATCTTAAACCGAGCTATGATCTTATTTTTAAACTTGTAAAAGGGCAAAGTGAAAACCGAGGACGACGAATTTTACCCATGAGGGGCAAAGATATGAATGCTTTTTGTTCCGTGATCCCTAAGCGTTAATTTCCAAAATTAATGAAAGGCTAAACAAGATGGTCTCGCAAAAAAATAAATAACGAAGCAATAGTGATCGTAAATAAATAATGTTGGTCATTTTAAGCGTGTGTGTGTAAATAATTGTGTCTTTTAAAAAATGGTTAAAACGGGACGTTTAAAAATTTACGTTTTTCCCCTAAGGTAAAAACTTTGCTACTTTCAAAGTAATTAAATTAGGGGGTGATCGTAAAATTTTATCGGATATATTGCACGGGAGTTGCAATAGTTTAGTATGGGGGCGTGATGAGTTACTCAATACTCATCATTTTACCCTAAGTTAAATGATAAAAATAGGAAAAAACAAGATGAAAAATGAACATATATACTGTGTTTTCTGATTTTATTTTGTAGATCCGGTTTCCCGACAAAAAGACGGAATCAAGGTCAAAAAGCCAAGACCCGAGCCTTGCAATGGAAAGAGCATTGAAAATCGTTCCCGAAACCCAAATTACTATTTTACGGGCCAACTCGCACTCATTTAACGGGCCGAGTCAGTCCGTTTAAATATTAATTTCAACAACAATACAATTCACTTTTGTTATAATACCAAAGCCTTACTAGTCATCTAAATTCTTATGAACCCAACGCAGGCCCATAATTCACTTTTCTTTATTGGAACCAACATGTACACCAAATTCCATAGACACAAATATGGCCCATTCATATACGGAAGAAAAAAAATGAGAAAAAGGGGCGAGTATTACAAAGTGTAGTTAGGGTTGTTGCTGCTATACATCACAGCCACCATTTTTATTCATCTCAATCTAAAAAAAAATCAAAATCCCTCCAATTTTTCCCCTTTTGGCTACAAATCAAAACAATCTACCCCACAATCTGAATTTGAACAAAAAACATGTGATCAATCCACGGTGGCAATCCTCGTCAAAAAAACTGAGCGCCAAATTCATTAAGGGCCAAGATTGAAGAGAGTTTAAATATTTTCACCAATGGCTAGGATTTAACCAAAGAAAGCACAAGTGCAAGATTTCAAGATTTCTTCTCACATAGAAAACACAAGACAAAGAGGACCAAGCCTCTATATAAAGACCCAAGATTGAAGACACAAGACATGTAATTTTAGGGTTGGATCTTTAATTTTAATTGTTGTCTTTCTAAATTTTCGAGAATTAATTTTCAGCTTTTAGCAACTATTGTACTCGAATATTTATTTAATTGAAGTGTTATTGAAAGAAATTAAATTATGTTCTTGTTATTTGTTTAATGTTCTTTGCTTATTCTAAAAAAAAAGATTGTTAATTTTTTCTGTTACTTTGATTGATAAAAGAAAAAAAAAAGAGATTGACCCTAGTTACTATAGATAAAAAAAAAACTGAGATAAAGAAAGTTTGGTTTATTGTTGCTGTTGGTGTTGGATCGAAGAAAAAAAAAACGGGCTGCGATAAATTGGTGTTGCTGCTGAGTATGTTTAAGTGTCGATGAAAGTGGTTCCAGATCCAGTAGTAGTCGGTTAATGGTTTATTTAGTTTGACTCGTGTTTCGTTTGAGTTGCTCAATCTCTACACAGGTTCCACATGTTCTTTTACTTTTACTTTTAATATGCCATGTTTTATTGTCTTAGAGATTTATTGTATGCTAAAATACTTGTAATACATGTTCTTAGAACTAGACTTTTGAGCCCACCAATATAAGTAGTGTCTCTCTTTGTTAGTTAGCTAGCATTAGTATAAATAAATAATTGGTTGTTCTACACTTTTGAGTCCAATATAAGTACTGCTTCTATTTGTTAGTTAACTAGCACTAGTATAAATAAAATAAAAAAATAATAATTAGTTTCAAAATTTTTGTCAGTTGTTGGACTAGAGCCCTCCACCTCTAGAATAGATAACGAATGCATCAACAATTATCCATCCTTCCATCTATGCTACTGCTACTTTCTTGTATATTGGTTTCCACTAACTAATATAGGATAATTAATTTTAGCAATAATGTCAAATGTTTTTGTTAATTGATAAATTCTTCTATTACAAAAATTTGTTTTTCTACGTTAAGTTTTTATAGAAATATTTTACTTTCATTAAAAGTTAGTCTAATAATTTAGTATTTTTAAAAACATTTTATTTGAATTAGTTTTTTTTTTCTATTTTAGATTTAGGTATAAATAGTTTTTTTTTACCATAGTTTAAAATGGTTTTTAAAATCTGAAAAATAATTTTAATTATTAAAAAGTGTTTTGTCATTTTATTTTGATAATTTTAGATTTTTAGTGTAACGTTATTTGTGGTATTTTTAGGATCGTTATTCGTTTTATGCTCATATTTTGTAGTCATAGCTGGCCTAAAATGTTTCCCATATATTTTTAGGTTTCCCATTGCCTAATTTGTCATCCCCTTAGATAATATAAAAAAAAATAAAAATAAAAAACAAAATCAAGAACCAATCATTCAAGTATCAAATACCAAAATCCGTGCGCCGATTCAATTCACAATTTCGCGAGGAAACGACCCGGGACGATTCGATTATCACTTTTTCCTAATCGTGATTTTCTTATCAATACTTCCCGATCACATATATTTGTGATTTCACAATTCGCTTCTTTTCCTAAAGAGCGAACCGTCTAATTACTATATATATATTTTGCTATACTAAATCGATCATATCACTTAGTACGTGTGTGCTTAGTGTTTAGACTATTGCTTGATGTACTCTTGATTTGATGTGTTTGTGTGTTTACTTACTTGTAGTATTTATCTTTCAATCAAACACATCTCATATCTAGTCAAGCTTGATCGAGAATTTGATACAAAGGATTGTCAAAGTTTAACATGTAACAAAAAGTTAAGTTCACTGTCGGCGGTTCTCTAAATGGACCGGCGGTTCTTTATTGATAAAGAACCGCGGGTACACATAAGGAACCGCACACAGTGGATTAAGCCGAAATGTTTTGAAAACTAACTAGAAACTATTCAACCCCCCTTCTAGTTTCTACAATTGGTATCAGAGCGATGGTCACACAAGATCTTTGAAGTATATTGTACTTTAAAGCTTGGATCGATCCTTGCTCTAGTTTTTCAAAACAAATGGTTTTCAAAATGAAAACGGTTTTTAAAAATAGAGACGATCTTTGTATCAAATTGTTCATGAAGAGTGATTACTTATGAATGTGTTTTGTTTTTTCATTCGTACAAGTTTTGGTGTTAAATAAACTTTGTATAATAGCTTGAATTAAGTCTTTTCATATTTAGAAGTATAAAAATCTTTTGTGTCATAATTAACTCTAAAATACGAGTTCTATGTGTCTAAAATGATCTTTTAGAGTCCTAAGTCCTTCCAAAAAGTTACTAAATTATTTTGGCCAAAAACTCATTTTTTGTCCTCTGACCGCGGTTCTTTATTGTTCCCCGCGGATCCTTATCAATAAGGAACCGCAGTCAGTCTGACTCAGATTTTTGCAAACTTTGAAAAATCATATAAAATCAACCGTAAGTCCGTAGAAGTCGTGCCACCCGTCATTTCGAACGTAATTGAATTTTCTCTCAATTAAAAATGCTTCCAAACCGTTATTCAAAATTTAAAATTTAAATGTTTTATAATTTATATACTTTGTCCAAAGTATTGAGTCTCGGTTTGTAGTAAAATTTGTGTTTTACTCTTTTCTATTAAGTTGGACATCTCTTGGTGATATATCTTTGAAAATTGATATATTTACAAAGTGTTAAACTTAATTAAATTTTAAATGGGTCAAAGACTATTTTCAAATAAAATCAAGCTATGAATACTTTGTTGTATCTAACACTCAAAACATGGACGAATGTTTTTATGTGTTAAGCTAATTGTTTGTGTGTGTTTCCTTGTGTGTTATTATTATTTGTAGACATTATTAAGTGTTCCTTGCTATTTGTAGTAGTATTGCTTATATGTCTTGTCTCTTGTGCCTTGCTTGGTATTTGTTAGTATCTAGTTTTTCCTAATTAGGATGTATGCTAGATTTCTTGCATTTTAGTTGCAACATTATGTGTGCATTGCATATAGGATTAACATCTCTTGGTTTACAAATGTTACATAAACATCTTGTACACCTCGGCATGTTCTTTAACACTTTTAGGTTTGAAAGCTTTGGGAGCTTGTCAAATCTATTGATTTGGGTCGTCTTACTCGATCATTGTGTTATTAGTTCAAGTAGATAAACGTCTCACTATAAAACATGAAACACCCTTTGAAAATCTTAGCTATTTTCTCTTAAAAGAGTGTTTGTGGGAATCAAGAAAGATTTCGATTAAATATCAATGCATTATTCAAACTATGATTGGTATCATTATCGAATCTAATTGACATGTTTTTTAGTGTAGACATGAATGTGGTTTATTAATAATATACATCGGATCATAACTCACACTTGTGTTGATGGTGTTATATTGAATCTACTTGTTTAAATTGTTAGACATATTTTGTTTAATAATTACTTATAATGCACAATATAGTCGGTTTGATAACTTGGATGTTTCATCCGAAATACTCAAGTAATTTACATTGCTATGCAATTTATAAATGTGTCATTTCCGAAAGACCAATCAAGAGTGTTCCTTTGGTTTGTGTAAACTTTGTTTATAATCTTCAAAGTTATTGGCCTCAACTTCTATTAAGGTAAATAACCTTAACTAGACTTGTTTGACAAGATTTGCAATGGTGCATTATTTACCCTCATTAGGTCATGCATTGTGTCACCATGCAAGTTTCATCCTTGCTAAACTTTATTAGGTAAATGTTGGAATTACATTTTGTCTAACTTGAGAATGACTACTAGAGAACTTATGCACTAGGATCTTAATTTGACCTAACGGTTGAATTACTTCCATGTGGGAAGTTGAGTTGGTGTATAACTCGTAAAAATGGTCGTTTTTAGCCTTAATTGAGCACTTCTAGTGATAGTCTCATACTCATTCTCTAAATTGGCTAAATGGCTCTTCCTATATATGACTAATGATAGTTTACTTTGATGAACTTTGTATGTCATTATGAGTCTTTTTCTTTTGTAGCCATTAGGTTTTTCTTAGCTTTCCTCTTACGTGCTAATTGAACCTATGTGTCTTTCCTTTGTGTGTGTTCTAGTTTTTATTGCTCTTAAGCATGACTTTATGATAAGTTAGACTAGAACATTAGGATTTGCTGAATTGGAAAATCCTCCTTCACCACCTAAACCTAGCCTCTATAGGCGGTTCTTTAAATAGACCGCGGCTCCATATCAATATGGAACCGCCGGTGGAGATAAATAACCGCGGGTAGAAGCTCTCAAATTCGAGTTTTCTGAAACTTCCCAATTGTTCCAACACCCTTTGGAATCTTTGTCTCAAACCTTTGATCACTCACAAAATATCTTGGGCTTTCCCTTTTTAACCCAATACTTGTTTGGATCATCCCCTCACCCTTTTAAACTCACCTTGTTAGCCATGGTCTTCACACCTCAAACCATTCATCCTTACCCCTTGAACCACCCATTACTACCAGGTTTCTACAAGAACCTCCAAATCATCCAAAACCTCCTCTTCAAAGAGGCACCTAAAATTTAAGATTAAGTTACCAAAACTTAACTCTTCACCTTTTGCCACACCCAAGAATGAGATTGTTCCAATTCTCATCTCTTCATCACCCTCACCACCTCTTGATCCATGCAAGACTACCTCAACCCATGGTACCAACCATTCACATGGTTCTACCTCCTCTTCATTCCAATCTAGAATGAATAAGCTAACCTCACCCTTCACTCCAAGTACTCTCTTGGATGTGACTACCCAACCTCAACCCATCCAAAGCATTCCCATTGTGAATGACTTTGTTGATATCTTGGTGACTTCACCTTTTACCCCTTCAAACTCACCCACATTACCCATCCAAAGCATTCCCATTGTGAATGACTTTGTTGAACCCTTGGTGACTTCACCTTTCACCCCACCAAATTCCGCCACCACCCTTGTCTTTCATTTAAGCATGTGGATTGCTTATTGCTAAGACATCTAATTTAAGAAAATCTTAGGATTCTAGTGTAACTAAGATTAAAATTATGCTTAAGTTTTAGGCTTGTTTTTTTACATCTTTGTATGATCTTTATTCTCTTGTATTTCCTTTCATGTTTTTCAACATGATTTTTCTTTGAGTCTTGGATCTTGTTGCTATTATGTTTCTTTCTTTTCTCTTATTTTGAGTCCTTTTCTTAAACTAATAAGAATTAGGAATCTTCTTGGAGATTTATATTTATTGTAGCTTGATTTGTGATATCTAGATAGATGACTTGGGTATGCTACTTGCTTATATATCTTCTTGCTTATCCGTATGCTATATGCTTAATTGATTAGTTAATGAATGCATGCTTATTATAAAGGTTTTGTCTTTGTCAAGCAATTCCGATATAATATCTCTTAGATATGTCTAACTCATGCATGTCCTTAAATGCTACGTGCTAACATGTTTTACTTAGTCTTCTCTTTTTAAGTAATCATGGTTCTTGCATGTCATATGTGTTAATTGCGCACCTTCTCTACATTGGTTTATTGTAGACTTCATTAGGCATTGCATGAATTATCCTATGTGCTTACTTGATTATGTGTTAGATTTTGTACTAACTCTTCATGTCTTCTTGAGTTTCTTTTGAGTTTCTTCTCTCATTTTCTTTCGAGATTTCACTATCACCTTCTAAGGTATAGTATTCATGAATCAATTTGTGAAGTTATCCTTAACTTCTTTGTTGAGTCTCTCTCAATTCATTTTAATCAGGCTCTTCTAAGTCGAGTCTCTTTCTTCTAGTCTTTCTAAACTAAGTTGAGTCGAGCCTTACCCTTTCCTCATCATGTAATTGTTCTTTGAACATCCATAATGATTGAGAAGAGCTACGAAACTTTGAGCATGTAGTTTATCGTATGCTAAACACCATTTGGTGTCGACATTCATACGCATCTTTGCCTATAATGTCCTATATACCGATTTTTTCTTAAAGCGTCGATTTATCCGCTTTTGGTTTTCTTTTTTTTTGGTAAAAAATGTCTCTAGGTTGAGATATTTTTGTCCCTCTTTTTGAGAGTTGATTGCGGTTAAAATTTACAATTGGTATGGGTGATTCCATCAATTCTAAGTTTTTAACCCCTTGAGATGATATCTTCAAATTCTTGGATGTTTCTTTTCTACCTCTACTCCAACAATTTTGAATTGATTTCCTCAAAATCCTCTCCTTGTTTTTTGAGAGTTGAGGGTTAAATCTTGAATTTTCTTGGGTGATTCCAAAAATTCTAAGCTTTTTACCCTTTGACATATTATCATTACAATTGGGTGATTCCAACAATTGTTAATTGATCTTGTCAATATCCTCTCCTTTGATTTGTTTTTGGATTGATAGCATCGCATGCACACTTCTTTGCTTGTCATTGTTTGTGCAAACGACTTGTTTATCATCCCCGTTTAGGTGACATCTTTTTTTATATATGCTCTTGTCTACTAACCTTGTTTTGTAGGACACTTCTAACCCATTTTTGTAGCTCGTCACTATTCTTTCTTTGTTGGTGCCTCAAGAAAGGGGGAGCTCATATCAAGGGGAGCATTTTCAAGAGTTAAACTCATTACATTTGCGATCGT
Source organism: Glebionis coronaria (assembly GCA_025667525.1). NCBI lineage: Eukaryota > Viridiplantae > Streptophyta > Magnoliopsida > Asterales > Asteraceae > Glebionis > Glebionis coronaria. The sequence continues at coordinate 471,847,941 of CM046879.1, forward strand.
TCACTCACTTAAATTGCATTCATTGAACATCTTGCAAGTAATGAATTATGGGATCTCGAAGACATGGAGGTGGTTAACCTATAGTGATTGAAGACTTCACTAGGATGACGCAAGCTCAATATTTTTGGATGATGGGATTACGGTTCGGATTCTCGCCTCTCAACCGAATATCTTTTGGATGCAAGCTATCTCAAAGTTGATTCTTCTCTTCTACAAACGACGACTACCTTTGGATGCGTGATCTTCCTCAAATGATATGGATTCTACTCTTCCTCAAATGACGACTACCTTTTTGATTCGACAAAAGGGGGAGAAGGAAGTGTAAACGAGTACGTTTCACATTTTACTGCGTTACGGTTTACTTGTTTGTCATCATCAAAAAGGGGGAGATTGTTAGTGCAAACATTACGATGTTTAATCAAGATGATCCCTTCATGTTTTGGTGATGACAAACGTATAACTCGCAATACATAATGTAAAATGTGTAAGGTACTCGTAATCACTCAAGCATACTTATGTATACTTCTCTTGACACCTTGAAGATTACACTCGTCATGAAAGACAAGAAGGACGCGCGGTTCTCTTATAGAACACGCGGTTCCTTAGTGATATCGAACCGCGGGAAGATATAGAACCGCGGGCAGTCAAGCCGGTTTAGGCTTACTCAAGATTTCTGGAAGCTTCTAGAAGATGGAGGGAAACTAATAAATTCAAAATTCAAATTTTGAATTTGGGCTCCAAGAATATAAGGTGCATCCTTTTATCCAATGGGTAGTCCACTCTTTTATCCACTGGGTAGTCCACTCTTTTATCCATTGGGTAAAAAGGTGCTCTCAAAGGCAAGAGTTGGCTATAAATAGAAGACTATTCTCTTCCATTTTACTTGCACAAAAAACACACAAAAACCTTCCAATATCCCATTCCTCATTTGCCTCATCAAGAGCAATGAGAAGAACACTTTCACCCTTGTGAAGTGTTAGTGTCTAGAGTCATAACATGATGAAGATCTCTATAGATCAAGTCATGATTATTGTCTTCCTACTATGTATATGTAGAAGATCCAAGTTGTGGGTACACTTGGATGTGTTTGTAAGGGTAGAATATCCAAGTGATGGGTATCCTTGGATTAGGTGTTAGTTGTGTAGATCCAAGTCTTGTTAGTACTTGGATATAGTGTTAGAGTTATAGATCTAAGTGTTGTGTGCTTAGATCTATATGGTTTATGTGTTTAGGCCATAAAACACAAGGTTTGTTATGTTGGGCCATAAAACATAACTAGTGGGTAGATTAGGTTGTGTCTTGGTAGTTCTCACTAAACTCTAAAGTGATGTGGTTGTGTCTAGGTAGTTCTCACTAAACTATAAAGTGATGTGGTTGTGTCTTGTGAGTTCTCACTAAACTTTAAAGTGATTAGTAGTTGTGTTGTGTGAAGTTCTCACTTAGCTTCAAAGTGAAGAGTCGTGAAGATTGGTTCTAGCTTTCGATTAGAACTCGACATCTATCCTTGTGTCGTTAAATGGTGAAGTGGGCAACGTTGTGTAGATTGGTCCTACCTAAGATTAGGACTCGACATCTAGCTTAGTGTCGGAAATGTGTAAGCGACGTGTATGGTTTTCTCCGCCTTGAAAGGAGTTTTGTTGACTAGTGAAGTAACTCTTGAGTAAGGTGTACTCGAGGAGTGGAGTAGGGCGAAGAGGAGCTTCGTGACCGAACCACTATAAATCATCGTGTCGGTACTTTCCTTTACATTTATGTCTTTACTATTACAGATGTATTTATATGTTGTGTGTTGTGTGCATCTCATAATCTAAACATCTAAGTTGTGGAAAAGCTAAGGCTTAGTACGTGTGTGCTTCCTATTTAGATTATGGTCAAGTGTACATCACTTAGTCTAAACATCCTAGTTGCGGAAAATCTTATGCTTAGTACGTGTGTGCTTAGTGTTTAGACTATTGCTTGATGTACTCTTGATTTGATGTGTTTGTGTGTTTACTTACTTGTAGTATTTATCTTTCAATCAAACACATCTCATATCTAGTCAAGCTTGATCGAGAATTTGATACAAAAGGATTGTCAAAGTTTAACATGTAACAAAAGGTTAAGTTCACTATCGGCAGTTCTCTAAATGGACCGGCGGTTCTTTATTGATAAAGAACCGTGGGTACACATAAGGAACCGCACACAGTGGATTAAGCCGAAATATTTTAAAACTAAGTAGAAACTATTCAACCCCCCTTCTAGTTTCTACACAATTTGTTGTAAATCCCTTTTTGTTTATAATAAAGTGATGGTTAATAATAATAATAATAATAATAATAATAATAAAATTGGAATTTAATAAAAAAAATAAAAAATAAATGATAATAATAATAATAATAATAATAATAATAATAATAATAATAATTTAAAGTATAAAATATAGATGGAGGACTTGATAATGCCTTACGTCCGGCAGATATTTTGTTTTATTCTTGAGATGGTGGTAAAGATGTGTGTGTTGATCTGACCGGTTCTTCTCCCTTGACTCTTACGGGGATGAATGACTTTGTACCTGGCCGAGCTGTGATTGATGCTGCACAACGTAAACGATGCAAGTATTTGGCTAAGTGTGTAGCTCTCGGATATGGGTTTCTTCCTTTCTTTTTCTCTTCTCTAGGTGAGTTACAGGAAGATGCAGTTGCGTTGCTGAAGCGGATCCAGAGATTTTCAAAGGCTCAAGATATTGAAGCGCGTGCTGTTGTACATATTTTCCATAGAATAAGTTTTGCTATTGCTAAATGGGTGGGAGCGCAGATAGTATCTCGACTCCCATCCAATTTGTTGTAAATCCCTTTTTGTTTCTAATAAAGTGATGGTTAAATAAAATAATAATAATAATAATAATAATAATAATAATAATAATAATAATAATAATAATAATTTAAAGTATAAAATATGAACGAAGACGTAATTCAAAGTTCAAAATAGTAATAATAATAATATTGATTTAAATTATAAAATATGAATTACGAGGTAATTCAAACATTTCATCCAGTTTCTAATGTAGTTCGAATTTCCTCTTTTGATGTAATTGGTATGACTCAATTACAATGACAACGTAAACCAAAATATTTTACGTAATGTAATGTGAACCAAACATCCTTTATAATGTAATTTGAATTACAATTGCATCCAGTTACGTCGAATTACAGTGAACCAAACGAGACCTTAGTGTAGTTAAAAGGTAAGTTTATCTTTCAAAAAAATAAAATTTTTATATTTATTAAATCTATCATAAATCACGAGAAATTATTAAAATAAAACGGATGGAGTAATAGTTACTCCGTCCGTCTCATATTAAGTGTCTAATTTTGATTTTTTTAAGTCTTTTTATCATATTTTAACTATAAATATTTCTAATTGCAATATATAATATTTGATAAAAATTATATCAATGTAAATACATTTTAAAATCAAATTTATACGTATAACTTTCATTAAATATCTTTATACCTTATAAAGAGTTTATGGAAATGGTTGAAAAGTTGAAAATCTAGAATTGTTGAAAAATAGTGGGTCCCATCCAAACCTAAAAAATTTAAACCATCCTAAGTCCTCACATCCTGGTATTTCATTTCTCTCCTCACTCTCTCTTTCTCTCTCGATTCTTCCAAAACCACACATAGAAACCACCATCTCCATTCCTAATCTATCATCTAAAACAAATCCTCAAACGCAGTATAGATCCGATGGGAGGCCGACGCGGCAGAGTTGGCGGCAGCGGTGACACCCCAAGTCGGTCATTTATAGATCCGCCCCTTCATATGCAGTACATCCGGTTTTATGGTGATCCAAGTCGCGTGAATCATCAAGTATCTTTTTTTTAATTAAAACCCAAGCAAATTAAAACTCCTAATCACTATTCAGTTTCTTTAATTTCAGTTTTTGATTATTGATATTGGGTAAAGATGTTACGACTTTTGGAGACGCCGGCGCATGTCAGTGAGGTACTGCAAGAGACGATGGGAGAAACGAGATTAATTGGTAATAAACTAAAAATGTTAAATTTTTCGGGTGATGTTAATTTGTGCTTTTGATTTTTGGTTACTAAGATAATTTAGTGTTCTTACACATTAAAAAAAGTGTTCCTAAAAATGGTAAGTTTCAGATTTCTTAATGGTTTCTTTCAAGTGATTGAGTTATTCGAAAATGTGATTATTTGCTTATTAAGTGATACTTTTGTGTATATGCTTATTCTTAATCAGTCAAACTCATGAGCTGTTTGCTTATTGCGATGTGTTTATTTAAGGGTGTTTCATCTTATATAAGGTAACACGAGATCCATATGTTTAGAAGACTAGAGTGACAGGTATTATTGTGTAGGCTGCTAAAGGTCTTGAGGAAAAACTGAAGGCGTCGGGGGAAGCCATACGAGGTGCATTTATACCCTGGTGCGACACATGCTTTTATGGACACTTCGCCTGAAGATTCTAAGAGGAGAAAGCGTTTGGGTATGACAGATGAGAATCAAGGTTTTGCTAACCTGGCGTGGCCTCGTTTTCAGTCCTGGATGAGTCGTTATTTATCAGCTTGAAGTCAAAGGACAAAACCCTAAGCATGCCAATCATCCTTGAGTAAGTTTTTTTTCCGTCAATCATCTCCTTGAATAATTTGTGAACGGATTTTGAATGTGTTATTTACATTTCCATATCGATTTGGTGGTGTTGCAGTTACGATTTACGGTTCCAGATTCATCATTTCCGTTACTCCACTCTTTTGTGTTTTGTTTTTTCGAGAGTTGTGGGGATGAATAATAAGGGTATTGTTTTTAACAGATCATCAAATCGTGAGTCTCTGTTGTATGGATAAATACGATTGAAGGAATTCATTCACGAAGGGGTATGAATGTGCTTTCTGGGAATATATTTTACTCATTGATTGAATGTTTTTTTGGGAATGATTGTTATAAATTTGGGGTATGTTAATTTTTTTTAAATAACTTGATGTGGGTGGTGTTACTTTGTAGTCGAATTGTAGATCCGGATGAAAACAACAAATTTTAAAGTTGAGTCTTGTTTATGAGTTGGAGTTCGATCTTTTTATTTGTGTTGACTATAATTTATGAAGTTAACGAGCATTGGGTTCGATAGATCAACAAAGACGAGCACAACGATACCCATGTGTTGTGAACAAAAGGTTAGACTCCTTCATTGTATGCCTTTATTACCTTTTTAACGTTTATTGTTATTTAAGTTAATCTCGTACTATATGTTTTTCACTTCAAAGAAAAAAAAGGGTAGACTCCTTCATTGTATGCCTTTAACGTTGAATGTGATATGTACATTTTCATATCCTTTCTTTAAGTTCTTATGGTGCAGTTATGATCCCTTTAAATTAAACGATCTGAAGTCAATATCGCAAGATCTTTAAATGTTCATAATTAATAAGTGAGTCCTATGTGCTTCATGTTCATGTTCTTCGTTTATGATTTGCTTTTCTTCTGTGTTCTAGGTTGTTGTTTTCATGTAGGATGCGCTAGAGGATATGAAAATGGATAACTTTTATGGTTATTTTCTTCATATGATGCCTTTCATTATTACTTCAAGTTTAGTGAATAAGCAGTTACAGGTGACTTTTTTTCTTTGGATTCATGTTTTCATATATCGTTTTTAATTTTATAGCTTGTTGTAAAAAGTTAACTCTCTTTGATGTATTTTAAAGAAAGTAAATGCTCCGGCACGGTCAAATACCACACGGACGGTTTCATAGTTTTATCAGTATGAAACTAAAGTGGATAGTCATATAAATAGCTTAGATGAGTACTTAAATGATGCTATTTAACTCCATGTTTTTTCACCGATAAAAATAGTTTAAGTGAATAAAGACAAGAGCACTCAAACGAAACATGCGAAGTACAGGCCCATGTGTTTTGACGAAAGCTCTCTTTCAGTTTACAAATATAAGAAGCTTTCTTTTATGCATGTTGTTACTAGGCCATGCTTCATATATATGTCAAACTATGTATGTGCATTAATAATCACAAGTCTTCACATTACAAACTTACCCTCTACTTATTATTGGCATATCAATCATATTAGGTTTGTATTGAAAAATAAATGTGTTAGAAAAGGCTAATTTTATTTGGTTCTCATCACTTACGTGTGCATTTGTATCCTTGCGTAACTTGCATGCTGTAACTTGTTAGCGAATTAGGTGTATATATGAGATTCACTTATCATTAATAATACGCATCTCCATAGTATTAAATTGCAAAGCATATGATGCCTAGGTTAGTGACTCATCCTGTGATATCTCTATTGTTCATATTTATCTCTTTGATTAGTGATGATTTGTAAATTTGAGGGCTATAAGTTTTTGTCCTGTTAATTGAATTTTTACATGCTACTCATCTGGAACAATTGCTAGAAGAAAATAAGTCATTAACTACTAAAGATCTCATTCACATGAACTTGATCTTGAAAAGGTATCTCATACAATAGTAGTTCATATTATTGGAGGTGGCAAGTGCCACTTGCTTATTAGTGGGCTGATATGGGTTATGATTTGTTTAAATGGGTCTAATACTAAAATATAAAGATTTGTCTAAAAGGGGATCAGGTTAAATGAGTGAATGGAGATGAAACTCGAAAGCCACGTACAAAAACATACGACTTTTAATCTTTTTTAGTCAAAGATTTTGACTATTTTTGCAATAATGATGCTTTTGTAATCATGCTGAATGCATGTACTCTTTATTAACGAATCGTACGGAAATAGTGAAGGGGTTCAACACAACCCGACTCATCCATTTGGCCTAAACTTAAAAGGGCAGTCTTGCCACCTACTTAATATGTTTGTACCTTTATGAACTGTTTTGTGTATCTTACAGATTTTGTATTACCATGTCATGTATTTATATAGGTGTGCTTATGGCTTGAAGAGATCCTTTGGGATCAGAAATTTGACATGGATGTATACCGATACAAAGGTGTTTTGAGTATTGTCAACTCTGATGAACTTCACAAGATGCAGGTAGTAAACTCTTATACATAAACCTTGTTTAGTCTTTCTTTAACGTTATATAGTAGAATTAAAATATTAACTTGAACAATATGGCGATTTGCTCATAATGTTGTTCAACACAAGCACTTTTGGTGTATTGTTCAAATTATTACTCCTTTTCCCCAACGACGCTTAATTATTGGCTAACTGGAGTTTTTTAGTTAACTGGAAATATGTTGACCAAATAAACTTGTAGGTTGTGAGGCAGGTTTATGAAATAGTTCCTGAACGTAAGTGGAAAAGTGGAGAAAAGAAAACAAATGAAAATATATTTATAGCTAAACCTTTCAGCACCCTTCTGACCCGTTGCCCTAAAGATGATACTTTCATTCCATTTATCTTTAAATTAGTAGATTTTGGTTGTATTCTTTTTTCAAACGTGTTAAACAGGTAAAGAAATGAACTAGGTCGAAACTCAGGGTACATTCCAATACGTACAATTTGCTAACCCATTTTTTTAAGAAATTTGGGTTGGTACTTTCAGTAAGAGTAAAATTTAGCCCTCTAAAGAAAGTATACCTTTATTCTTACACTAATACAATACTTTTAATCAAGTTAAATTGTCGGAGGATAAAACAAAAGTATGATGACGGGTCAATGTGTCCACTATCCAGACCATCTTGACATGTATAGAAAATTCGTTATCACCTATTGTATTACTCAACATACCAATTTTACCATGCTCTTATTTTTTGTTCAATTTGTGCAGACCCGTCAATTGAGGATATTCTTCAAGACTCTCAGAGCTTGCACATCATCAACATGCTAAATTTTTGTGCTCCGCATGTTCATAATTGTATTATTAAAAGGATGTGAAGATGAATTAGTGATTGATCTAACAATTTTTAAATGTTTGTAATGCACTTTTTTTAATGAGATCCTTAATACTTTTTTCTAAATATTTGTTTTGACCCAATAGTTCTTCAAACCGTTTTTGCTTAACACTTATTAGAATATAACTGATATAAAAGAAAAATAATTGAGATTTTAAATAATATAGAACAAAACCATAAAAAACATTACTTCATACCAAGAATATATGAAATCATGTTGCCCGAATGTTATACTTAATAGCAAATTAGTTACTAAATTAAAGCAGAAATCTTCCAAATATATATCTAACTAATTCATTTAAAAGTTGTTACACTAAATCACTAAATCATTACACTAAATCTAGAAAATCACATTATAACCTTTTACTCTAAATGTATATAAATTGAGTATTTAGTATATACTGATGATAATCGATATTTACCCTAAGTTCACAATAATCAATTAAGTTTAATCTATCAGAATTAGGGGTGCAAACGAGCCGAGCTTTTATCGAGTTATTTGAGCTCGAGCTCAAGCTCGACTCGATCGAGCCGAACTTTTATCGAGCTCAAGCCCAATAATAGGGCTCGAAACATATAATGAGCTGAGCTCGAGCTTTTGATAACACGGCTCGAGCTCTTATCGAGCCTTAATAAAAAAATATTTTTATATAAGTAAATCAACGTTGATTTAAATATTAACCTTATTATAAAGGATAACTCTATAAAATATTGAATAATTTATTCATAGTCGTTATCATAGTTTAATAAAAACATAGAATTTGTGGTGGTGTGTTAATATTAGTGATGTATTTGTTTCATATATAAAATTTCGAGCTTTTCTAGCTAAGCTCGAGCTTTGCTCGAGTCCTTATCGAGCCGAGCTCAAGCCTTAACGGTTAAAGCTCGACGAGCTATCGAGCCGAGCTCGAGCCCTCCTTTTATGTTTCGAGCCCGAGCCCGAGCCCTGTTAAATTCAGGCTCAGCTCGGCTCGTTTGCACCCCTAATCAGAATACTACATTAATTCCTCTAGAAACCAAGTGATATACATATTCCTCTTATGTCCGAACATTTTTATTACCTCTTTTACCAATAATTTATCATATTCAAATTGTCAAAGTGATCATTAATGAAGTTAAGATTCACTAGATGTTTCTATATGTTCTTAATATATGTTAAGAGTTTTTCTTTGAGTTAAATTATACTAACATGTTACAACCGTTTGCAATTACATTTTGATATTTTCTCGTTTATTTCGAGCGTTGCACGAAACACTTACTCCAATATCGTCTGTCGTTAATTATCTACCACTAGAAATTTCCGCCGCTATGCGCGGGTATACGCCTAGTTATATAATACAAATACAAATATTTATGATTAAAATTAAATAATATAATTTAAAATATTTACAGTTAATTAAGGACACAGATACTAATAGATAACAATCAAACTTGGTATTTATTTTTCTCAAGCTGACGTTTACAAAGTATCTCGAATTTAATATGCTATAAATGAGTGTGCCTATTTTTGGTAAACTGACATTTTTTACATTTAATTAAAGTTGTATGTGTGAATGTGATATGAGTTGTTTATCTATGCTACTGACATCTGTCCTTGGCCCACCTCACTATAATCCTTTCTACAACTATATAAATGCACCCCTTCATCTAATAGTAATATCATACGTTTACACAGCTACAACACATTGTTGTTGCCATAATATAATTTCTCAGTCATCAAACAAAAATCACTCATAAACACCGTACCTTTGCCTGTGATGTGTGTCGTTCCGGTAGAACCGCAGCATTATGTTCTTTCTCCGGTTTTTGGTTTTCTGTTGTTGGTGACGTTTGTGTTTAGTTTCATAAGTTGGCATCGCGGCGTGGCAAAAAATGGGAACCGGAGGCTGCCTCCCGGTTCAATGGGTTGGCCGTATATCGGCGAAACTCTTAGCCTCTATACACAGGATCCCAACAGCTTTTTCTCCGAGCGGCAAACAAGGTTTACTAATTATTTCTAAACAACATTCTATCAACTTATTTACTAGTCCCTCCGTCTTAAATTTATATTCCCTTATACTATTTTAGGATGTCTCAGAATTATATTCCCATTTGTAATTAATGTAACAAGTTTATTATATTGTCTTAGTGGTACTAGAAGTTACAAACTATATAAAGTTTTAATTAATTGTATCAGGATAAATATGTTATTTTGTAAAAAAAAAAAATGCAATGATAATGATTTTTTTTAAAAGTATATATTTTTTGTCGGATACAATTAATTTGAAACCGAGGGAAAGGAGGGAGTACCTATTGTAGTTTGTAAAATATGGTTGTTGTACTTGATGTGTGCTTTTATTATATATGCAAGTGTTTGTCGGACTTGTGCATCATGAAATCTGTTAACATGAACACTGTTATACTTTTTCCGTCACATGATTATAATTATAGTCCCGTATTTATTTTTGTGGTATCTATTTTACAACTTTTACCTATATAAAACATGATAATAAATATATGAACGGATTAGGTTTTAAATGTATTTTCACTAATATAATTTTTATCAAATATCATATAACACAACAAATATACAAAAAGTTAAAGTTGCAAAATAAAGACTATTAAAGTCAACAATAGACTATAATTATGGGAGAAGTATTCTCTCAAGTTAAAGTTAACTTAATAGGTAAAGTTAGCAAATCATAATGAAGATAAATATAAGTGGCCCCCTGAATTTCACTAAAGAAAAAACTTTTTAATTAATCTAAATTTTCATTGGTCAACATGTCCTATCAAATTGTCTTCAACTTGAGAGGATTTTGATCCATAGTTATAGGACATGCGAGTACTAATTAATAATCCCTACATCCCATAATAATAGTCCGGTGTTATTTTTTCGGTGTTAATTTGGAACTTTAATTTTAAATATCTTTATTTGTGTTATATAATATTTGATGCAAAATAAATGAATTGATTGAGTTTTAAATGTATTTTCATTAATATAATTTTCATAATTGTCATATGACACAAACAAAGATATTTAAGATCAAAATTAAAAAATTAAAACCGAAAAAGTCAATAAAAGACTATTATTATAAGACGGAAGGAGTTCTATTTTTTAAACTTCAAGTACTTTTTTTCTTTTTACATAAAATAATAAGTTAGTGCTTCAACATTTGTCAAAAGACTGTTTAGAGATTCTTTTTAAATAAAATGTTGTTGATTAATTAAACTTAACTATGGTGATTTTTAACTTTCTAGTGTAGAAATGTTCATAGAAAATTGTTTACTTTTATAGATGCATGTTGAATGAACATAATTGTATTTGTTGATGTAGATTAATTAATAATATACTTGTTTTAATACTACCAATGTTATATTCATATATTGTAGCTAGCTATTTTGTTTTTGTTTTTGCTTGGAAATACAGTAAAGAGCAACTTTACTTTTGTATCATTTACAGCTCTAAGAATTTCATTTTAAACATGTAAGATAATAATAACCATATTTTGTCTATAAGTAAGAGCAAGGTTCTAAATAGCGTAAGGCGTTGCGTGGCGGCAAAGCCAAGCCTCAAGCTTTTACGGCTAAGGCGAAGCTTTTGCGTCTTTAAGGCGTGACTTAAGGCAGCACAAAATCTGATTTTATTTTTATATCTATATAGTTTTTATAGAAACCGAGATTAAAAAAAACATTGTAGTACATAACGAATAAGGTTAAACTGCTATTTTTACATGTAATTTTCTTCACTTAAAAGATAATAAAAAAAGTCGGAATTGAATAAAAAAACTCGCCATGCCTCACGGCTTTGCCCGTTATATCGCGCATATTCACGCCTTTCTCACGCCACGCCTAGAACTCACGCCATAGTCTATATCGTAACAGCGAGGCCACGCCTCACGTTTTGGCGACGCCTTTGTGTCGCCATGGCGCGCCTTTTAGAACCTTACTTAAGAGGGTAAAATATCACAACTCATCTATGAGGCATTTGATTATTTCTCTAGCCTCAAAATTTAATCAGTTTGTTTTTTAATGTGAAAATTATACATTTGTGTGTTCTGTTTTGTTTTTGGCTTTTATCTTTGCATTTTTAAGAAAATATAATTTAATATTTTAAGAATTAATAAAGGTTTATTTAACAAGTTTATTACTCTGAAAATCAATTTTAGCTGGTCTAATTTATATTTTTAAATAACATGTATTAAATACATGTTAACTAACTCTTAGGTATCTATTATAATAGTTTAAGAAAAAAGTTATAAAATAAAAAGTTAAGAGCTTGTAAACCATAGTGAAAATAAGTTTACAATAAATAAAAGTTGAATATTATAGTTGTTCCTAATTTAGTTCATTGTATTATGTACGATGTCTATAAAGCTTTTTGAGACCCTACGCCACTCTGATTTATCCCTGAAAAAAGAATAAAGCTTTGTGAGAATTATGTATATTGAAAATATTTTTATAAATACCAAAAAAATTATAAATAATATTATAATACAACTATAACTTTTTATAAAAATTTAACATCGCGAATGCACTTAAAAACACTTATAGAACTAAAACATTTGAAGGTATGCATCTACAACAATGTCATTTTGTGAACCTTTATTCATGTCTTTACACCATTTAGCCAATTACTAATAAAATTATTTTCCTTAGTATACTATATTTTTAGTAATGTCTTTAGGCCATTAAAAGGCAAAACGCGTTTCACATTAAATTTAGACGCTCCCCTAAAATCAAACTGAGGTATTGTTCTATATAAGCTTGAATAATTTGGCTCAGTTGCTGCAAAATTATCTCTTTTTATCTTCACTTAATTCATACGCTCCTCTCCTAAAATATCTCAAGCTAACCCTAAAATCTCTTAGCCCTATTTAAATCCAAACAACAAACGTTTTCATCACACAATGATCTGCATCTATCATCAGCTGCACATTGCTGCCATAGAATGGAATGGATTGATGTCCATTCCTGCAACAGCATTGATTTAAAGCACAAACGTATGGCTTGACGTACATACTGTCTCTTCTTAATTTGCCTTTTTGTGTTGTGCAAGCGATTACATCCAAAAAATCACTTCTTAATGCCCATTCTTTGTTGTTCTGCACATTGCTAACCTTTGGTTTCATGTTGTCAAATGCAGGATACACATAGTAAGTTTTGATCGTGTAATTTATATAAAATTTAGGTTTAAATGTAATATTTGCTAACATTAGGAATTTATGATGTCAATTGCAGGATACATGAATATATGATGTGTGGTTATGGGTTCACATGTTAAAATCGATCACCATTCAAACATCTGCAACTACATTGTGAGTCAAAGCTCTGGTAAGATTCTTATTGATTCTACTTTGATTTTCTTTATTTAATCTCAGTTTGGTTTATATAATTTGTACAAAGTATATCCAAAAAAAAAGCTTTCACCCATTTATTCTTTTTTACTATTACTGATTCAAAACACATACACACACATTTCCTATGACCTACATCGATTTAATCTATACCAGTGGGTGACTATAATGTTGTGCACACAGATAGGATGTGATTGCATGATGTTGATTTTCTAAATCCGATGTAAAAGATTCTAATATATAGTTCCCTTTACATTAAATTGGTCATGTCCAAAAATCTTCAAAACAAGCCAAATAAAAACAAGCCACAAAAACATCAACCTGAACTGCAAAGAGAAGGTACGTTTAGTTTCTTTTAATATTAGCATTTTGTTAGATAATGACTTCATCTAAGTTGTTTGAATGTGCTAACTCAAGGTGATTTTATTATAACGGAATGAAGAAAGTAGTTACTGTTTTTTTGTTTTTGTAGTACAGTTTCAGCAGCGGTGCAATTGCCAAAGAACAATGACTTATGCTTACAAGAAATACACAAATGGAAAGCGTCATGGAACCCCAAATAGGTATTGAGGACCTGGTTCGTGTTTGGTCTATGATGTCAAGAAATAAATTTGTTGTTATGTGTTGTTTGCTGGAAGATATAATCCTAACATTTTCATGGTTTTAGGTTGGTCGGATTGGCTATGAATGATTTTCAAGCGACGATGAAGCTAATAACTTATTGGAGAAAAACAACTCTTGGTAAGTGTCTTTTTCCTTGCAGTTTATTTTGCATCTGGAATTAAGAATGCACATCACAAGCAACACGTGAATCGGCTCTTAATTTTGCGTATGAGAATGGTTGAGTTTTATTTGAATTTATATACAAATTATCAAAATGAAGGTATAGATCATTAGATTAAGTATCTATTTAAATTGAAAAAGCGTGATCACAGTAAGATTGGATAAACATCCACCCAAACACCCCGTAAACGACTTATGTAGTGGACACAACATTAAAAATCATATTGTATTATTTTTTTCATCTATTGGAATTAGTAGTACATATATTAGTACTTATAGCTGATACACAATTAGAAAAGTACAGTTACAAAGGGATCCAGGGATATTGTATCTAGAAAAGTCATATCGTCCCTCAAATGTAGGTATTGTCAAGTCAACTGTCCACACCGTAAATATGATATTAGTATACATGATGGTAGTTAAGGTCTGTTCATCATTGTCTATAGGTTGCGTAGAATATGATATTAGCATGTACATATACATGATGCAGATTTATGTACAGAATACATGTTTGTGAATGTATACTATTACTGTTTTGTATGATCTTTTGTTTTAGTACCTGATCTGCAGTTTCCCAAGCAAACCGTCTCATTGCTTGAATATTATGATGAGTATAATGAAACTGTGAAACAAGTGGAATATGATAGGTAATAAAATGGGGTTTTCATGTATGCATTACTAGACTTCTGCTGATCTTTGAAAGTGCTTGACAAGATCTTAAAAAATTTATGCCGGTCAAGAACGATTAGAAAATGTTGCGGGAGAAGGTAATGCACCTAATTGGAAAGGCGGGGATAGAATAACTTTATATGATAATCACCTTCAGGACTCTGTGGACCTGTTCTAATTTGTAACTTAATTGTCGCCTTTTGTTGTAATCTGTCACATAATGCCACCGTCTTTGTTTGTATTTCCCTTGGTTGCTACACATGCTCTGGCTATTACTCCTGATGTTGGAATGCTAAAGAACTCGGAATGGAGCCATAACTGATATTGTGCTGCCACAAGTGCTTTTATTGACGTTCACGAGCTGTGGAAATCGATGAAGGTCCAGAAGCAGATAAGTGTGTGTCTATGAAGGAGTACTCAGTGGAGATGATGTAACGAGGGCAACAAATTATTGAAGCGAATCCATAGGTAACTTCACTGTAAACTTTATAGAAAAAAAAATTGTTCACAAATTTGTGTGTTTGATCATATTGGCATCTTGCTGTTAGGTCACGTGGGTTTAGATTAACCCACGGAAACTTATTTGTCAATGATTACTAACTTTGATTACAAAATAATGCTACAACAAAAACGGGATTAGAGCTTATTTGTCACTGATTACTCTTTTTCAAATCCATTTCTAAGTGTAGCTTAGAGCTTAACAAAAACAGGATTGTTTATGTAGCTTACAGCTTAACAGGGATACATGTTAAATACTTGACAACTAAGAACATACGGTAAGATATATACATTTCAACATAAGCAATGGATAGAAATGAACTTTGGAATTAAGAAAAATCAAAGGTAGTTGACACCCATTTTAGGGAAAAATGGAAGTTATCAATTATTCAACTCGAATTATGGATTTATCCATTAAAGCCATAGTTGAGTTGAGAGTATGCGAATGATCTTGAAAATCTATTGACTCTTAGTGGTGCAGTTCCAACTTCCTCCGTGTGTAATCTTTAGTTATTTAAAAATTAGAGTCCACAACAAATTATATTGCTATGTAAACTGATATGGGAAAAAGTTTTATTTAAAAACTAGAGTCTATAATAATTGGCAGGGTGAGCAATTGAAGAGCAAACTGATATGTTGAGATAATGGATGTTTATGTGGACAAACAATGAAAATTATGAAGCTTTGATCATAAAAGAGTCAAAGAAAAAGGGTATGTACGAATGGTGCCAAATTATCTCCTATTCTATACATTTAGTCCATGTTTATATGTTCTATGTGTGTGTTTGACATTGCAATTTCTTACTGAATTTATAATATTCAATAGATGGTATAAATGTCATTTTATGTTAAGTGAAGTGAATCTATCATTCGAAACATAAAAGTATTTATGTTCCAGATATTAGAAATTGAGTATTTTTTTCATAAATTAGTTAAATTAATTGTATACTAAAGGAAACCTTTTCAATAAAAACACAATAGACAAAAAGCACAGCGAAAGTTTGAAACTCAATTATTTGAATCTATGAACAAAATAGGGACGTTCTCGGTTCGGTTCTTGATTTGTCCAGTGCGGATTATTCGGATTAATTTTATTTTGGCTACACCAATAACCAAACATAATTTGAATTCAGGTCGGTTGTTTGAAATCATAAGCAAAATATGTGATACGTTATATACTTTATGTTGTAGTCCATTTGAACAACTTAAAGCTAAAGAGGTACATACAAAAAGATATTATATATTTTCTCTAATTGTAAAATAATGTTAATGAGTAAATTTTAAACTTGAACAACTTAAATAAGTTCTAACGAAAAGAGTTGGATATCGCCAGTGGAAAAGACAATAGGGAACAAGTAGGGAGAAATTAAAGAAGAAAATAAAGGTGCATTATTTGTGATTATTTGTTAATCTATTTACGATAGATAAATAATATATTTAAATAGAAAAATCCTTAATTCCTATTATTTATAATATATTTTATTTTGTCATCTGAAAACAGTTATATTTTAGGTTTATATGCAATGACCATTAACATAAAACAGGGACAATCCTTTTTCAAAGTGGGTTTGTACTTCTCACATCCTGTTTTCACTCACGGTCAACGGTACGTAACATTTTCAAGAGTGAAAAGCAAGAAAAGATTGAACATTGTTGTTTGTTTTCAAATGAGAAGTATCTAAAACAATTACAAATGTGATTTACAAAAAAGTATTACATGGTCTATGAACAAGTTTATTATAGTATATAATATATTTATAAAAAAAAAATTTCAAACATTTTGTAATTAAATCTAAATTATTGTTCATATTTTTCTTTAAATTATTTTTATGTTCAAATTTTAGTTGTTCATGGAATGCACATTGATTGTTCATTTTATTGGGACTCACAAACGTCATGCTTGAATGTCGAAATGCATGGAAGACCATTTTTTATGGTTATACAGTTAAACGCTTATCAAATACTTTACAATCTTTATATTATTTTTCTTATCCATCACCAGAATCCATTTAATTTCTTTAAATATCAACATCTGTTTATTTCTTATATAAATCACTAACTAAGCTAAACCCAATGTTAGACGGGTCTTTAAGCTAAATGAATGTGATTGTTACAAATTGGCATTGAACTTTATTCGCGCTCACATACGTCAAGGTTGAATACAAAAATGAATGTGATTGTTACAAACTAAACGCTTATCGAAAGATGCGTGTTTTTTGTATTATTTTTTTCATATATTAACATAACATGTTTATGCTCTTTTAATATTAGCATATATGTCTTACTTTTTATAAAAATCACTTACATTGGTTTTTAATATAAATACCCGTTCATTTTTTTACAATTAATAAAAGTCAAGGTTAATCGCCTTTCAAGGTTGGTTTATATCTTTCACATCCTGTTTTCACTCATGGATAATTTTACGTTGCTGTTTCACGAGTAAAAAGTAAAAAGGGGTTGAAAATTGTCGTTTGTGATGCGGATGGGAATATTTCCAAGACTACTACAAACTTGGTGTACAAAGAAATTCTTTAAGGTCTATTTGTTTTTATATTTGTACATTTTTTACATGTTTTGTCAACGATTCATTTTTCAATCACAACATGTTTAACTAAAATCTAATTGCATTTTATGTCCACAAATACGTGTTCACACATTTGGAACTTGACTACTAACTTCACAACTATGGCAAACATCATGTCATACTCGAAATCATCAACTTTTGAATTGAAAAATGCATGGAACTGTTTATTTAACGTTTGTAAAATCATAACATTACCGTGTAATAATACATGTTTACTTTCGGTTTTTCTTTATTTTATATATTAATATATTAATGTTTCATGCTTACGTTATCCATTATGTATTTCTCTTATTTTACTTTCTCATAACACTTCTTACAAATTAATTTTTCTAAGATATCCCGTGATTCCACGGGTCTTTAAGCTAGTACAGTAATACACAATAAACTCTATAAATTAATACTCACGAAACCACTTAAATTTATCAACTAAAAAAAATTATCAATTAATCTAATACTAATGTATCTATAAGTTGATGAACCAGGATTTACAAAATTATTTTTTTTAATTTTTATTAATTCATCGAGTTTCTTCTATATGGTCATTTTAATCAGTATGGTAATTTTAATAGAAATACAACTAATTATCAATGATCATTTTTGTATATGCAGGTTTGGAAAGATGTTCAAGAGTCACATATTGGGATGCCCATGTGTGATGATATCAAGCCCCGAATTAGCCAAAATTGTGTTGGTAACTCAATCCCATCTTTTTAAACCCACATACCCTACTAGTAAAGAGATGTTAATAGGTCCTCAAGCAATCTTCTTTCATCAAGGTCCATACCATTCTCACCTTAAGAAACTGATCCAATCATCATTTCTTCCTTCAGCCATCAAGGGTTCGGTTCACAAGATTGAGGGCATTGTCCTCAATCTTCTCCATGTATTGGAGAATAGCGACACCGTCAATACGTTGAATGAGATGAAAAATGTATGATAACTTTTCGGTCAATTTATGAATAGTTATAGTAGATCATATACACAACTAATTACTGATATATAACTCTTTTGTTGTTGTGTATGATGTATAGTATTCGTATGAAGTGGCTATGCTATCTGTATTTGGTAAGAAGTTAGAGGCAATTGAAATGGATGGATTGAAGCATTTGTATCATTGTATAGAAAAAGGATACAATTCAATGCCTTTGGATCTTCCTGGGACTCCATTTAAGAAAGCAATGAAGGTAACATCATTATCAATTACTTTAAGTTCTCACTACTACACAAACATCATTTACCAACAGCAAGATCCGTGGGAAATTCCGTTGGAAAAGACCCTTTCCCACGGATTTCCCACGAAATTATTCCGTTGCTAAAAACCCGGTGGGTAAATATTTTCTCACGGATTTCTCACGGAGCGTTGACTATTTTCCCATGGATTTCTCACGGTTTTTATCAACCAAATTTTACACAAAATGAGTGGTTTTTTGCCACGTATTTCCCACGAACATTTTCTCACAAATTTCCCACGGGAAATCTGTGGGAGACTTTCAACTGATTTCCCACATATACTCCTTTTGTCATTTCGGTGGGAAATCCAAAGGAATACTGTGTTAAGTTTGCCACCGTTTTTGTGTCGTGGGAAAAATTTCGTGGGTAAAAATTGTTTGTGTAGTAGTGTCTAAAGCCATAAGATTCCTAGATGATCTGATGATGTTACATGTAGAGTCATGCATCATTTCCTAAAATAGATACTTTGGCATGGTGAAGATTGTTTATCACATAGTGGTCATGATAACTCATTTTTGTCTTCAAGTAAACTTGTCATCATCTAAAGAGTTATTTGGTCAACAATTTATGACACCAAGAATAATTGGTCAACAATTTTATGACACCAAGAATAATTGTACTTAGCTTCCGTTTTGTTTTTAAGTAAACTTGTGGATTCCTTGATAAATGAAGTATGGGTATGACAATAAACTTGTCGATATATACATATGCAGGTGTAGCTGCTCAATTTGTAAAAAGCTTGTCGATATAGGTATACATGTAGCATTATCACTCTAAAGTCTAAACATATTGTAGATTGTTTTTTAACGGAAAATATGTTAACAACACCCAACAAGAAGTATAGATTGAATCTTGGAACCCTCCACACAGATAAATTACCCAAAATGGCTGATGAAATCTCACAACTATTTCAAATCTACATATACTTTTGGATTAACTTAAGAAACTCATATTCACTAATCCTTTTTTTGTTTCGTTCAACATCAATGGTTTACAAATAAAATACAAGTATCCAGTATCCTTGATGGTCTACATGGCTCATGTACATGTATATGTGTTGATTGTTGAACTGTTGAAGTGTGTGTGTAAATTACAGTTTGTAATTGCATCAATCACTAGAGAGAGATGATAGCAAATTTGGAAAAGTAACTTTGCAATATGCCAATAAAACTATTGTGCAATAAAACTATTGTGCAATAAAACTGCAGATATAATGATCTAAACATGTACTTTACTGTGTATATTAGCAAAAATTAGAATAATGCATTGTTTCTTCAACTGTGGTCTTCTATCCAGTTTACTTTGCATATAAATTTCCAAATCTAATAAGTGTGTGTATATGCACACAAAAATCATTAAAACTGTGACGTGTTTTAGCTAATATAAGAAACTTCTAAGATTTATAAGTGTTTTTAATATGGCATTTCTTCATCAACACCATGAAATTCTAGGCAAGGAAGCTATTGAATGAAATATTGAGGAAGATGATAGAGAAGAGACGGTGGACTGAAGATCATAGCGGAGGATTGTTAGGGGTATTATTGGGATTGACAGGAAAAGATCAATTAAGTGACTCACAAATAGCAGATAACATAATTGGAGTAATATTTGCAGCACATGATACAACTGCAAGTGTCATAACATGGCTTCTCAAGTACTTGCATGATCATCCTCATCTCTTGGATGCTGTTAAGGTATGTAAAATTTCATGCTCGAAAAGTTTAAAAAAAATCAATTGATTCTCCTAGTCATAGTACCTAAATGCATGAGACAAATATAAATTTGAGAAACATGCATTCGTTGAAAAGTTAGTATGAATAAAATCGACGGATTTTTCATTTTCTAAACATTGTTAAAATTGTTACCAAGCGACAGTGACCCGCCAAATTATGATATGTATAGTATATGTGTATTTATTTTATATAAATTGACGGACTGGATATTGTCGCAAATAGTATTAATTTTAACACAAACAAGCTTAGTTAGTACATATGTTTTCTTACCATAGAATGAATTTAAATACAGGTGGAACAAGATGTGATCAAGTGTAGGCGACTTGAGACTAACCATGGAATTACATGGGATGACACAAGACACATGCCAGTAACTACACGGGTGTTACAAGAGACATTGAGAATCGCAAGCATACTTTCATTTACTTTTCGAGAAGCAGTTGAAGATGTAGAAATAGATGGGTATTTTATCCCGCGTGGTTGGAAAGTTTTACCCCTCTTTAGAACAATCCATTACTCCTCAGACTTCTTCCCAGAGCCCGATAAGTTTGATCCTTCAAGATTCGAGGTTGTTATTAAGTATTTCAACTACTCCATAATCATGTCTTTCATTAATAAAGAAAATGCATCAATATCATAGACTAATTCATTTTGATTAATTAAAGGTAGCACCTAGGGCGAACACGTTCATGCCGTTTGGGAATGGAGCTCATTCGTGTCCGGGAAGCGAACTAGCTAAGGTTGAAATGCTTGTCCTTCTACACCACTTGACTACCTCATTCAGGCAAGCCTACTTTCACCTTATTACTATTCTTTACGTGATTAACAATTACATTGACAAAATTTCATGTGTTATGGAGCAAGATCTTAATCCATTTACAAACTCTAAACTTTCTGTTTGGAAAATCTCTTTCAGATGGGAAGTTGTAGGAGAAGATGACGGGATACAGTACGGCCCTTTCCCTGTGCCAAAACAAGGCTTGCCGATCAAACTACACCGCATAAGTGAACATGACGCATTTGGGGCCTAAATATATAGTTGCCAAGGGATAGTTAGAGAAATCTAAAGTAGAGTGAAGATAAGTAAAGAGAAGTTAGTATAAAAGTGAAGTACAATGTAATTTGAGGTTTCTATCTGTTTACCTACAGGCTACAACTATATATATATGATCATTTATGCTTTCGTTATTGATTAGGTTCTAGATTTAGCCCTCTTTCTTTGTCTTTTTATGTTTCCAATTTGTTTCGTTAGTTCGGGCCTCAAGTAATTGATTGATGGGTATCCCATGCAACTATGCAAGTATCTAACAATGAAAAAAAAACGCGCTGTTTCTCTTAATTTACATCTCGTAGAAACTTGCAAGTGATTCCAGAATTTGCCATAAAGAATAAAGTTGGTGTTGTACGTGTGTCTAACTGACTAGCGATCGAGTTGCTAAAGTGATAAATCAATGTTCGAAACTCTCGACCTAATTAGCCAAGTTGTTGCATTCCTTTTTAGTTCTTCACGAAATCATGATGTTTAAAACAATACTCATTTTTTGACACTTTCATTGAACACACAAATTATATGAATATAATGTTCATGAAATCTTAATGATATAACCGTTTGAAATTTAATGAGTACCAAAAAATTGCTTGTTTTGTGCGCTGTTGTAGTTTTGTGGTTTAAATTTTTTTTTGAACAATTTGTGGTTTAAATTGGAAAACCCAATTTGTGGCCCAAATAGTCAAGTTGTTGAAGTGGACTGTTTAAATAGAATTAAATTATCGAAATAATATAAGATCAATAATTTTCTCCTAATTTTTCTAGAATAAAATACATTGAAATAATTCTTTTTACGAAGCGTTGATACAAAAGTTCGGCTAGATCTCTAGCGGCCCGAATAGCTAGGGTATATAGGATTTCGGCTCCTGCACTAAGTGAGCTTGTTGAGGGCACATGCACAAGAAAATAACACCGTTAACCTTACCATGGGAGCAAATCCCACGATTAGATTCCGTCGTGAGAATAAGTATACGGGTATACGATTAGGGTTTAATGGTTTTAGGGTTTAGATGTGATACCTGTTTGGATACCACAGTGGTTCTTTTTATAATCGGAGAACCCCTTAGGGTTTCCTAATCTTTCAACCCAAGTCATGGCCGAGATCCTCGGGATTTGTACCCATCCCACTCGTAAGTAGGTTAAGTATGTCATTACTATTATCAAGCGTATCTCATCTTTAATAGAACTATCGTCCGCTTAAGTAGGTTAAGTGTCCCCTAGATTATTCTGAGTTTTCGTCGATCTTGAACTTTCTCTTGCGGCTACGGTTTCTAGGTCGTACCGGTCGATCCTGGTTCTTGGGACTTCCTAGACGATCACTGGTCCTCTCTTCACGACCGCGAGGGTCCGGATCGTGAATGCCGGTATGACTCTCCTTTTCGGTAGATTTTAGAGCTAATGTCGAAGTTGAGTAGTTCCCTAATGTCTTCCCGTTTCTCCGCACACATATTTTCTACCATTATGGGCAGAAGTTCATCGTAATGCCTCTCAGGCTCTCAGCAAAGCCTTGGGAAAGAAGGGTGTTGGCCAAGTTTCCTTATTCTACCTCTGGTCGCGTTTTCTTTTCACTTGTATTCTAGAAAGTAGAAATCTCAGGTGCCGATTCGCTTGATTTGCTCATCTTTTGAACCTTTGTGAGTGTATGGTCCCACGAATGACGCTAACATGGTAATACAAAAGTTTGGTTGGATCTCTAACGAATCGAATAGGACTGCGAGGTTCCCTTTCGAGGGTGCCCTAACGACTTTTGTATGTCGGGATGACTCTCCTGTTCGGTGGCTTTTATAGCTAATACCGTAGTTGAGTGGTGCCCTAACGTCTTCTCGTTTCTCGGTATGCATCTATTCTGCCATTATGGGTCGTAATGCCTCTCAGCAAAGTCTCGAGCAATAGATGTGTTGGTCGAATTGCCTTCTTCACCCTCTGGTCACGTTTTGTTTTCACATGTATTCCTTACAGTAGAAATCTCAGGTGTCGATTCGCCTAGTTTACTCATCTTTAAAATCTTTGTGAGTGTATGGTCTCATGGATGGCACCAACTTGTTAATACAAAAGTCTGGTTGGGTCTCTAACGACTCGAATAAGAGGCTATTTGGGTTTGGATGGCTTGAATATTGTATTAAGTGAATGTATAGAATTCTGCGCAATGGAATGACACACTGTTAATCTTACCGTAAGGACGTACCCCACGATTAGACTCTGACATGAGAGTAAAAAGACATGTTTTTAGGTAATC
Source organism: Glebionis coronaria (assembly GCA_025667525.1). Taxonomy (NCBI): domain Eukaryota; kingdom Viridiplantae; phylum Streptophyta; class Magnoliopsida; order Asterales; family Asteraceae; genus Glebionis; species Glebionis coronaria. The sequence goes on from CM046879.1 coordinate 471,871,932, forward strand.
GATTATGATTAAGGTTAATTAGATACATGTTACAATGTTAATGTTGTTACTTTTACAGTCGAGATACCCCTTAGGGTTTCTTAATTGTTCGGCCCAACTAATGGCCCGTAATACTCATGATTTGTACTTGTCTGATCCTCTAAATAAGCAAAATATATCTTCCACTTATTTGAGTTTATCTCTTTCCTAAATACAATCCACCGAGCCTCTTGAAACACTGCATTAAAGGTGGCAAATGGGTTGGGTTGGTTTAGGTCATGGGTCATATGGGTTATGGGTCATCAGTCAATAATGGGTCTAACGTGTTATGGGTCAAGCGATTTGGTTCGGGTCGACCCACCAACTTACAATTTTTTCATATTTTTTAATGTTTTCTTAGGTTTTTATCAACATTCGTTCGATTTTTATGTTTTAATCAGTTTTTTTCGATTTCCTCTGATTTTTTTACGTTTTCGTCTGATTTTTACTATTTCATTAGCTATTTTAGGTTTTCGGTTGCTTTTTTACGTTTTCATAAGTTTTTTATACGTTTTCATAAGTATTATTATGTTTTCATCCGATTTTTTACATTTTCATCATCTTTTGTACGTTATCATCCGTTTTTTACGTTTTCTTTTACTTTTTTACGTTTATGTATGATTTTTTACGTTTTCGTCTCATTTTTTACGTTTTCATCAGTTCTTTTTTACTTTTTCGTCCAATTTTTTACGCTTGCGTCTGATTTTTTACGTTTTCGTCTGATTTTTACATTTTCATCCGATTATTTCCGCTTTCGTCCGATTTTTACGCTTTCATCTGATTTTCTACGTTTTCGTCCGATTACTTACCCTTTCATCAGTTTTTAGGGTTTTGTCCGACTTTTTACGTTTTTGTCATCTTTTTTACGTTTTTTTTACGACTTTTTAAGTTTTCGACGCTTTTTTACGTTTTTGTCAGTCTTATTACATTTTCGCCCGATTTTTTTTACGCTTGTATCAGTTTTTACGTTTTCGTCTTATTTCTTGCCTATTCTTTCGAATTTTTGCTTTTTCGTCCGATTTTTTACGTTTCGTCCGATTTTTTACGTTTTCATCATCTTATTTATGTTTCCCTACGATTTTTTAAGTTTTAGGCCGAGTTCTGACGTTCTCATCATCTTTTCTACGTTTTCGTACGATTTTTACGTTTTCATCAACTTTTCTGCGTTTTCGTCCGATTTATTTACGTTTTAGCCTGATTTTTTCGTCCGAAATCTTAAAAAAATAGTCAAAACATAAAAAATACCGATAAAAAAGTAAAAATACTTACGAAAACGTAAAAACATCGATGAACGTAAAATTACTGACGAAAACGTAAAAATACTGATGAAAACGTAGAAATACTGATGAAAACGTAAAAATACTGATGATAACGTAAAATTACTAACTTAAATCATAAAAATATTGACAAAATGTAAACAGGTCGGACGAAAACGGAAAAAATGGAAAAAATTGACTTACAAAATCAGAGATGCGTAAAAACTACTGAAGAAAACGTAAAAATAGTGATGAAAATGTAAAATTACTGACGGAAACGTAAAAATACTAACAAAAACGTAAAAAACGGACAGAAACGTAAAGAAACAGACAAAAATGTATAAATACTGATGAGAACGTATAGAATTGGACTAAAACGTAAAAAATTGGACGAAAAAGTAAAAATTCCGACGGAAACGAAAATACTGATGAAAACGTAAAAGTACTGACGAAAACCTAAAAATATGATGAACCGTAAAATTAATGACGAAAATGTAAAAGTACTGATGAAAGCGCAAAAATACCGACTAAAACGTACAAACTCAAAGGAAAGCGTAAAAAAAATCGACATAGTAATAAGATCTAACTATTTAGATTATTGGGTTTTTGGTCTTATACAAGGAATCATTTGACCCATTCTTAAACCCATTTGACTCAAACTTCATTTTAATTAAAGAAAGGAGTGAACCATTTGACACATCACTCTATTTTTGTTCAATCCAATCAAACCCATAAGGTTGTAAAATTGACCTAAATTGACCTACTTTTGGTTGAATGGGCTGAAATTACCACATTTACACCGCGTACAACCTACCGTGAATCAAACTTAATAAACTATCCAGACATATACGTAATATGAGCCCTTATGCCCATAGAAATAGTAATAGACCGGACTATTCATTATCAACTAAAGCATACAATAAAAATAGATTATAACTTATTATAGTTTGACGTTCACTTGGTGTGAGACTTATGAACAGTGACACATTATTATACTATTTACCCCATTATTGTATTCATTCTTTGGTATGGATTGTGTTGTTTATGGACACGTATATCAGATACGTGTTCGGTGTTTAAGTTTCATACAAAATCCCTCTCACCGTCTCTTTCTTTCATCATTTTATTTATCTCTCTCTTTCTCACTAAGCCTCACAAAAAGTGAACGCCAAAATGTGATAAGCTATAATAGATCTGATTTTTTGTGTGCATGATGGTGTTTTGGTGGCGATGGTTGCCCCCAATATCTGATTGGGTTGGCGATGGTTGGGTTATCCCAGATACGTGTTTGGTGTTTATGTTTCATACAAATCCTCTCACTTTCTCTTTTTCTCATATATCATATCTGGATTTCTTTGGGTGTTTGATGATGTTTTGAGGGCGATCGTTTCCTCAATCTTTGATTGGGTTGGCGATGGTCGGGTTACGGTGATTCGTCTTGGTCTTTCTATGGTGGTGATGATGGTTTGGGTTTGGTGTTTCCATGGTTGTTTGTGTGCCTAAGAACATTTAATTATATGAGGTCAGATTTATAATTTTTTCTTCGAGTTTCTTCGATTGCTATATTTGTTGTTGTTATTGTTGGAATCTCTGTCCATAACATTCATACAATGTGAATGGTAAACTATTATAAGTTATAATGAGGTGTTGAATTGGATACCTTTTAGTGGGGTGTACCCTGCTTCATTTTGCCCAACTGTAGTACAGTATCAGTTGAGGAAATTGTAATGCTTTTGAATGCCCGTGGCCTTTTAGTAGGATTTATCATGATTCTACACTTTCGCTATCGTGTTCATTGTGGACGGCGATAATAGCGGGCATTCAATTTATGGAATTTTTTCAGTAATACTGAGTTCGATTTGGTGGTGCCTCTGATTATATTGTCTTACCTATGGAAAACGTAGGGGGTGAATACGTTTTCATTAATGTTTCAAAAGTTTTGTATCGAATATCGATCAAGAGGGACATAGTATGAGAAGTGTTTGTTTATAGTCAGGGACTATATTATGAGTCAAGTAGCACATTGTGTGATCATGATGCACACGCAAGCAGTGCAAGTATAAGGAAAAGGAAATGCAAACCGACACAATAATTTATAGTGATTCGACTACAAGGACTCTTTCCTTACCCTACATCCACTCCCTGAGTCACCTACTCAATAGTTCGACTTTCACTAATCAACAACCTCCTCAATACCGGTGGAGAAACCCTTTCACGTCGCTTACAATATTTACTGACACCTAAGCTAGGATGTTGTGTTCTTTCACACGAGTACAACAACTCCCTTCTACATCGCTTACACTTTATCTGGTACTAAGATAAACACCGGGTCCTTGGAAAATGGATAGGACCAACACCCTTTTATATCGCCTATAATATTTTCCGATACCTAAGCTAGGATGTCGTGTTCTATCGCACCAGTACAAAAACTCCTTTCACACTATGTATTTTTAGGACTAAAATACTAACCACACTATTACACAAGTAGTAGATGTATAAGTATAACAATGGTGGATGTATAGATGACACATAATATATCCACATAATTAAGCAATGAAAGATCAAAGCTTGAAGAGGTTTCTTGATGGTGATCTTCAGGAGTTAAAGATCTGAGAAGAGAGATCTTAGACATGGTGCCGAGATGAAGCTTGATCTCGGATGTCTTACATTCAACCTAAGTGATCTCCATATCTACAAAGAGAAACACTAAGAGATGAACAAGTATAGATCTAGGATATACATGTTAGAGAGAAGAGATGTGTGATAGAAGATCATACATAAAGAGAAGGATAGAGAGATTATGATAAAAAGGGGTGAGGTATAAGCTTGTAGAATACTTGCTATTTATAGGCACCAAGCTCAACAGTGCACGGACCCCACATACCCATATTGATTTGGGTCCGTCTTTATATCATTTGGGTCTGTGGGAGCTGACTTTGGTTTTTCCATAAATATCAAATCTCTTATCCAAGATTTACTGTAACACCCCATTTTGATAAATGAAATGTCACGCGTAATTATGGCGTGTCATCAAAGCATACAAGGATAAATGTCTAAAATATTACATGACCATAGGGATAACCGGAATCAAACATCGGTCCCTAAACATAAGCCCAAAACATAATAAAACAAAGAAACGAATGAAAGACTAAACAAGCATAAATGTATGAAGGCAAAAAGGAAAAGAAGTCTCTAGCAGCTTCCATCCTATGCACATCCTCCAAATGCTCGAGTCTTTCCCAGGGTACCTGCCGTTTGGGACATGGAAAGGAAAGTAACGGCTGAGCAAAACGCTCAGTGCACGGATATGGACATAGTATAAGTGACTAAAACATAAATAGAGACTTAATAGCAGCGGAAATGTATAAGTCCTGGAAAACCTGGAACATGTTCATAAGACTGGTTTTATAGTTTGAAAAGCCTTATGTTTATCTTATGAAAACTGTTTAGCATATTTTAACATTAGCCAATATAGGTCATGAAAATCCACCGTGCATGAATACTTGGAGGGGTGACCTCATCATGCAAATTAGAGGGACTGCCTCTAATTTAATGTACTGGTTCTGGGTAGGAGGGATCAGCTCCTTGTGAAGGATGCAAGGCACACATCACATTCACCATGAAATCCTGACTGAAAACATGTAACTAGGATGCACCCATACGCCCCACATGATAAATATAATATAAATGGCCAAAAGCTGAAAGGGACGCCATGAGCAATCACTCCGCCGTGGTGAAGTCATAACATCAGTGCCTCTAATGTTATGGTTATGGTACCTCCATAACTAGGTGAAATTGGTCATGCATGTATATGGCTATAGGTATTCTTATTTAAACATAAGCAATCAAACACGTAACTTATACTACGGGAAAACATTTGGCTGCATACGGGGAATCCTAATAAGGAAAGAATGTCCATACTGAAAGGACGGGAATTCGTACCTTATGTCCAGTGAACGAAGAAGATGAACTGAGAGGAATCCTACTTCCGAATCACTAGTGCTACATAAATACATACATGAATAAGTATTTGCTTACCAAATACGTAGCTGGTTTTATGTCATGTCTTAGCTTATTTTATGTATTCTTACCATGTTTTACTGTTTTTAAGCCTTAAACCGTGTTTATCTTATATTCTGTTTAATCTGATTAAGTATTTCTGGTATTTCATGTGTTATTATACTTACTATGTAATAATAAGTAACTTTCCAAAAATAGCAGGTTTCCTAAAATAGAAAGTTTCCAAAAATAGAAAGTTTCCAAAAATAGAAAGTATCTAAAAATAGAAAGTTTCCAAAAATAGAAAGTTTCCAAAAATAGAAAGTTTCCAAAAACAAAAAGTTTCCAAAAACAGAATTACTGCTTAAAATAGATAAGTTTCTAAAAATAGAAAGTTTCCATAAATAGATCAGCTGCCTTAATTAAATAAGTTTCCATAAATAGATTAGCTGTCTGAAATAAATAAGTTTCTAAAATAGAAGGTTTCCATAAATAGATTACCTGCCTTATTTAATTAAGTTTCTAAAAATAGAAAGTTTCCATAATTAGAAATAAGCTGGTTAAATAAGCTAAGTATATAAGCCTAAGTGTTTTCATGATTATTTTCTAAGTCATATGTTATAATGTATAGTTTAATAATTATTCCATGTAATTAAATTAAACTATAGGTTAAAATATTTAATTAAAGTATAACATGTTTTTAATTAAATAAAGTTGAATACTTAGGTTAAAACATGTATTATTATATATTAATAAGATAACCTAAGTCATGTTAATTAATTAATTATAATCATGGTTTTTAAATAATTAATTAATTATAAGTCTAAAATATAAAATAGTTAGGTTAATTAATTTCATGATTATTAATAATTAAAATAACCTAAGTCATGTTATTAAATTAATCATGTCATTTTATTAATTTAATTTTTAACATAAGATCATAAAACATAAAAAAACTAAACATACACCATGAACCGGATCTAGACTAAAAACAATGAACCGGACATGAAATCGACACCTTACCCCGAACCAACTCGGGGTACCCCGTGCCTTGATGATGCCGTGGGACCCACACACACCAACCAAGACCATATGGTCTTGGTGGTGGTCGGTTTGGCCAAACCGAAACCCCTTCGGGTTCGGTGCAGCCTGCGGCCAAAAACAAACACCCCTTAAAACATACTTTTGATTTTATTTAACCTCAAATCATGTTAGATCCATGTTTATTTATTAGTTTTTTGTAAAAACATAACATGTTCTTGATTTATTAAATGATCAAATTAAAAGTAAAGGTTTAAAAAGCATTTACCGAATTCGTGTATCAAAAGGATGAAGAACAAACACGATCACCAACTACAATTCCAAGATCCAAGATCACAAACCACCTCCTTGTGGTGGTTGTAAGGTGGCGGCACAAAGAAGAAAGGGAAGGAGGGTTTTAGGGTTTTTTCTAAAATCTTTTGTGAATGAAAAATGAGTAGTGTAATTTTCCTTAACCTCCTTTAGTAAAAATTGATGGGCTAAGCCCATCCTCCCTCCTTAATTTCGTGATAATGGGGCCCACAAGGGGTAACCCGAATGTTTTCCGTGTCTAATTAATAAGTATGTTCTCGTGTTCATGTTTTACGTGTTTGTTCGTGTTTATTTGTGTTCGCGTTTTGTGTGTTCTCGTTAAATATTACCGTGACCTAATATATTTATTTACGCTCGTAATAAATATATATATATAATTAATAATAGTTCTTGATTTAATTACGTTCATGATTTCATGATCGCATGTTCGTGATTAATTATTGTCAAATAATTATTGCGTGTTCGTGCGTAGTAAATACTTATCGTGTACTAACACGTACGTAATACGTAATATCCTAACACGTAAACGTAATCGTACTATAAAAGGAAAGTTTTAATCTAATACGTACGATCTTAAGGGTACTATTCATGGTAAAAGCATGCGGGTTTTACAACTCTTCCCCCCTAAAAAGAATAATTCGTCCCCGAATTATAGATAACGTAACTGGAAGCGAAACATACCCGAATCAGACTGGAAAGGTATGCAAAATAACGGAAATGAAGGTGACATGGTAGAAGGGAACGTGGAACGTGACATGTCTTGAAAAGACATGGAACGTGACGTGACTGAAAGGACATATCTAATCGATAAGAGAAAACGGATAATAAGTCCGGATGAACTTGTCCGTTTCCAAGTAGCTTCCCTCTTGGAACGGTTCCTTCATAAGATCTTGACACGAATGATAAGTCTTGGTCCTCCTGACCTTGACTTGTAATACGAAGAAGTTCTTGGTTATCAACGTAAGGTAGATCCCCTAAATTCGATCGAGGGAATAAGAATTAATCGTGTAAGAGTAACTGAAACGTTACGATGAAAGACAATCTGACTTAACTGTTAACTAGAAACGATGCGCGAGACATAAAGAAACGTAGTACGTGAAATTTTTTGAACGTGATACGTGAAAATTTTGAACGTGCTACGTGGAGATATGGCGAGTGTAGTATGAGTAAACATATTGTGATCCATGATACGTGTAACATATCTTGATCATGATATGCGGAACGTGGAATGAACATGACATGTGAAACATATCGTGATCATAGAATATAATGGTAGTAACACCAAACGCTACTAGGTGAGACATAGAATATGACGAGAAACGTCTATATGAGGATAGGGAGTTATACTAAACTTGGGTCTGGTCTCTCAAGTTCTTGCAAAACTTCCCAGATGAGAATAACAAACATAAAATCGTAAGCCGATGTGCCATCATGAATGTTAATAGTGTCATGAACGCGAGCGCGAAAGCAAGTCGTGAAATTAGGACAAGGACGTGAAGTAAATAAGGGGCACAATTACGAATATTTGTCTGACCCGATAACTAAGAAATTGCCAAGTGATCGGATGAGCCTTGACTGGAACATGTCCGATCAATCTGTTGGTTCTGAAATCCTTGCGGATGTAAGGATTCTGCAGACTTGATCAAACTGTTTGTAATAACTCAGATAGCATCCTGCTTCTTCTGAGTTTGCATTAATCTGGTAACCAAAATCCATGAAGATCTTGTCCCATTTTAGTTCACAATTTCAGATGATGAAACATCCCAGTTTGTTGGTGTCCTATCTTAGCCTGTTGGTATGTCAGGTACATAGATATGGATGTAGCTGTATCTTGCTTCGTAGAAACTTGATACATAGAAGGTTGCGAAACTCTGAGTCTCTGAATCTAGACTTCTCCTAGCGTAGGATTTCCTAGAACACCTAATGTAGTGTAGGGTTCTCTCCTTTACGCCATAAGCAGAGTCATGGAAAGATTAACCGTAGGAACCCATGTGATTCAGCATGTCACTGTAATCAAACAAAATTGATATTGGAAAAATTTCTAGGGTAAAATTTCTCTTGTCAAGAATTTGCAACATAGTGAAGATATGGTCTTCCTGTTCTTCTCTAGGCTTAAAGGAAATCAGGTTATCTTCAATGAAAACGCTGATAAATTTGTTTAGGAGTTCATGGAAACTCAATTTATTAAATCCATAATGCTGTTGGGTCATTGATGAGACTAATTCAAAATCATAAATCTAGCATGACCGAGTCGTGCACGAATAGCAGTCATGGACATGTCCTGCTCTTTCACCCGTCACTAATGGCAGCATGATCTTGAACCCGATCTTGTCAATACATGGAGGAGAGTAACGGTCGTAAATGGTGATTTGTTTAAAATCGACGGTAGTCGACACATAATCTTATGTTACCGCCCTTCTCCATGAAGGTTCTTCTGGAGTGTAAGGAACAATTTTGGAATAATCCGTTGGTTATGCCTAAAAGGACTTTAGTAGTCGTGTGTTACTAACAACTAGAAAATTTTAGCAATCATGGCTAACAAAGCACGTGCTCGAAAAGCATAGATAATTTGTACAGATTTTCCTGATGGAAAATCAAGCTGAATGTATTCAGGAGCCTGAACATTACTGTACATAATTATGAATCGTAGCATGGTGTGCTGTTTATAGTCCATAATTAGGATAAAATTCATCTCGTGTCTGTCCGAGGAAATGCGTTTGCCGCTTGGATCTCATCATTAAGCTGAAGTAAAACCTTCGTATACAAGGGAATACGAAAGGCGTCCTTCATGGTCATGAATATATGAAATATGGTGAAAGAAATGAAAGTGACATCGGCAACGTGACAGTTCTCACTTATGCGCCGGTAATGGTATTGAAATTCTTGTGGCCTGATTAATACATGGCACAACAAAATGGATATACCCTTGGAGGGTACCCTAAATTTCTTAGAAATGTTCCATAGTTGGACGTGAGTCATGTGTCTTGACTCGTTTCTTGGAACTATAAGCATGACATATGTCTTGACTGGTGTCTTGACATGTGTCTTTTGAAAGTATACGTGAGACATGTGTCTTGACTGATGTCTTGACATGTGTCTCGAGACGTAATTCAATAGAACTACAATATTAGGTTATTATGCCAGACTTGGCGGATCGGTTGGACTACTGATCATTTGTATGTCTGATCACGTCCGCGGCCGGAGCCTTGGTTGCGATTTATAGGATAGTTTCTGTTATAGTAGTGGTTACTATCGTCTTGTCTGTCAATTCCATGACGATCATTCTCATGACCGTGATTCACGTAATTATTCAGTTGAGTGGCCGGCTGGTTCCGGTTTGCACTCATATGGCTGAAATGACAGCCGAATGACGTGTGACATGTAACTAAGAATTAGGGACAATGATTGATGGAAATCGTCTTGATGGTGAAGCATCTTCTCGTCCAATTGCTTTGCTCTGACGCCTTTGTCTTCGTCTTGTAGGACCTCCAGGTTGTGAACAGCATCCGCATCTCGTAGCGTCTCCGAACGTCAGCAGCATCAATCTTTAGTAACATCTCCAAGCTATGAGCGGCATCAAAAATTTGTAGAGTATCAGCAAGTGGAAGTACGCACATGGGATAAGGTACATGGAGTACACATGGAATGTACATGAAATGATCGGTATGGGGTCGATCATTTGTCATGATTTTAGGAAAGTATACCGGTTAAACGGTTAGGAAAACCATCATGATAACCTGGCAGTATTAGCATAGACATCATTCTGGTTATAACGGAGACGTTAAAGTGTGGTTACACAAAATTCAACGATGATTTGCCTGACAGCATGATCAATGAAAACCAACCATGACTATCATGAAAGCAGAACTCAATGAAATCCAACAATGTCTTGCGTGAAAGCATAAATAACAAAAGAGGCGTAAGACGTAATCAACATGAAGATGTAATCATCATGAAGACGGAATTATCATGAAGGAACATAAAACGATCTATCATAAAGGAGTGTATAACATAATCAGCATGAATCCGAAGTTAACCATGACAGTATGAAAACATACTTGACATAAAAACATAGTAACTTATGAGGGGACATGAAAAAAAAATTTTATGCCAATAAATCATGAGAAAAAAATTATGCAAGAAAACAGTGCATGAATGCGTAATGTTAGTTGATAAAAACCTTTTATATGTGCGAGGGGACGCCTATGGGTCGGTCCCAAAACAAAAGATATGGCGAGGGGACGCCTATGGGTCGGTCCCAAAGTTAAAAGTTTCGATAAAAGCACATGCGAATAAATAGGGCCAGTCCTGTACCAACCATTACTTAGTCATAATCCCTGCAACAATGATACATGAAACATAAATAAATGAAACTCATCTGTCAAAACTTATCAGAATTTTTTTTTTATGTGACAAATTATGAACTACTGGGGTTCAGTCCACATAGCCACAGTTCACGAGGAACATTATGCATGAAACAATGACACATAACTAAATATGAATGACGGTTGTCCATCCATATTAGTAAAACAATATCGATGAAAACATCAAGGTTAAAACCTCAAGGTGCTGAAAACATCATGGTTAAAACAACAATGTGCTGAAAACGTCAATACGTAGAATGACAAACGTTCGCTTAGGAAGCTCCTGGTGACTACCCACTAGTCACAGGTCAAGTTTTAGAGCCTACAGGTCGAAGCCTTGGCTCTGATACTATAATTGTAACACCCCATTTTGATAAATGGAATGTCACGCGTAATTATGGCGTGTCATCAAAGCATACAAGGATAAATGTCTAAAACATTACATGACCATAGGGATAACCGGAATCAAACATCGGTCCCCAAACATAAGCCCAAAACATAATAAAACAAAGAAACGAATGAAATACTAAACAAGCATAAATGTATGAAGGCAAAAAGGAAAAGAAGTCTCTAGCAGCTTCCATCCTATGCACATCCTCCAAATGCTCGAGTCTTTCCCAGGGTACCTGCCGTTTGGGACATGGAAAGGAAAGTAACGGCTGAGCAAAACGCTCAGTGCACGGATATGGACATAGTATAAGTGACTAAAACATAAATAGAGACTTAATAGCAGCGGAAATGTATAAGTCCTAGAAAACCTGGAACATGTTCATAAAACTGGTTTTATAGTTTGAAAAGCCTTATGTTTATCTTATGAAAACTGTTTAGCATATTTTACCATTAGCCAATATAGGTCATGAAAATCCACCGTGCATGAATACTTGGAGGGGTGACCTCATCATGCAAATTAGAGGGGCTTCCTCTAATTTAATGTACTGGTTCTGGGTAGGAGGGATCAGCTCCTTGTGAAGGATGCAAGGCACACATCACATTCACCATGAAATCCTGACTGAAAACATGTAACTAGGATGCACCCATATGCCCCACATGATAAATATAATATAAATGGCCAAAAGCTGAAAGGGACGACACGAGCAATCACTCCGCCGTGGTGAAGTCATAACATCAGTGCCTCTAATGTTATGGTTATGGTACCTCCATAACTAGGTGAAATTGGTCATGCATGTATATGGCTATAGGTATTCTTAATTAAACATAAGCGATCAAACACGTAACTTATACTACGGGAAAACATTTGGCTGCATACGGGGAATCCTAATAAGGAAAGAATGTCCATACTGAAAGGACGGGAATCCGTACCTTATGTCCAGTGAACGAAGAAGATGAACTGAGAGGAATCCTACTTCCGAATCACTAGTGCTACATAAATACATACATGAATAAGTATTTGCTTACCAAATACGTAGCTGGTTTTATGTCATGTCTTAGCTTATTTTATGTATTCTTACCATGTTTTACTGTTTTTAAGCCTTAAACCGTGTTTATCTTATATTCTGTTTAATCTGATTAAGTATTTCTGGTATTTCATGTGTTATTATACTTACTATGTAATAATAAGTAACTTTCCAAAAATAGCAGGTTTCCTAAAATAGAAAGTTTCCAAAAATAGAAAGTTTCCAAAAATAGAAAGTTTCCAAAAATAGAAAGTTTCCAAAAATAGAATTACTGCTTAAAATAGATAAGTTTCTAAAAATAGAAAGTTTCCATAAATAGATCAGCTGCCTTAATTAAATAAGTTTCCATAAATAGATTAGCTGCCTGAAATAAATAAGTTTCTAAAAATAGAAGGTTTCCATAAATAGATTAGCTGTCTTATTTAATTAAGTTTCTAAAAATAGAAAGTTTCCATAATTAGAAATAAGCTGGTTAAATAAGCTAAGTATATAAGCCTAAGTGTTTTCATGATTATTTTCTTTTTTCATGATTATTTTCTAAGTCATATGTTATAATGTATAGTTTAATAATTATTCCAGTCGGTTTGGCCAAACTGAAACCCCTTTGGGTTCGGTGTAGCCTGCGGCCAAAAACAAACACCCCTTAAAACATACTTTTGATTTTATTTAACCCCAAATCATGTTAGATCCATGTTTATTTATTAGGTTTTTGTAAAAACATAACATGTTCTTGATTTATTAAATGATCAAATCAAAAGTAAAGGTTTAAAAAGGATTTACCGAATTCGTGTATCAAAAGGATGAAGAACACACACGATCACCAACTACAATTCCAAGATCCAAGATCACAAACCACCTCCTTGTGGTGGTTGTAAGGTGGCGGCACAAAGAAGAAAGGGAAGGAGGGTTTTAGGGTTTTTTCTAAAATCTTCTGTGAATGAAAAATGAGTAGTGTAATTTTCCTTAACCTCCTTTTAGTAAAAATTGATGGGCTAAGCCCATCCTCCCTCCTTAATTTCGTGGTAATGGGGCCCACAAGGGGTAACCCGAATGTTTTCCGTGTCTAATTAATAATTATGTTCTCGTGTTCGTGTTTTACGTGTTTGTTCGTGTTTATTTGTGTTCGCGTTTTGTGTGTTCTCGTTAAATAATTACCGTGACCTAATATATTTATTTACGTCGTAATAAATATATATATATATATAATTAATAATAGTTCGTGATTTAATTACGTTCGTGATTTCATGATCGCATGTTCGTGATTAATTATTGTCAAATAATCATTGCGTGTTCGTGCGTAGTAAATACTTATCGTGTACTAACACGTACGTAATATGTAATATCCTAACATGTAAACGTAATCGTACTATAAAAGGAAAGTTTTAATCTAATACGTACGATCTTAAGGGTACTATTCATGGTAAAAGCATGCGGGTTTTACATTTACACTCAATGTCATTACTACCTTGTAGTTGACTTTCTTAATCCGATTTATTAGAGTGTGAATGCACCATTTTTGTGTTTGTAACATTATACAAAAATACATAAGTTTACAAAAGGACTTGTAGTAATGTGAGAAGTATGTTGAGACAAAATATGATTAAAAGTAACTTGTACATTTTACGTTATGTATTACAAGTTATATGTTTGTCATAAACAAAACAAACAAGGATGTATAGATTAAATATCGTAATATTTGCACTAACAATCTCTCCCTTTTTTATGATGACAAAATATGTAAACGTAATAGATAATAAAGTGTAAAAGTTAATTGTGTCCTTACCATTCTAAAAATAACATCTTCATTTACACTCTTCTTCCCGTGTTGTCGAAACAAAAAGGTGAGGATAAAAGAAGAATCATTTTAGAGAGATTTTAAGATTAGAGAACTTTATAATGAAAATCTAGATAGAAAATGATTTTCATATACTCCCCCACGGTTTATACTCCTCCTAAGTTGAAGAACCGGGAAATACACGGATTATGAAAACCTACAAAACAAAGGTTAGAAAGAGATAGATAGAATGAGTGATAATTATGTAAACAGAGACGATAGTGGGAGAAATAGATTGATGCAATGTTTGTTTAAGACCCATCACAAATGACTAGAATAATTTGCAAGTGCTCCTCACTGTTTTATGTTGATCACTAGTGGATCCATGGATCAAATAAGAGACTTAACCTGCATCAAGGTTATATGAGAAATATAATAGATGTAAAGACACAAAGAGGTGTGCTTAACATGCATGAAAGTTAGATGAGAAAGAAAGTAGATGTAGAAACAGAAAAAAGTGTTCAAGAGTAAGAATGATGATGAATTAGTGCATGCTCCCCCTTGATGGTTGTTCTCTCTTGTTCGAGGCGTCAAGTGATGATTAAAAGGAAATAATGGAAAACAGTGTTCATCCTTGAACTGGATAATGCATGACAGGTGCATTCCCATGATATAGGGCGTCAAGATGAACCTACAAAACAGAAACATAGCGCAAAAGTTTATAAGACATGTCATATCCTTTGATATAACCTCCATCCTTAGAAGAGTTTCCCATATACATTCAAATGCATATGATGATGAACCTATAATATAAAAGTAGTTAATGCAAAATTCGTGTGTTACACAACAAGGTGTGTATGATAGTGACCCTGCAAGAAAATGATTAACACAAAACATATATTCCGAAGATGTTGTATAAGATTTAATCAATAAAGACTCAACGGAAGCCCCCCCTTGCATGAAGCATCGATAAAATAAGAAATGGCAATGAGCTACAAAAATGGGTTAGACACGTGCTACAAAACAAAGTTAGTATACAAGTGTACTTATATAACAAAGTCACACACTAACAAATAGTTTGAGTATGAAGAGGAGATACTCAAAAATAAGATTTTAACTTTTATATTTGTCAAAATTTTTGGCAAGTTAAAAAAAGGTAAGTGGACTTATAGATAGAAAAGAGAGCCTAACTTATTTTTTGTGACAGTGAATATTATGATGACCAATAGAGAAAAGATATGCCCACACTATAAGTAAATACTTGAGAATACCTACTCTACAAATGTTCTTGGATGACTTCTAGGAGAACATGAAGATGACAAGGAAGATTAATATGTCGTTTGCACAGACAATGACAAGAATGACACTTAGAATGTTTGACAAAAATGCCAAAAAGAGCAGAACATGAAAGAGACATAAGAGGGATTTTAGAGCGGAAAACAGAAAAGATGAGGTATGAGCAAGAATAACTATACAAATGTTAACATAAAGATGACAAGCAAGATTAATATGTCGTTTGCACAGACAATGACAAGAATTGAATAGAGAGAAATGTGCAAAAGATCCTATTGAGGGGAGATAGAAGATACAAATTCAAGAATTTGAGTGGTGTTTTATTGTCGACAATGTTTACGAACATTAGAGGACAAGAAAGATGACAAGTTTAATAATTTATGGTGATGACATAAACGTAGCTAAATTGTGTGTCAAAAGAAAGAAGTTGACATAGTAATTTGGTGAATTAGAAACACTTGAAGATAGAAAATATTCTTTGTGCACTTCACTTATAGGGAAGAGGAAACATATGAGAAAGAATGACAATTGCAATTCATAAATTACTTTAATATTTTGGATGAAATAATTAAGTTTTCAAGAAGTAAAGGATGGGAATAATAGTTATTAAAAGAAGAAAGAGTAAAGACAAAGAGATATAGAAAGAGATATGACTAAAAATGAAATTCCATCATCAATATGGTTTGAGCGGTAGAGAGTGAATCAGGTTGACAAGGCGACAAGGTTTGACACGGATAAGGATGTTATGTCTTGTAGCGGGCTTGGGAGAGGATTCAGAAGCTTTAGGAATGGTAGTAACGGAGGTGATTTCTAAAGATTTGAGAGACTTGGATTGTGATGGTGATGAAAGAAAGAATAAGTGGGTTTAAATATAGGGGATTTGAGAAATTTTGAAAGCAAGAATTAGATTTCGAATTAGGAATAAATGGTTATATTGGTGAAAGAGTGTGTGGTACACTTAAATGAACTTTTGAAAAATGAGAATTGCAAGCAAAGGAAAAATAAACAAAAAAAAGGATGCTAAAATTGCGGATCCAAATTAGTGGGCGGCGGACCCAAATGACTTAGGTCCGCAGGGTCCGTGTATCTCTAAGGCAGACAAAAAGAAATGAGAAATGAGGAAGCGATACACGTCACCTCAATATTGTGACTATCTACTAAGAATGAAGATGGAGTAAGGCATAGATTCCTTGAATAATGATTTATAGAATGAACTTCATCTCCTCACAGAATTAGTTGACGAGGTGTTGTGTATAGCGACAATGATCGCACACATGAGGGTGAGAGGTGGATGATAAAGTGGACATCTCATATATGATTAAATCTGTTGGGCTTAATGGATGCGCATTTGAACTATGTCGGTAGGTGCATAAAGTTGATCAAGTTCTTTGAGTCAATGTTTCCTAGAATGAGATGGAATGACACTAGAGGGTGAGTTTTATAGAGAAGGTTTCATGGTTGGTCCATATGAGGGTGGACATGAGGCGGTGAAAGGAAGAAGATGTTTGTGGAATGCCATGATGCAAACTATGTGGTGGAGGTGGTAGAGACTGAGGTATTGAAGCCATAGTTTGACGTGGTAAGTCCTCAAGATTTTCAAGATAGAGATGAGGAGAGGTTGGGTATTGGATATGTTCCGGTTGAAGGGATGTATTTAGGAACAAGACGCAATTTCATCATAACATTCACTTGCCTTTTGACATCACAAAAAAGTGTGCTAATGAGTGTTGGGTTATAGATATTTTGGAGATTTTGATGGTTATTTTATTTGAAGATATGACCTTGTGAATGACTAAATTTTTCGTAAGACAAAGGGATTTGATGAAAACACTTGAAGTGTTTAGTCATGATGATGTTTAGAGAGGAGGCGGACTTCGGTGATGGGATGGAAGAAAGGAAGGCAAGTCCTTAACATGTGAGGTGATGTTGAAGATGTGAAGAAGAGCTTCAAGGGTTTTTGGTTTGTGGTTTAGCGGGTAGGAGAGGTGTTGGGAATAAAATTAGCTACATCACTATGCCGCTGACAAAGGGATTTTGGACGCTGACAAGAGTTATTTGGGCGTTGACAGATTGGACGCTGACAAGAAATATTCAAGCGCTAACAAAGGAAATCCCAGTTATTATCAGCTACTTAGTCAACATGTTATTATACTTAGGAAAAGATATGTTCTACATTGTATTCTTAATATTTATCTTTTCCTAGAATAGTTGATAGATAGCTTATTGTTCAAGACTTCTTATGTTATAAAAGGAGGTCTTAGGGTTTGTCATTGATATAGATTATGAATACTTTCATTGTACTTCATCGTTCATTAATACAAGTGAAAGTTTGGTATACCTTGTGTTTTGTTTTGTTCTTTGATTTAAGTGTTAATTCCGCATAACACTTAGATTGTTATAAACACAAAGTTTCTCTACGTGTTATACTTGAATCAATCTCGATAACACAAACTAAATCGATCTAAGTTTGGGATCAACAAGTGGTATAAGAGCTTGTTGAGGAACTTTGATCAGAAGAACATCAAAACCCTGTTGTAAATATGTTTTTCCACAGAAAGTCTCAGTCACATCATTGTTAGCATAGATCACGAGCTATAGACTATTTAGGACATTGTAACTTGGAGTGACCTCCCTTAGGGGGAGATTGTTGTAAATACGTTTTATGTATTTAGAAAGGATCGGTCACTTCAACGATATATTCAAGTATTGGGCTCGTGATCCAATATGTAAACATATAGCCCACCAAAGCCCACATGTAGGGTGGCTATATAAACCCCCTCCTAGCATGTTAGGAGGGGTTGAACACTTAATCTAATATTTCATCTTTTCTCTCCACCTTCTCACTACTTTCTCTCTCTAAGATCTTCATCTATCTCTCTCTCTAGTAAGCATTCCATCTATTGTATAATCCAAGGATTACGATAAACTGACAATTGGTATCAGAGCCATGGGATGATTGTTTTGTTTTTGTGTTTGTGTTCTTGATTCTCTCGTCTATTTTGATCCAAATTCACACGTACCAATTTTTTTTTTGTGTTTTTATGGTTTAATCTTGATACACTTCATCTACTTATTTGTTGTAGTGATTTGGTATTGTTATTGTGGTTAAAAACACAAAATTTTTGGGTGTTTGATTCATTTTAGGCTTAGAATCTCGAATTGGTTGTGTTATTATACTGTCCGAGAAAAGTGGTAAGTTTGTTCCATAGTACGATATGTGTATTGTGATCGCATAAACCTGAGGTTTCTACTTGCGATCCAATATCACGATCACTAGCACGATCACTCATTGCGATCAAACGAGTGCGATCAGAGTACGATCGTTGGGTACGATCACTAGTACGATCCGAGTACGATCGTTGGGTACGATCACTAGTGCGATCCGAGTACGATTGTTGGGTACGATCACTAGTACGATCCGAGTACGATCGTTGGGTACGATCAAGGAGTACGATCACTCGTCACGATCAAGGAGTGCGATCAATTGTCACGATCAAGGAGTGCGATCACTCGTCAAGATCAAGGACTGCGATCCCCACTAAGATCAAGTGTTGCGATCCAACATTTTTCAAAAAGTTTTTGAAATTTTTTGTAATTTTGACTTGGATTTTTTGGTTTATCGAGGACATAATTTAGGGGATTTCAACATTATTTCTCGGCTTTAACACACTACAACAAATACAATTGCTTTCTTTCATTGATCGATCACAAGTAATCCTTACTTTCATTTATCATCGATTTTCAATGGATTCGTTGAATTCGACATCTCGAGAGGGAGAATTGCATCTCATGCAAAACACAACTAGGGAAAGTGGTATAACGTCTTTTCGACTACTTCAGTCTCATCTTGCAACTCTTTCATGGCTTCAAGAAGGAAGTGAATTTTTGACACTCTTTGGTAAAAATCATTATACATTCATCGATTCAATACTCCTCAACTTGAACCAACTCGCGGAGCAACTTCACAAAGCAGAATTTAATCACTCTACATCAGTATCTGCATATAAAGCTCTTGTGACCAAACTTACGCACTTCTTCCAATTCAACATCGTTAAGTCTGATAATTCAGGGATATGCCATTCATTTTTTCAATACTCACATACCGAGGTTCAAGATTTCTGTGGTACACTGTTGAAATTCATGACATTGGTCTCATCTTCAATTGATGAAAGATCCCGACTTCAGCAAGCGTAGGATAATGGAGTGAAAGAATCTATGATGCAGATACAAAAGGAAGATGGTCATACGGTTGACAATCTGAACAGTGTTCAAGATTGCAAGGGCAAGGAATCAAAAGGAAAGCATGAACCGAGCAGCAAGTCACAAGCACCAACTGTTCAGGTGCCAAGTTTCAACAATATACAGCATGTTGAACATTCCGAACCTAATTATGCCAAACATTGGATGGAAAAGAGTGATAGCGATACCATTTCTGATTCATCCGATGTGAGTCATAATGGGGGAGAAAGTGTTAAAAATGCTAAACATCATGATAAATGCCTTTTGACTGCTTCTTTAAATAATTCTGATTCTGGGATTAAAGAGCTTGAAATGATCGTAGCTCAGCAATCAAAAGATCTTGAGGATGCCAAACTTGAATTTTCGAAGAAAACGAACAATTTTGAAACATATTTTGAAAAACTTGAAAAGTCAAACGATGTTCTTGAACAAAAATTGGATCAAAAAGTTCTAGATTCTAAAGCTGAAAAGGATAATATTTTGAAACAAATTAAGTTGCTAGAATCTAAATTGGCATCCCAAGATGAATTGCTCAAAGAAAATGAGACTTTAAAGGCTCAAGTACAGAAAAAGGTCTTTGCTATAGCTGCGTTGAAAAACGAATTAAGGAAAACGAAAGGAACTAGTGTGGACACTAAGCTTGAAAAACCATCAATCTTGGGAAAACCGCCTCAAATTCAGTCTGTTAGACAACCGACTGCATTTAGATCCGAGCGACCAAAATCCTCGAGACCGCGGTTTGCCTCCCAAGTTGATATGGTTCATCTCTCTAGACCAGTCACTCCACCATCTAGGCCCAATGTGACTAAAACAACTTTTGCAAGACCTAATCACATGTTTGCCCCTAGTCTCCCTAGACATAGTTCAAATGACGTTCGCCATACATTTGGTCTAAGGGAAGCTAAGCTAAAGACACAAGTAAGAGATAGGAATTTCAAACCTAGTCAGATGCCTTCTAGTTTACCCAACACTGCTAACCGTAGCATGTCACATCCTAGGAGCATCAATCAATCATCTAGTAATTCTAGATCTTACTCGGACATTAAATATGCTACTTGTAAAACATGTAGGAAATGTGTCTTTAAAGCCAATCATGATTCTTGTATCAAGAAATAACTTAATGAGGTGAACTCCCGTGCTAGACTTAAAGCCCAGTGGGTAGCTAAAATCAAACCCATTGGTAAAATGTGGCGCCCCACTGGTAGAACTTTCACTCTTGTAGGAAATGAGTGCCCTTTAACTAGGATAGTCTCCGATTCTACTAAGACTAATAGGGAGGAAATTGAAGAGGATGACACATCACTTAAGCCTGAACTTAAGGTTTTCTATAAAAGGAAACGTTTTCCCACTAAGACAAGTGAATCATCTCCTCAGGTCACCTCTAGCACAAGAAAAGAAAACTGTGAACCCCCACTTGCTTCCAAGATAGTTATCGCTAACCCATATCAAAGCATGCAAATTCCTAATAAGAATGCAGGTACCAAAGTACATGTTCAACAAGAACACAGCGGTCCAATCGTTGTATACCATTCAATTAAGGACACTCTCAGAGTTTGGTTGCTGAAGAAGCTGGGAAACAAGTGTCTTAGGGGATTTGCAGTTAAGATCATGCACAAAGGACTTATAGTCACATCACAGACTGTAACTCGTTCATCAAAGAAAGGAAAGTTTATCGCCGATGATAAACTTATCCTCACAACGAGAAATTAAGTTTTCTCGGGCATGAGCTAAAATTAAAAACATTCGAATTTTTTAAGCTCATGCAAAATGGCTCATAGACAAATCACAGTCCGTGACCCGCTCTTCAGAGAAAGGGAAGTTTATCCACGCAACGATAACTTACCCTCAAAACGAGAAATTAAACTTTCTCGGACACGAGTTTACTTTAAAACTATTCAAAGGTTTTAAACTCATGTACCTGGTTCATCATTAAATATCAGATGATGACCCGATTATCAAATAAAGGAAAGTTTATCGCCGATGATAAACTTATCCTCACAACGAGAAATTAGTTTTTCTCGGGCATGAGCTTATGTTAAAAACATACCAAGTTTTTAAGCTCATGCACAATGACTTACAGTTAAAAATCAGACTGTAACTCGGACTTCAATTTTAGGAAAGCTTATCTTTAAAGATAGCTTATCCTCGTAACGGGAAATTAAATTTTCTTGGTCATGAGCTTGTATTAAAACATTCCAAGTTTTAAGCTCATAAAGTAAATTGTATCTTTTAAATAAGAGAACTTTTCTTCTTAAACGAGAAATTCATCTTTCTCGGTCATGAGCTTTACGTTAAAATATTCAAAAGTTTTTCAAGCTCATGAAACCGACTTCTAAGTAAATGTCAACTTAGGACTCGTTCTTCAGTTAAAAGGAAAGTTTATCGCCGATGATGAACTTATCTTTAACAACGGGAAGTTTACAACTTCTCGGACTTGAGCTCGTTTTGTACGATATTCAACATCTTAAGCTCAAGTAATTGGTTTCCAAACTTTAAACACAATTTTTCGAGAATTTCTCAAAAGGTTTTTCAAAATCTTTTAAAATTGTGTGTTCAAAATGTTTTAATAAAAAGAACATGTCTTATGTAATCGATAATATTTACGAACCTAGAAATGTCGTTCACTAATGACACAGGGTTGTAAATAAAGTTTGAGCAGAAGTTTAAATGATTTAAAACATGTTCAAAATGGCTTGCTATTATTTCAGATAGTAACCCGATTTTCATACTCAAGTCAAGCATTTCACCGGAAAGCTTTGACTCAACAACGGGAACTAATTTTCTCGGGCATGGTTTACTTTATAACCATGTAAGGGATTGTGTTTACGTAATAACACAATCTAACACGAATTTATGTACGTGTCAGTGCATTTATTTGTTAAAACAAGAGAAATCTTGTTTTTATGAAGTTATCATCTCCACCAACCGTAGCAATTTACAATTGATTTACATACTCGATGATGCGACTACTCAAACGGTGACTACAACTCTTTCAATAGAACACGGGTCAACAATTGAGGGGGAGCAATTGTCCAACATTCAGAATCTTTGACGCCAAAAGTGCCAAGTTCACATATTGGTGTCAAGACAACGATATCAATCGTACACATGGAGTTAAAAGATAACTTCAGACGTGACGAGGCGACCAACACTCGTGAACAAGAACCATGTGATTCTATCATATGATGTTCTCCATCATTCAGGTCCAACCTCGTAAATTGCTAATCTTGTGAATACATTATCATATATGATCTTTGCACGTGATAAATACCTTACACTTGTGTTTAAAAGGTATTTAATTTATGTTTCAAGTACACCCTCATTTATTTGAAGGGGAGCTTGTGAAAATCATGAAGATAATTGGATTTACATTCTTCTTTCCAAATTTTCTTTAAATGCTATTAAATCAATTGATATTAAAAACATCGATTGGGTTAATATTTTTAATATGGGGGAGAAAATGTGATTTAATATGGGAAATGATTAATCAAAAATGGTTTGACTTAACGTGATGGCTCATCCTGACATGTGCGAAATGTTTTCGAATATCGTGGCATATGTTAAGGGGGAGCAAAATGGATTTGGATATCAAAATGGATTTCATGGTGACATACACTTACCTAAAACATCTCTATTCACGACGATGAAGATTGTGGTGACATAAGGATGGTAGGATAGGTTAAAGTCTAATGATTCTTCTAGAACCGGAGGAATCTTCCCAAGGACATTCCATAGCTAGAAATAGTAGTCCTTAGGAAAGATGGAGAAAGATTGTGAATGTAGCTGAATGCCGACCAAGTACTTAAGTTAGCACTGGAACAATCACAATAAGGTGCTAGTTATGACGTATTGGTAAGCATTGAAGGGGTTGAAGAATGAAAAAGAATTGTAAAGATAAAGGGTGTAAAGAAAGAAGCCCTCCTTACAACCTTAGGCAGAAACCGGGTCAATACATATGCTATTGAGATCATTTTTCAATGATTCTCGATATTGAAGATAGACATCATGGACCCAGTGATGCAATGCACAACCCATCCCAGCTAACTCAGATATCTCTCAAAAGATATTTGTTTTAATCACATAGAGACAACGCATTATCTGTTGATTTATTCACTCCGAATAAATTAGTATTGAAATGGTGGCACTCCTCTCCAGCCTCCGATCACTAAAATCCAAAATGCACGATCGAGTCTAGAGCCATTTGAGATCATCAAATATCTCATTAGGATACACTTTCATAATTCCTTGCTTCTTCACACACTGTGAAAAGAAAGAAAGATTTTAAGAGTCCTACGCAAAATCTTCATGATCTTGCCTGAACATCCGAGTAATACGAAAGTATTTACAATGAAGATGGAAATCCTTCTTGAGCGAATATCAAAAAACTCATGGTAGGTGACTTTTGCAATTCTTTATGAATCAAACTTGTGATAATTGGAAAGCAACAGTGGTTTAATTCTTAACTGAATTTAAACACGTTCCAGGCCTCTACGCAATATCTTAGTGGTCTTGCCAGAACACTCAGAGTGATACCTCAGTGTTCACAGTGATGAGTGGAAATCCTTCTAGTGTTAACCTCAAACAGCACTTGGTAGGTAACTTGCAAGATTCTATACGAATCAAGCTCGTGACAACTAGAAAGCAACGATGGTGCGGTTCTTAATTGAATTTCACTTGTTCCAGGAACATGAATTGACGGCTTCAAATCATGCGGATATTATTATCCAAATGATTCACTCTTTATGTTCGCAGTCAGCTTTGGACGGTCGAATAAAGAGAACGGGTTTACCCTCGAAATCTTGTCAAGGAGGTTCTTAATTGAAACTACCTGTCACAAGTACGATATTTTATATGATCCAACGGTCTTCACCGACCGGAGGTAAAATGCTACCGAATTAGAATGAAATGTTCAAGTCCATTTCATCCGTGTATATGTTTTGTTGCTAACTGTCTTATGCAGCGTAACAAGAAGGTGGCATTGCGGTGTCCTCTCCAGAGGAAGTTGTCACCACATGCTTATACTGTATGCACTTAATACTTCAACAAATTCAAGAAAGTCTAAAAGTCAAGTCTTCCGCTGTATCAAATTTTGAAGCTTTAAACAATTTATAAAAGTATAATTATGTGGAACATGAAGTCACGAGGAGGCAAATTTCACAAGTGATGAATGCACAAGGTCAAGGCAAGGATACATGCTCAAGACTAAAGTCAAAGATCTCATTAGCATATTCACAAGAACAAGATCGAAGACTCAAGCATAGTATGCTAGGTTTAAGATTTTGTAAAATGGTGTGACCTCCCTTAGGGGGAGATTGTTGGAAATACGTTTTTCCAAAGAAAGTCTCGGTCACATCATTGTTAGCATAGATCACGAGCTATAGACTATTTAGGACATTGTAACTTGGAGTGACCTCCCTTAGGGGGAGATTTTTGGAAATACGTTTTTACGTATTTAGAAAGGATCGGTCACTTCAACGATATATTCAAGTATTGGGCTCGTGATCTAATATGTAAACATATAGCCCACCAAAGCCCACATGTAGGGTGGCTATATAAACCCCCTCCTAGCATGTTAGGAGGGGTTGAACACTTAATCTAATATTTTATCTTTTCTCTCCACCTTCTCACTACTTTCTCTCTCTAAGATCTTCATCTATCTCTCTCTCTAGTAATCATTCCATCTATTGTATAATCCAAGGATTACGATAAACTGACAAACCCTAATTTTTCAAAAACCCTAAAAACATCATGTCGACCTTAGAAAATCAAAGTTCAGGATCCTCAAACCATAACCTTAAAATTCCTATGCTTGACCCTGATAACTTTGAAATCTGGAAGTTCAATTTTGAGCAATATCTCCAAGTGGACAACTATGTTCTCTGGGAGGTTGTTGAGCTTGGAAACAAGTTCAACCAGACTCAAAAGATATTGGACTCTGTTGACAAAAATAGAACAACCAATGCTAAGCCTGAGGATTTACTTCCTAGACCTAAAGATGGAAGAGCCACCTTAGCTGCAGAGATAGCCAATAGAAGGCTTGACATGAAGGCATTGAGCATTCTCAAACGGGCCCTTGGAAGCAAAAACCAACACAAATTCAGGAAGTATGAATCTGCTAGAGAGCTTTGGGAAGCCCTTGAGATCACCTATGGTGGTAATGAGGACACTCTCAAACAAAGGAAGAAGAAGCTGGGAATGGTGTTCATAGTCTTTAAAGCTCGACCTAATGAAAAGTTAAAACGAGGTGAGAAGTCTTCTTTAAGACATTACTAGCAAGCTGGCATTTATGGAAACTGAGTTTGAAAATGATGATGTTAATGCTGCTTTCCTTGGAGCTCTTAGAGATGGTTGGGAAATTCATGCCAATTCAATATTGGCCACACAAGCTTACAAGACTATGACCTTTTATGATATCTACAATCAATTGAAGGTCATAGAACCTGAAGTTCTGCTTAAACAAGGAAGTAAAACACCTTCTGGAAGCATGGATTTTATTTCCCACCATGACTCTTCAGACGCTGACAACTCTTGCTTTGTCAGTGGCTAATCTTCTCATGACAATGGCTCATCAGACGCTGACACATACAATCATGCTTCACCAAATCTTAAACCTGTAGGAATTGATTTGGATACCGTATGTGCCTATATTGCTTCTTTGCCCCATGGATCATCAATTTCTTTTGAAGATCTTCAGCAAATTAGTGATATTGATATTGAGGAGATTGATATCAAGTGGAACATGGCTCTTAGCAGTATAAGAGCCAGTAGGTGGAACAAGTGATTTGGGAGAAAAATGACTTTCAATAGCAAAGAGACTACTGGATTTGATAAATCTAAAGTTGAATGTTACAATTGTCATAAAATGAGACACTTTGCTAGAGAATGCAGATCTCCAAAGAGGAATGATGGAGGACATAATTCTAGACAAATCATCTAGGTTGAAGATGTTGAGCCTAAGGCCATGGTAGAAATGCAAGGAATTGATGGCGTTGGATTTGATTGGAGCTTTCCGGACAAGAAAAAAGTGGAGAATCAAGATTTTCTTGCTAAAAAAGATGAAGAGCATGTTCAATATGCTCTCATGGCCAGATCCTCTTCTTCATTAGATAATGAGGTATATGATGTTGCTTTTTGTAGTAAGGGTTGTAGACTTAATACTGATAAACTTAATAAAGAAATTTTAAAGCTAT
This sequence comes from Glebionis coronaria, assembly GCA_025667525.1. Classification (NCBI taxonomy): domain Eukaryota; kingdom Viridiplantae; phylum Streptophyta; class Magnoliopsida; order Asterales; family Asteraceae; genus Glebionis; species Glebionis coronaria. The sequence continues at coordinate 471,898,833 of CM046879.1, forward strand.
AATTTGATATTCTTAGGTTGAATATCACTATTTCAAACTACAAAAGGGGGCTTGCACAATCAGATGAGATGGTGTAAGAGTATAAGGACATGGAATTTAACCTAAAAGATCAAATAACTGTCCTTAAAAGGGATCTAGAACTTAGTTCTGAAGCAAAAGCTTCTTACATAGAAGGTAATAATGATTTGAAACTAAAGCTAGATGAGGCAATTCAAAATAGAGAGAATGTAGGGCTTAAAATTGAAAAGTTTTAAAAAGCTAGTCAAACCCTAGAGAAAGTTATAAGTGAACAGAGAAATCCTAAAGACATGTCTGGGATTGGGATACATTCTAAGGAGTATGATGCTGTTCCACCACCAACAGGTGACTTCTATGGAGTTCTTAAGAAATACTTTTCTTAGACTGGTATTCCAGAGTTCCAAGTGGAGGAATTTACTCCTCCACCATGTATGCTCACACCAATTGAGGAATACAAGCAAAGGGTAACTGACCTTGACCTTTGTAAGAAAGCCGACCATTCTCTCTTTGTTAAAGGAGGACTTCTTAGTGATGAACAGACTGACCCTAAACCCATTGTCATCACTAACCCTACTACTCGTAAACCAGTTGACCTTGGCTCATAAGGTAAAAACAAATCTAGTGTTAAGTATGCTGAAATGTATAGAAAACCTAGATCACCAAAGAGTCAAGCTAACGTTAATGGGACTGGATTTTATGAACCTAGACCTAAGGTTATGTCTAGAAAGGCTTGTTATACATGTGGGAGATTCTCACATTTGGCTTATAGTTGTGTCAGCGGATACAAACGAGCCGCTGACAATTAGTCAACCATGGTCAACCCAAAGCCTTATGTTCATACTAGACCACATGCCACTAGACCAGCTCCTTATTTCTCTCAGGCAGCTAACATCCAAGGCCAAAGACCCTTCCAAATGACCAATACTTGGTCTAACAAACAGTGGGTTCCTATAGAAAACCCTAATTCAAACGCTAACAGGAACAAATCATCAGCTGACAGGGCAAAACCAGCCGCTGACAGAATTAGGTTTGGTATGAAAATGCCACAATTAGCAGCTGTTAGACCCAATGTTAGACCTAGTAATAACAAGTATTTACAACCTAAGGGACAGGGATCTAAGGCATCATCCAACCTATCATGGAGACCTAAACAAGACCATTCATCAACTTTTAATGGGATCTCCATAACATGCAATAGGTTTAAATATCTTGAAAAGCAGGTTGGAACAAACTGGGTGTTTAATGTTCAAAGGGATGAATAGGGGGTTGTTACAAGAAACAAGTCTATTCTTGTTGAACAACCAAATGGATCCAAGTCTACTAAGGCTTGGATTCCCAAAGAAAACTTATTTGTTTTCTTTATGTGCAGGGCATTCCAAAGCAGGTTAATGATTATGGATATTGGGATAGTGGATGCTCAAGGCACATGACTAGAAAAGAAGACTATTTGAAAAACATTACTCCTATTCTAGATGGTGATAAAGTGTACTTTAGAGGAGGATTCGGGACAATATCTGGCAAAGGCACTCGTATCACTAACAACTTGAGGTTTGATGAGGTCTTTCTGGTAAAAGAACTTGACTATAACTTGTTTAGTGTGTCACAAGTATGTGACAACAAAAATAAAGTTCTTTTTACTGATAATGAATGTTTAGTCTTGAGTAAAGACTATGTGTTACCTGCTGATAAGTTCATTGAATTTAGAACACCTAGACATAAGGACATTTATAATGTTAATTTACAAGGGATTAAAATGAGTAATAACTTGTCATGTCTATATGCTAAAACTTCAGCAGATGAGAGTATCTTATGGCACAGAAGGTTAAGGCACATTAACTTTAAGAACATGAATAGACTTGTGAGGCATGATCTTGTAAGAGGATTGCACTCAAAAGCATTCCATAATGATCATAATTGTGTTGCATGTCTTAAAGGCAAACAACACAAGTCCTCATTTAAGTATAAGAGTGTTCATTCCAGTTTTAAACCACTACACTTGCTTCACATGGACTTATTTGGACCTACTAATATAGAGAGTTTAAATGGCAAGTCATATTGCTTTGTGGTCACTGATGATCATTCTAGGTTTACATGGACTTTCTTCTTAGCTAAAAAGAGTGATACTACCAAAACCTTAATTAATTTTATTAATCAAATGGAAAAGAAATCAAGGTTTACGGTTAACATTTTTAGAAGTGATAATGGTGGAGAGTTTAGAAATGATCTATTAGATGCCTTCTGTGTGGATAAGGGGATTACTAGGGAGTTTAGCATAGCTAGAACTCCACAGCAAAATGGTGTAGCTGAAAGGAGAAATAAAACTCTTATTGAAGCAGCTAGGAACATGTTAGCAGATGCTAAGTTACCCATTGCATTTTGGGTTGAGGCTGTGAATACTGCTTGTTATGTTCTGAATAGAGCCTTGGTCAACAAGATTCACAATAAGACCCCCTATGAGCTCTTTTGGAATAGAAAACCTAATATAGATTTTCTTAGACCCTTTGGATGTCATGTAGTGATACTTAATACTAGTGACAACCTAGGTAAGTTTAATTCAAAAGGTGATGAGGGATATTTTGTGGGTTATTCTATGAACAATAAAGGGCATAGGGTTTACCACAAAAGAGATAAAGTCATAACAGAAAATGTACACGCTGACTTTTTGGAGAGTAAACCTAGTGATCCTACTAATGGACCAGACTGGCTTTTTGATTTAGAGCCATTATCTAGGTCCATGAATTATTTGCCTGTTACTAATCCAGTTGTCTTGGAGACCTCTCCAAAGATTGTGGAAGAAACTATTGTTGATAATACAGGTATTCAAGCTACAAAGGTGCAAGGATCATAAGCTGATGAGTTCACTCCCACATTTTCTTTTGTGAATTTCCCCATTTGGAGTGAAGAATTAATTGAGGCATCTACTGTTGTAAGGGAAGTGGAAAGAAAGAAACAAAAAGAGCAAGTCAGTGAAAGTGTTTCATCCGCTGACAAAAGTAGTTCAGCCGCTGACACACCTGATTCAAACGCTGACACACTGCTTTCATTCGCTGACAAAGATGTGCTTGAACATGGTGAAAATTTCATACTCAATGAAGGTGTCAGCGTCACAAATCCAAACGCTGACAATGCTCTTCATAGTTCAAATGAGTATGAAAATCATGATGGTGAGGATCATGGCGTCTTGGAATCTACAGTGCATGACAACACATTGTTTGGGGGAGGAATTCTTACAAAAGTATCCAAAGCTCACCCTCCTACCCAAATCATTGGTCCCATCAATTCACCAGTTCAAACAAGAAGAAAGAGGAATCCTAGAGGAGGATTCATTGCCCACATTCACAAAAAGGATGATACCCCTTTGGTTTAAGACTGTTTATTTGCCTGCTTTCTATTACAGAATTAACCCAAGAAGATTTTTAATGCTCTCCAAGAACCAAGCAGGGTTTAAGCAATGCAGGATGAGCTTCACCAGTTTGCAATTCAGGATGTTTGGGAGCTTGTGGATTGTCCCAAGCATGTGAGACCTATTGGAGCACGTTGGGTTCTAAGGAACAAGAGAGATGAGAGAGGTATTATGATAAGAAACAAGGCAAGACTGGTTGCTCAAGGTTACACACAAGAAGAAGGCATTGACTATGAAGAGGTTTTTGCACCTGTCGCTAGAATAGAAGCAATAAGAATTTTCCTAACCTATGCTTCTTGCATAGGTTTCACAGTCTACCAGATGGATGTCAAGAGTGCTTTCTTATATGGCACAATTCAAAAGGAAGTGTATGTAATGCAGCCTCCTGGTTTTTAAGATTCAGAGCATCCAGGCAAGGTTTATAGAGTTAAAAAGGCCATGTATGGTCTTCATCAGGCCCCTAGAACTTGGTACGGTACTCTTTCCACATACTTGGTGGAAAATGGTTTCAAAAGGGGGGCCATAGATCAAACTTTGTTCACAAAAGAAAAAGGGAAGGATTTTCTTCTTGTGCAGGTCTATGTTGACGATATCATCTTTGGTTCTTCTAACCAATGGATGAGTGATGATTTCTCCAAGCTGATGACCGACAAATTTCAAATGAGTACAATGGGAGAGATGAACTTCTTTCTAGGTCTTCAAGTCCAACAGAAAGAAAATGGTATCTTCATCTCTCAAGACAAATATGTAGATGAAATTTTGAAGAAGTTTGGCTTTTCCCCTCATGAGAAACGGGCTAGCACACCCATGGATAAGGAACACCCCTGGGGAAAGATTGGAGATGGAAAGGATGTTGATGTCAGGCATTATAGATCAATGATTGGTTCATTAATGTATCTTACTGCCTTTAGACCTGACATCATGTTTGCTGTGTGTGCATGTGCACGTCATCAAGTGACTCCCAAAGAGTGCCATCTTCATGCTGTTAAAAGGATCTTTAGGTATCTTAGGTGCTATCCTACTTTGGGATTATGGTACCCTAAATATTCTCCATTAGAGCTTGTGGGATATTTAGACAGTGACTATGGAGGAGACAACAATGATAGGAAATCCACAACTGGTGGATGTCAATTTCTTGAGAGCAGACTTATTTCTTGGCAATGCAAGAAACAAACAGTGGTGGCCAATTCAACAACTGCTGCATGTTGTGGGCAAGTGCTATGGATTCAAAATCAGCTTTTGGGTTATGGGTACAACTTTATGCATACCAATATTTTTGTAGATAATAACAGTATACTTTGCATTATTAAAAATCATTTACATCATTCTGAAACAAAACACATAGAAATAAGGCATCATTTTATAAGGGATTGTTTTGAAAAAGGTTTAATACATCCAAATAAAATAGACATAGAAGATAATGTGGCTGATCTTTTGACTAAACCTTTTGATGTTGGGAGGTTCCAGTACTTGGTAACAAGTATTGGAATGATCAATCCATGAAATATGTGTTTTTGAGTTTATTTTATAATATGTACAGGATATGCATTGTTATTATCTCATGTAAATGTGTTCGATTTTCCACTATATTTTCTAACGCTGACAAAGGCATTTTATCCGCTGACACGAGGATTTAGCCGATGACAGCCTATGTTAGTTTTTGTGGTTTTTCATCTTATCATGCAGGCATTTTGAGCATTGTGCAATAGGATACAGAGTTGCTTATGGACTTCATAGCTATGAAGAATATTTATTTATGATGGTTGAAATGTTTACATTCCTATCTTGAAATGAAAAATTTATCATATTCATTTCTTTTGCAACCTGTGTAAGTTTAAGGGGAGGTTTAGGAAACCTTTATGTATTTGGGTACTTTTAGAGTGCTCTTATCATAATTCTAAATTGTGTCCACTAGTGAGTAGGAATTAGGAATAATTAAGGCTTTTCTTTTTAAAAAACTGTTGGAATTTCTAATTCCTGAGGCACTATAACATGCAAAGTTGACATACTATGCATGTTTCCAAGACTTTTTGGCCTAGAATTGGGATTGGTTGGTTGGGAGACTTGGTGTAAATAAAAATGGGCTTACCTGGGAGTTACCAAGAGTTTATATGAGATAAATCTACTCTAAAGGACTTACTTTAGCAAGGTTCACTTGAGGACAATTATGTCTATCTTGCTTATGCAAGTGTGTATAATTGGACAGAGAATGCTAATTTCAGTCTGTGTCAGAGATGAGTTATCTTCCTTATGGTAAACCTCTTGGTTAAGGTCTTTTTATTTTATTACTTTTTCTTTTTTGGCCGTTGACACATAGTGGTTCATCCGCTGACAAGCACATTTTCAAATGCTGACATGGCAAATTTACACGCTGACAAATATAGCTGTGACCCGCTGACACTTAATTTTGACCGTTGAAGAACACTGGGTCCCACCTAGTTGTTACTTTTGCGATATTTTGGGCCATAATTTTATGGGATTTGGTAATTTATTTTAAAGCTAAGAGATAAGTTATTCTTTTTCAAGATTTTCATCATTATTTTTTAAATAACTTACCTCTTTTTCAACCAATAGTCTCTTAGCTTACCACCTATATATACAGCTCATACTGTTTAAAACAGGGTAACTTGCTTGATTGTCTCATATTTTATCCATAACCATGCTTTTTCATTTTCCTTCATCCTAACCTTTCACAAACAATTTTCATGGCTCCTTTGTTTAAACCTATTGGTGCTACTTTGGGATTCAGGGATCAACACAACATGGTTCCCTATCTTGTAGCTGATCCTGATCATCATCCCCAGTATACAGGAATGATAGAGTATCTCTTGGCTTCTAATCTAAGGTATGATTTGACCTATGCTCCACTCATTCCTATCACACACATCAAACAGTTTTGGAACACTACTAGTTCTGAAACAGTTGATGGAGTGATTATATTATCATGGACTGTTCATGGGACAAAATGGATAGTTACTGAAGCACTTATTCGTCAAGCTTTGCAGCTTGATGATGCTGATGGTGTAACTACCCTTCCTAATGATCAGTTAAAGGAAGGGCTTCGAGGCTTGGGGTATGATTTGCCCCCTAAGGGAAAAATTAATAAATATTCAAAACAACAATTTCCGCTAGCCTGGAAGTTCTTGATACATGTCCTCCTACAATGTCTTAGTCCCAAGTGTTCATCCTTCAATGAAATCAATCATTCATTTGGTTGTATTCTTGTTTGTATGGCCACTAGGCAAAAGTATAATTTTTCACACATGATTTTTGAGGGCATGTTGCACAATAAGGGTAGCAAGATGACTCTTGCTTACCCTAGGTTTTAACAAATGGTGTTTGAACAACAAGGTTATTGTCGTAGGGATCATGACAATTTTTATAAGATCCCTACTAAAAAAGCTAAAGTTTTTATGTCCATGAACACTAGACCTTTCATACCCTTACCTTTAACTCCTCCCATGCTGGCTGTTATTGAAGCAGCTAACAACCCCCACCCTCACCTTGAACCTGAACCTAAACAAGAACAACAACCACCTTCACCTCACCAAGATGACCCAATGAACCCTACCCCTCAGCCGCTGACACTCGCGTTTCAGCCGCTGACACACACATTTCATCCGTTGTCACCTCACCACCCCAAACACATGTTCACCAATCCACCTCTTCATCTGAACCCTTTGATTTTCTCCTAGAGAAAAGACAAAGGACTACTAGATTATTCTCCTCTAGTAGTCCTAGCCATGAAGCTGAGAGAATTTTTGCCTGATGAATCCATGTTGAGGAGTCAAATCCCATTTTTGGAGGAGGGAAGTCTGCAACCACTATCTTTGTTGGAATTGACGGCTATCTGCATTGGCTTGAAAAAGTTCAATGTAGAACTTGTACAGAAAGTCACTGACCAAGGCCTTGAACTCAATCAATTGAGGGAGATGATAGTTGTTTTGGAAGCTGCTGGATCTAGGAAGAGGAAAGCTATGGTGTTGTCCCAAGAAGATGATTCTTCCAAAGGGGAGGATGAACCTACTGATCCAGCGAATGTAAGTGATAAAGGATCCCATGAAAGTTCTTATGGGACAAAAGAAGTAGCAGAGGCGCTTGCAGGTTTGAAGGAGCAAGCTACTCCTCTTTTGGTTACTCCTATGTAGCAGTCTTTCACAGAAATGATGTTGCAAGCAAGTGCATTTTTAGTCGTTGATGTAACACCCCCATTTTACCTTGACGCAATGGAACATTGATCTGGGGTATTACTTCATAGAACACAAGTCATAATAATAGAAAACAACTCAAAAGAGTGATGAAATCAACTTTCTTTATCTTTCATTGAAAAATCAGAGTTTTACAATATGAGGTTCCCAAAATCTAGAATAGTTTTAGTCTTGTGCCTCTTCAAGCCATCCTTGTGCTGCTCCATGCTATCAGTCACCATTTATCTGAGATATATGCTTAAAGTCAACACAAAGGTCGAGTGAATTCATAGGTTTGTATTAACAGTTTTGAATACAAGTATGTTCTCCGGGCTACGTTGTTATACACCCACATAAAATAGTCATCATACTACACTATGCTCATGCACCGCTACTTGACATACAAAAACCAGTAAATTATCCTTATGCAGGCAGTTCACCAAACTCCTAAGTTAAGCAAAATAAAGTGTATCTGTTTAGCCTAGGTAGGAACCTTCGGCTGCTAGCAAGCGCGACTTGCCCAGATAAGGGATGTCAAACCCCAAATAGTACTATTCACAATATTAGCGCTTATTTTTAAGAAATGATTAGCGGTTCACGATTAAAAAGGGACTTAATGGCAATAGTAAACATAGTGTCAATAATCATACCATACAGTTTTAAAAGCACTTGTATTCCAGTGTTAGCATATATCCCCCTCACGGGTTTTTAAATCATTTATAAAGCATTTAAAAGTGAGGCTATGAACTCACCTTATGTCCATAGAATCCAAGCTATGATCAGATGTATGTCATTCACAGATAAACAACTTGATCATACAAACCACAACTTGGTCTCATAAACAGTTTGATCTCACACCAACCTGGATTAATACATTGTGTATAGTATCAAGTCTTTGATTTTTAGTTCAATGTTGTTAAGTGTTGGTTTAATATTATTTTATTATTATTTGGTTGCAATTCTAGCATCAATGTTCGGGCCATCATACTTAGAAGCCATTCTATAAACGTTTGAGGAGCGAGGGCACTTTAAATCGTAAACCCAACCACTCAGTCAGAACGTAATATCGAGATGGAAAATCTTTGTACAAAGCTCCCTACTAACATGATACTTTCATTACTTCCTCATATTCATGATTAATCTTCACTAGTTTCAAAATTGGCAAAATTAGTCCTTTTGGTTATACTTTGGTATAATTGCACTTTTAACCCTTAAAGTATATAGTTTTAGTATTTGCATTTTAAACCTTCAATATTTAACCTTAGGACCTCAAACTTTACAACATTTATTATTATAGCTTATACTTTCATAAAATGACACTTTTGGCCCAAAATGTTGAATAGTTTCAAAAATGACAGTTTTAGTCCCTATATTTGTAAAAATCACATAACAACCTCAAAAATGGAAAATGATCTAGAATTTTAAAACAAAGTTTCTAAAAATGTTTATAATCATAATAAAAACATTTCTTCAGAATTATAGCTTTTGAAATGGGTTTTTTGCTTATTATTTCATGTAAATTACAAAACTAGGGTTTTAAGACATTTTTAGCTTATAACTTCCATTTAAAATCTTGAAATGACTTAGTTTCTTTTAGTTTATCTTTCTAACATAATTTTGGCATTATAACAACTCTAAGAAAGTATTATAGCAAGATCAAAGCATATCTAACAAAGTGATTACCTAGGATGCTCCAAAATGGCTTCTAATGGCTTCTTATGAGCACATCTTGCTATCAAAGCTTCAAGAGCTTCAATGGCTAGCTTCTAGACCTGGTTTCTGGTATTGGGACATGTCCTAGGACGTATATAGATGTAAAACCCGCATAATATTACCATGAAAAGTACACTTAGTAAACGTACGTACAAATTAAAACTTTCCTTTTATAGCACGCACATGTGTCACGAATATTAATTACATAAATTACGTACGTGTTATTACACGATAAGTATTAAGTACGTGATATTACACGATAATTATTAACCATAATAATTATAGTCACGAACATGAAATCATGAACGTTAAAATCACGAACACCTAATTACTTATGTATTTATTATAATACGATAAATATCGTTTACCTACAAGTATTTAATTATAACACGAACAATTAATTACGAACTAACACGAAAACGCTAACGTACGAACACATAAAATATTAGACACAAAAAACATACTGTTTTCCCGTCCGGGCCCTTATAGCCGTGGACACCAAAGACAAAGGAGGCCCAGGCCAGTTTTGGTTTTAACTAAATAAACAAAAAGGGTAACACCCTTTTCATTCTACAGAACATTGATAAAAAAATAAACCTTAGCCTCCTTTTTGCTCTCTCTTTGCCGCCGGCTATAGCAACACCAAAGGGAGTGGTTGTTTGATCTTGGTAATTAAAAAGCAAGTGTTAGTGTTCGTGTTATTGTCCTCGTTTGATTCACGCATTCGGTAAACCTTTAATTCCTTTCTTTTATTATTTTTAATTAAATCAAGAACACATGAACATGGATAAAAACAAGTAAATAAAACATGTTAGAATCATGGGTATTAAAAAGAATCGGAATTGGTTCGGTTTTTGGTTTGGCCGACGCAAGAACCGAGAGCCGAAGCTCTCGGTGGTCGTGGTATCACCACCAACCGAGACCATAAGGTCTCTGTGTGGGCTGTGGTGTTCGGCAGCAAAGATCAAGGACCCCGACACAAGTCGAGGTGGCCTTGTGGTGTTCTTGGTCTCGGCGCAGCAGTAAGAAACACCACCTGTCAAGGACCGGTGGCTGTTTTTGGTTTAGCAGGGGGAACACACGGCAGCAGCAGGGGACCACCGGCTAACTGTCGGTGGGAACTTGCTGAGCTCAGTGGCTAGCCGAGGCAGGCCAGGGGCAAACCACCGGCTTAAGCCGATGGTGAAAATGAACCAGCAGTGGCAACCGGCTGAGCTGATTCGCCACTGCTAAGGGGGTGTTTGTTTGGTCCGGTTCATGGGGAATTCGGTCCTGTTCACGATAGGTCTAAATTAAAATCACGGGTCCGGTTCACGACTAATTTTTACAAGTTATTATTTTTACAAGTTATATTATTTTTAGCAAGAAAACTAAAATAATTAAAACATGATAAATAATTAATTTAATAAAACATGGACTTAGGTTATGATTATTTATGAAATAATACATGTTTTAACCTAAGTATTTTATTTATTTAATTTAGATTATAGTATTAATTAATTTTTTAAAACATGGGATATAATTAATTAATAAACACGACTTAGGTTATAATTAATATAATATTAATACATGTTTAACCTAAGTTATTTATACACCTTAATTTAATTAAATCATGCTTATATTTAATTAAATCGTATAACTTATAGTTTATTTAATTAACATGCTATTATTAATAAACTATACAAATAATTACATGACTTATGATATTTAACCAGTAAACTTAAGCTTATATTATTAGCTTATTAATCTAGCTTATTTCTAAATATGGAAACTTTCTATTTTAAGAAACTTACTATTTTTGGAAACTTTCTATTTTTAGAAACTGATCTATTTTTGGAAACTTTCTATTTTTTTGGAAACTTTATATTTTAGGAAACCTGTTATTTTTAGAAAGTTACTTATTATTACACAACAAGTATAATAATACAAAAATGTAAGTAATACTTAACCAGAATACTTAGAATACATGATAAACACAACATAACATTAAAATCAGTAAAACAAGACAAGAACATACCAAACAAGCTAAGACATGATATAATCATTTACGTACACAGTAAACAGAGTACCTACACATGTCCCTTATTTATGTAGCATTAGTGAGATCGGAGTAGGACTTTCATTCTTTCGTGTTCTTCGTTCACTGGACACAACGTACGGATTTCTCGTCCCTTCAGTATGGACATTCTTTCCTTATTAGGATTCCCCGTTTGCAGAAAACTGTTTTCCCAGTATTTGTTTTATATGTTTGATTACTTATGTTAGTTTAAGAGCCTAAGCCATATATATGCATGACCAGTGTCACCTAGTTATGGAGGTACCATAACCATAACACTGGAGGCACCAGTGTTATGACTTTCCCACAGCGAAGTGATTGCTCGTGGCGTCCCTTATAGTTTTGGCCATTATATTATATTATCATGTGGGGCGTATGGGTGCATCCTAGTTACATGTTTTACCAGTATTATCAGAGTGAATGCGATGTGTGCTTTGCATCCTTCACTAGGAGTTGATCCCTCCTACCCAGGCTATTTAAATAGAGGCAACCCCTTTAATTGCATGACAAGGTCTCCCCTCCAAGTATTCATGCACGTTGGAACGTCATGACCTATTAGCTAATTAATACAGATTTTACATAAAAACACAAGTGTTGAGTCTTAGGATCTAGACTCATTTTGGATATCATGATCATGATTGTAACATGCACAGCGGAATCATAATAAACACAATCATAACCAAGAACAAGGCTTTCACTAATGAATGATTACTATTAATAAGCTTACTAACTACTACTCATGGTGCCTTATAGGCTTGACACCAGGAGGAACGCATATACACCTCTGGTTTACATTGTATGTGAATGAGTGAATAACCATGTGTGCCTAACCCTCTTTATATAATAGAGGTACTAGGGTTACAACACAACCCTAGCTTACTATAGAAGCTAACTATTTTCTATTAGGTCCTTCATCTCGTTTTGTCATATCAACTCAAGATATCTAAGTCCCAACATCTTCCTCTAGTTGATTTGAAAAAACCAGTAAGCACAAGCTCCCCCTAAAGCTAATATATATGAAGGCTAAGCTTCCCCTTGATCCATGCATTCTTCCCCTTTTTGTCACATCAACTCAAAAGGGATCGTGTTCCCCTTAATAAGTGCATGGCAAATTCAGTAGGCTCCATAGAGAGATCACTGATGAAGAAAATCAAGTATAACGAATTTGATGAAGAAGTGGAATCTCCCAAACTTGTGTCTTATATCTTGCACTAACCACGTGACGTCGAGCTCGAACAAAATCCTCAAATAAATGAGACACTGAGCACAATAACGTAACCCCTTCAAGTGATAGCAAATGTACGCATAGAGCACTATAAAAATAGATCGTACCCCTTCACTAGATGTGCCAAGTCTTCGTCACCATACAAACCAAGTTAGTTATCTTAAAATGGGCCCACATTCCCTTTTAAGATATGATAAGAACACAAAACCTGTGAAAATCAACTACAACATAAAATAAGTGATAATCAAATGTCTTCTTCAATCAATCACCCCAACGAAATGATGATGGCTGAGAACTCCTCCTCCAGTAACAGTAGTGACATCAGACTAGTCACTAAATCAGAGTAGTAGCAATCTTACTTGACTAGAAGGAACCAAAACCGGCCAAAGAAAAGTTAGTATACAACAAGCTAGCATGAACCATCCCCATCTGAAGTCAGCAAGAATATAAGCCCACCAGTATGAACAAACCAGTGGTACGGACCAGTAGGAACCGACTAATATTACTAGGAGGAACCGAGAACACAACCAACATGAATATATGAGACCAGTAGGAACCATCTCTCACCAGTAGGAATGACCAGTAGTAACGAAAACCTACCAGTAGCATCTCAAACCCTTTTTTTCTCTTTTTTTTCTTCACATTCTGTCACCACTGTCGCCAAAGCTGTTGCTGACATCAACAATATTTTCCCTCAATACTTTTAATGACACATAATATGTCACGAATCTATTGTGGTTGCTGTCACTGTTTCAGTACTTAGAAAATAGTATGTGAATAGCCCAATCATGTCCAGCCCAAAAACTTATACCATACCGACGTTCCTACAAATCAGGAATTAAAGTTGCTTCCATGCACACGTTTTAACAGTTGTAGCCCATATCCCATAACATCAGGAAATATAAACGTGTATATCCTGGCCTTTTAATACCACGCGTCTAAATTAAATAGAGATCTTTTTAAGACAAAAAAACCCTAAATACTAGAAGTCAAACCGTATATCCCCAAAAACTTACGCATCTCAGTCAAACTTCTCATAATTATAAAAACCTAAAAGTCAGGGATTTATATTAAACCAATATTTCTTCCATTAAAAGTTGCATCTTTTTCCCTGATATTGGTAACAACTCACGAACATAACCAAAAGATGGAATATAATATTCCTTTCCTTAATTATCTCATAACTGTTTAACCCTAAAGATGGAATAGAATATTCCTTCCTTTATTCTCGTATCCAAAATAAATGAATGAGCAACACATGTATGTGCTATGAATAACAGTAAAAAAATACCCCACGTTTATCATAAAACACGTTATTGGACCAAACCTGAAACTCTGGACCACGTGATCAGAACTCTCATTCATCCTCTACCACTCGTCCTTTCGTACCTCACGTTCAACTGGGACCATCAACATAAAACCAGCAAAGAGTTCGTGTCCTTGATCATGTGACGTTTTGCATCACAAACCAAAAACAGAAACTAACGAGTCATGTGAAACGTACTCATATGGACACATCTTATTTCATGGTATAAGATCTATGATCCGAATCATAAGAACCAGATATTCAGAATCATTGATCAACAGTATTTATGACTAATTCCTACTAGGGTTCATCATTGATCAATGATCAACTCACCAAAGCTAGCAGAATCACCATTATTATCACGAACGTACCAACATGAATTAACAGCAGCAACATAATCTTCTATAACAGCAACATCATGCACGGATTATCTAGGGTTTGTTGGGAAAAACCCTAGATCAACAGCTTTATTAATTCAAAACAGAAAATAAAATGAAAACCTTGTAGATCAACCAGATCGAGCGCCAACAAGCTATGATACCACTTGTTGAGTCTTAGGATCTAGACTCATCTGGGATATCATGATCATGATTGTAACATGCACAACGGAATCATAATAAACACAATCATAATCAGGAACAAGGCTTTCACTAATGAATGATTACTATTAATAAGCTTACTAACTACTACTCCTGGTGCCTTATAGGCTTGACACCGGGAGGAACGTACACGCACCTCTGGTTTACATTGTATGTGAATGAGTGAATAACCATGTGTGCCTAGCCCTCTTTATATAATAGAGGTACTAGGGTTACAACACAACCCTAGCTTACTATAGAAGCTAACTATTTACTATTAGGTCCTTCATCTTGTTTTGTCATATCAACTCAAGATATCTAAGTCCCAACAACAAGTCTTTTCAAACTATAAAACCAGTTTTATGAACATGTCTCCAGGTTACTTAGGACTTATACATCTCCGCTTCTATTGGTCTTTTATGCTTATGTTATTCCATGCTATACTTTTATATCCGTTCACTGGGCGTTATGCTCAGCCATTTTCCTTTCATGTTCCCAAACGGTAGGTACTCAAGGACGCTCGTAGACTTTAAGCGTACGTGCATATGGATTGGAAGCTATCTAGCCTTCTCTACTTTATGCATTTCATCATACATTTTACTACTTATTTCTTTGGACATTGTTCAGTCCTTTTCCTTTACAGTACTTATGTTTGTGTGTGTTGAGCTTATACTTGGACTATCGATGTTTGTTTCCGGTATTTCCATTCATGGTCATTTAATGTTTTATGACATTTACCTTGTATGCTTTGATGAGACGTCATAATCATGCGTGACATACCATTTACCAAAATCGGGTGTTACAATTATGGTATCATAGCCAAGGTTTCGACCTGTAGGGTCTCAAAACATGACCTGTGATTAGTGGGTAATCACCATGGTCTTCCTAGAACTGACAGTTTCTTTTCATGCATTTATATCATATGTCGTTGTCGCAGGAATTTTGACTAAGTAATGGTTAGTACAGGATTGGCCGTATTTAGTCGCATGTGTTTTTATCCTTCGTGTTGTTTTGATGAACCGACCCATAGGCGTTCATCTTCGTCATGTCATTTTGTTTAGGTGAACCGACCCAAAAGCGTTCACCTAAACCCATGTGATTTCATCATCATGCATTCATACACTGTTTTCATGCATACAAATTTTCTCATGATTTATTGGCATAATTTTTTTTCATGTATATCTATTATGTTTTAATCAGTTTAATCATGCATTTTGTTTTATATTGTCAGATGGTTCTCACACGCGAGCAGGAACAACTCAATGCAGCAGTTAAAGCTGCGATGCAGGCCATGCTTCGTCAACTGAGGAATGAAATCAGGGCCGAGGTGCAAGCTGCCAACAATCAGAACCAGCACCAGCATCTGATTCCTCCTCCTCCTCCTCCAGCTACGCTGATCACATGGCTGGAGCGATTCAACAAGCAACGTCATCGATCCTTCGAGAAGACTGACAACCCCAATGAGGCTGAGAGCTGGTTAGCTCATATCGAGAAGATATTTGATGCAATGGGATGCGACCCTGTATTCAAGGCAAGGTTGGCATGTTACAAGTTTGAAGGTGACGTGCTTGGATGGTGGAAGTCAGTGAAGCATTATGAGGGAGGTGACAATTGGGTGGCTGGCTTGACTTGGGCTCTGTTCAGGGAGTTGGTGATGGGACAGTTCTTCCCCAAGACTGAGCAAGATAAGCTGAAGAGGGAGTACCACGGGATTAGGCAGAGAGCTGGGGAGAACAGCAACGAGTTCATGTAGCGCTTTCTTCGTTTGGCTGGTTTTCTTGGCGCAGCAGCAGGTACTGCCGAAGAGCAAGCATACCACTTTCGTTGGGCTCTTCGTACATCGGTCTCCAATTATTTGGTGTGTGCTACCTTCAACACGGTGGCACAAGTGGATGATTTAGCACGTAGGTTAGAGATGCTGCCGGAGAGGGATGAATTTGGTGAGGCAGAAATACCCGAGAAGAGGTATATTTCGTCATTCAGCGGTGATCATTACAATTCATTCAGTACTATCCAAATATATATCTTTCTCTATAAATTGCATCTTTCAGGAAGAGACTGGGGACCGGTCTCAACCGGCTACTTAGCAGCAGCCTACTCAGCACAAGGGTAACGGTCAAACCCAAGACCGTTTTGCTTCGGATAGGTGTGGCGGTAATGATAATTACCATTACAACGCTAGCAACTCCAACAACAACAGGTCCTTAAACTTACTCATTTCTTATGTTACAGGCTTATAATTCATAATTCTGACACTTCGGCATCTTCTACCAGGAATCATGGCAACAGAAGGGAGCATGACCGCAGAGGTTCATAACCCAACCGTACAACTATCACTGGTATTATGTCTTACGATTTATAGCATTGTCCTATTTGTACCCATAAACCATGTCTCGTGTATACTTTTCTGAACAGGCTCCCAGCCAGCAAGGCCACCTTTTGGAGGGTATACTCACCCTCTCTGCACTACCGGCAACCGTAGGCACCCAGGGCCATGTCGCCGCGACAGTGATGCTTGCTTCAAGTGTGGCCTGACAGGTCATCGCATGAAAGACTGCCGCAAGGGTGAGATAGAGGGCACATCTGGACATGCCGACTTCAAGCCACCTCTTACTACTGGACGGGTGTACATGACCTCACGAGATCAGGCCAACAAGTCTACATGTACCATCACTGGAATCTTGTATTTGTATGGTCAAGCTGCATGTGTTTTATTTGACACAGGTGCTACTCATTTGGTCATTTCTACTGCTTATGCCAAGAATGTTAGGATATCCCCTATGACATTAGAGAATGTATTAAACATTTCCACACCCTTAAGAGACTTTGTACACATAACACAGGGGTACAAGAGTCTTCCCCTCAGGTTTGACGATAAAATTCGCCCAGTTGACGTACTTCCATTGGATACGTGCGACTTTGACATGATATTAGGCATGGACTGGCTATCCAAACATCATGCCACCATTGAATGCCATTCATATCGGGTCATCTTCGGTGACGTAAATGCACTAGAGTACATTCGCAACGGTTTCATACCCGGAAAGGTCTGTACAAATAATTTCAACCTTACAAGCACGTGCACTACTGTCACATGGTTGCGAGTGATATCTAGCTATTGTTCATGATTTGGAAGCTGAATCTCCATCTATCCAGAATGAGCCGATCGTGTCAGAATTCCCAGACGTATTTCCAAAAGAACTTCCGGGCATACCACCTACTCGTGAAGTGGAATTTAATATTGAGCGCATCCCAGGAGTTGAGCCAGTTTCTAAGGCTCCTTATCGCGTGGCTCCCATAGAGCTGAAGGAGTTAAAGTAACAATTACAGGAACTGTTGGAACGCGGTTTTATCCGACCTAGTGCTTCTCCATGAGGCGCACCGGTTCTATTCGTAAAGAAGAAGGACGGCAGTATGCGTCTCTGCATAGATTATCATGAGCTTAACAAGATCACCATCAGGAACAGATATCCATTTCCACACATTGACGACTTGTTTGACCAACTTCAAGGGGTTAAACATTTCTCCAAGATTGATCTAAGGTCGCGCTATTATCAGTTACGGGTTAAAGAGCAGGACATCGCCAAGACTGCTTTCCGTACACGTTATGGCCACTACGAATTTGTAGTCATGCCATTTGGCCTTACCAATGATCTAGCTGTTTTCATGGATTTGATTTACCGTATCTTCCATGAGTTTCTGGACAAGTTCGTCATTGTCTTCATTGACGACATTCTGATTTTCTCTATATCAAAGGAGGAACACGAAGACCATCTTCGTACTGTATTACAGATACTTCACCAGAAGCAGTTGTATGCTAAATTCTCCAAATGTGAATTCTGGTTAGACAAGGTGGCGTTCCTAGGCCACATTGTATCAGCAAAAGGAATCACCATGGATCCAGCAAAGGTTGAGGCTATTACCAAGTGGCGAAGACCGACATCAGCGACTGAAGTTTGCAGTTTCCTAGGCTTAGCTCGTTACTACCATAGGTTCATAGAGAACTTTTCTCGTTTAGCACTTCCATTGACCAAACTGATGCGGAAAGGGGAGAAATTCGTTTGGACTGAAGAAAGAGAGAAGAGCTTTGAACACCTAAAGTAGAGGCTGGTATCTGCATCGATTCTTACTCTCCCATCTGGTACAGGTGGATTTCAAATCTACAGTGATGCTTCAAGGAAGGGACTTGGTTGTGTTCTCATGCAACATGGGAAAGTGATTGCTTATGCATCACGGCAGCTTAAGCCTTATGAGCAAAACTACCCTACGCATGACTTGGAACTTGTAGCAGTCATGTTTGCATTGAAGATATGGAGGCACTACTTGTATGGCGAATCATGTGATATATTCACAGATTACAAGAGCCTGAAATACATCTTCACGCAACGTGAGCTGAACATGAGGCAGAGAAGATGGTTAGAGCTGTTGAAGGATTATGACATTAATCTGTAGTATCATCCCGGCAAGGCGAATGTAGTGGCAGATGCTCTTAGTAGAAAGTCGGGTATGATCAACGGCATCAAGATAGAGGAAGAAATAATAAGAGACTTGGAGCGACTAGACATTGAGATCATGGTACGTGGGCAGCATGATTACTGGGCTAATCTTAGAGTGGAACCTGAATTACTCTCTAGTATCAAGGAAGCTCAGAAGGATGATGGTGAAATTTGGGCAATCATTCAGAACCTGTAGCAGCATACAGAGTTTCGGTTGGAAGACGACGGTATCTTATGGCAGGGCACCATACTTCGTGTTCCTGATGATCTTACACTCAGGGAAGCGTTATTGGATGAAGCTCATAGCTCCCCATTCTCCATTCATCCTGGTTCGACCAAGATGTACCATGACATCAAGCAGTACTTTTGGTGGAGTGGTATGAAACAGGATGTTGCTACTTATGTCTCCAAATGTCTTACCTGCCAGCAGGTTAAGATCGAGCATCAGCGGTCTCGTGGTCTACTACAACCGTTAGACATTCCAGAGTGGAAGTGGGACAAGATCACCATGGATTTTGTTACCAGTCTTCCGCAGACAAAGAGGAAGCATGATGCAATTTGGGTTATCGTTGATCGACTTACTAAGTCAGCTCATTTCTTACCGATCTGCAAAGATGATCCGGTTAGCAAACTCGCTGATACTTACAAGAAGGTAATAAGTGTGTAAACACATATCTTTTTACCATTTAAAACAAGCAAAAACCAAACCAAAACGTGTACTTAATATCTTTAAAGTCGGAATTGTTGGGAATAAATCTATGCTTACTTGTTTCCCCTGCTAGTTGATTATTCATACCCCTGCTAGAGTAAGTTCCCCCTGCTAAATAACAAAGGCAGGGGGATCCGTTCCCCTGCTGGAGTCAAAGGCCCTGCCGTCAAGATAAACATGGAATAGATCTTTACGCGTTTCAGTTATTATTCCTTAATACTTTCCATAGTTTGTTAGTAGTGATCTTGTACGTGGGTCCTTGCATCTATAAAAGGACTCACTAGGTTAGCATGCAAAGTATGTCTTTCTCATTTCGTTTTTTCATTATTATTACTTTAAGGTTTTGTAAACCCTAATACCACTTTGGGTATTCGTATATCTTTGATATATTAAAGTTCAACGTTTGAATCTCATTTGTTCTTGTGCTAAATATTACATTCCGCATCTTGTTTAGTTACTTTACTTTGCAAAGTTTCTCTAGTGTTAGATTGAATTCTTTCTCTCTATCACAACCCTTAAACAAGCTATTAAGGTTTAAGATCTGACTTTGGGATCAACAAGTGGTATCAGAGCTTGTTGAGAAACTTTGTCTAAATCAAGAACAAAATCCTCATAGCAAACATGTCTTCAGATTCATCCACAAATAGCAACAACCACAATAACCTCAAGTTACCCATGTTGGATCCTGAAAACTTTGAATTATGGGAATTCAGAATCCAACAATACCTGAAAATGGAACACTATGTTCTCTGGGAGATCATAGAGTTTGGTGATCAATTCAACAAAATGGTGACAGTTGAAGAAGGCAAGGATGAAGGTGAAAGTTCCAAAGGTAAGGACAAGAAGAAATCTGCTGCTCTATGTGATAAGGAAATATTGGCTAGAAGGCATGATGTCAGGGCTCACAGCTCATTGCTGTTGGCCCTACCTGATAGCCATCAACTCAGATTCAGGAAATACAAAACAGCTAAAGAACTATGGGAAGCCATAGGCACAACCTTTGGAGGAAATGAAGCAACAAAGAAGAAGAAGAAGAACCAAATGCTGGATGATTTTGCTTCTTTTAAAGCAATTGGTGATGAATCAATTAGAGCTATTTACAATAGGCTTCAAGACATGGTGGCCCACTTAGAACTCTTTGATATTGAGGTGACAAGAGAGCAGGTGAATACCAGGTTTCTTAACAGCCTCCAGAAAGAATGGTTTGTCTATAAGGCAATCTGGCAGAATAAGGATGACTTGGACAACAAGAATATTGATGATATATACAATAACTTAAAAGTTTTTGACCTATTGTCAATGAAATGAAGTCAAAAGGGACAATTCCCACCAACTCAAGTGGAGTCGCTGATTCCCCTGCTAACATGGCATTCATATCACAAAGCAGTGGAATCTCCAAGAACAGTGGAATAGAAGTAGCCCCTGCTACTTATTCCCCTGCTACCAGGTCTGGACCTTCCTATGATGAAGAAAGACCAGCCACATTCAGCCTTGACACTGCATGTGCCTTTATAGCATCTCAAGGGCCACAAGGATCTATAGTGTTACATGAAGATCTGAATCAAATCAGTAAGCAAGCGCTTGAAGAATTGGACATCAAGTGGAATATGGCATTGCTCAGCATGAGAGCAAACAGGTTCCACAAGAAGTATGGGAAGAAGATCACAATTAATCCATCTGATGTGGCTGGGTTTGATAAAGCAAAAGTTGAATGCTACAATTGTGGCAAGAAGGGTTATTTTGCCAGGGAATGCAGATGACCTAAGTCTGGAAATAGCCATAGAAAGGATGAGGATTCTGGTGCTAAAGCCATGGTAGCAATGCAGGGGATAGATGGAGCAAATGGATGGGACTGGAGTGCTATGACAGAAAGTGTGGAAAGAAATCAAGCTTTGATGGCTGAGGAAAAGGAAGAAGACTTTGCACTTATGGCCATGTCAAGTTCCAGCTCTGACAATGAGGTATATGATGACTCATACTGTACTAAAGCTTGTAGAAAAAATACTGAATCTTTAAATGATCAAATCAGAAAGGTAAAAGCTGACTATATCAATTGTGATAATGATCTTGATAATTACAAACGTGCTTTAGAACAACTAGAGTCCACCATAAGAGAGTATAGGCAAAGAGAAAGTGAGTATAGGGATCACATTGTGATTCTAGAAAGAGATGCCAAGGAGAATAACCAATCTATAAATGTTTTAACTGCTGAACTTGAAACTTTCAAAGCTAACCAAAAGATAGATGAGGAAACTGTTGAAAAATTTGGAAAAGCTTCAAAAGATTTAACCAAGGCATTTGAAATTGGTCAATCTCCTAAGGACAAAACAGGGTTTGGAATTAAGAATATGAATGCTACTATACCACCACCCCCTGCTAACATCCTTGCTGCCTATCCTAGAAAAGACTTGTCATGGACTGGTCTCCCTTGTTTTGAAAAACAGGATGACATTGAGTTTGACTTGAGTGCTTATATACCTAATAACCTTGATACAGAAGAGTCTCTAGTTAAAACTAGTGTCATTAGGGATGTTAAACAGGAACAGGTTGGTTTAAAGCAAATTGACAACCCTGTTAGATTTTCAAAAGAAGGAATCTCTAGCAGCAATCCAAACTCTAAGAGCATCTCTTCCAAATCTAATGCTAGGCCACAGTCTCCTAAACCTACCATTAAATATGCTGGTATGTACAGGAATGTCAGAGGTAATCAAAGAAATTGGAATGACCAAAAGTCTCATCAATTAGGAAAAGACTTTGTGATCAATACCAAGCCCTGCTTCACATGTGGCAGTTTTGAACACACTTATCAAGAGTGTAAGGCACCAATGGAGATGGTGGCTGCAAATGCCTTAAAGGATATGCAACCTAGAGCCATTCTTCTAAATGCAGGGGCAAAATCCTTTTCCCCTGCCAAGTATGTTGCCCCTGCCTTGAGAAATAGAGTAGCTGAGAAATATGTTGCTCCAGCCCTTAGAAAGGAAAATGATGTTCACCCAAAGCCCAACACTTCTGTGACCACCCCAACACCTTATACTGCATATAGATCTGGCCCTAGACCTTACCAACACATGAACAGAGGCCAAAACAAAAGGTGGGTTCCCTCTGCTAAGCATAAGGATTCCCCTGCTAAAACTGGGGTATCCCCTGCTAGAAAAGTTGTACATTCTAGGAACATGGGAAGATGGAGAAAAGCTGTGAAAGCCTCAGCTCGTTGGGTTTGGGCACCCAAAAGGGGCACTCAATCTAATGGTGTATCTCTAGTTTTCGATAAGCTATCCTACATTGATACACGAGGTAGATCCAAGTCTGTAATGGCTTGGGTCCCCAAGAAAAACTAATTTGTTTTTCCTTTTGCAGGTGACAAAGAAGACAAGGGATGATAGAGCATATTGGGATAGTGGCTGCTCAAGAAGTATGACTGGACACAAAGCTTACTTGTCTAACTTTGTACCCCTGCATGACAATGATGGTGTTTCTTTTGGAGATGGGCATGGAACTATAACAGGAAAAGGAACTATTGTCACAAATGGGATGACTTTTGACAATGTGTACTTGGTGAAAGAACTCAAGTATAATCTCTTCAGTGTGTCACAGATGACTGATAACAAGAATTTTGTCTTGTTTACTGACACTGAATGCTTGGTATTAGGAAAGGAGTTTGTCTTGCCACAAGACACTCCAATTGTTCTCAGAACACCAAGACAGAAGAACATGTACACAATTGATCTCAAGGACATCTCTCTCCAAGACAATGAAACATGTTTCATTGCCAAAGCTTTAGCAGATGACTGTAAGAAATGGCATAGAAGACTTGGTCATCTTAATTTCAAGAACATGAACAAACTAGTGAAGCATAATCTGGTTCATGGTCTTCCCTCCAAGTCTTTTGCCACTGAACATACTTGTGCAGCATGTCTGAAAGGGAAGCAACACAGAGCATCTTGCAAGTAAAAAACAAGTATGTCCACCACCAAGCCATTGGAACTACTACATATGGATCTTTTTGGTCCTACTTCTGTGGCAAGTATAATGAAGAAATGGTACTGCTTAGTGATTACTGATGATTTTTCAAGATTTACATGGACATTCTTTCTATTTGAAAAGAGTGACACTGCTGATGTACTCATTGGGTTCATCAATCAAATTGAACTGTCAAAAAGCATGAAGGTAGTTACCATAAGATCAGACAATGGTGGTGAGTTCAGAAATCAGAAACTGGATTCTTTCTGCATAAACAAAGGCATCAAGAGGCAATTTAGCATTGCTAGAACACCTCAACAGAATGGAGTGGCAGAAAGAAGGAATAGGACACTCATTGAAGCTGCAAGAACTATGCTGTCTGATTCCAAACTTCCGGTTATCTTTTGGGCTGAAGCTGTATCCACTGCTTGCTATGTGCAAAACAGGGCCTTGGTAGTCAAGGCACACAACAAGACCCCTTATCAGCTGTTTAATGGAAGACCTCCCTTAATTGACTTTTTCAGACCTTTTGGGTGTCATGTTATCATCTTGAACACCATTGACAATCTTGGTAAGTTTAGTGAAAAGGGTGATGATGGATACTTTGTGGGTTATTCCTTAAACAGCAAGGGATATAGGGTCTTCAACAAGAAGACAAGCAAAATCACAGAAAATCTTCATGTGAACTTTCTTGAAGACAAACCTGAAGATGTTCAAACAGGTCCTGACTGGTTCTTTGATATAGATGTACTTTCCAAGTCCATGAATTATGTACCTGTTGTCTTGCAGAACACTAACATTTCAGGTACTCAAGAAACAACTGATGCTGAAAAGTCACCTCTGAGGTACATGAATGTACCCTCATTGTATCCTAGTGAAGCTGATAAACAAGAAGATAATTCTGCTTCAGGAAAAGAACAGCCAATCTCATCCCCTGCTATAACTGAAGGCAGTGGAATGGCTGAAAGCAGTGGAATCCTGGATTCCCCTGTTAGAGGAATTGATTCCTCTTTCACAAAGGATCATGATGCTAATGAGACTACTGATGCAGAAAGAGAATCCCCACTCATCTCATCATCTACACCCATAAATGATGGTCCTATCATATCCAGCAGTGGAAGCAGAATCATCAGGAGTGGAGGTCCTAGTTATTCAGAGCTTCATTCTGCTCACAAGCACCCATCTTTAGGTCATGCTGTCTCATTTGGAAGTTCTTTTGAGGACTTCTTTCCTAATCAAGATAGCCCCATCAATTCTGATTTGGAAGAAGATGAAACAGAAGTCATCATGCAGCCTACCTATAGAATCAATAAAGATCATCCTATCTCTCAGATCATTGGTGATCCAGAAGCTCCCAGACATACAAGGTATACAGCAAAGGAGCATAGCTTCATTGCTAACATCACCATGAAGTTCAATCATGACAACATGCAATGTTGTCTGTTTACTGCATTTTTGTCACAAGAAGAACCAAAGAAGATTTTTCAGGCTTTAAATGACCCAAGCTGGGTTGAAGCTATGCAAGAGGAGCTCTTACAATTCGACATACAAGAGGTTTGGATTCTGGTTGATTGTCCCAAATGGGCAAGGCCTATTGGGACCAAGTGGGTACTCAGGAACAAAAAGGATGAAAGGGGAATAGTTGTCAGAAACAAGGCAAGGTTAGTAGCACAAGGGTATACTCAGGAAGAAGGGATTGATTATGAAGAGGTGTTTGCTCCAGTAGCAAGGATTGAAGCTATTAGATTATTCCTTGCTTATGCCTCATTCATGGATTTCACTGTTTTCCAGATGGATGTGAAAAGTGCCTTCTTATATGGAACCATTGATGAAGAAGTCTATGTCATGCAACCACCAGGGTTTGAAGATCCAGAACATCCTGACAAAGTATACAAAGTGAAAAAGGCCATGTATGGCCTTCACCAAGCTCCCAGAGCCTGGTATGGTACTCTTTCCAAATATCTCCTAGACAATGGATTCAGCAGGGGGAAGATTGATCAGACCCTGTTTACAAAGAAACAAAAGGGTGACCTTCTGCTAGTACAAGTCTATGTGGATGACATCATTTTTGGATCAACTAACTCCATGCTTAGCAAAGAGTTTGCCAAATTGATGCAGGATAAATTTCAAATGAGTGCTATGGGAGAACTAAACTTCTTTTTGGGGTTACAAGTTCAGCAGCGGAAAGATGGAATATTTATCTCACAAGACAAATATGTAGCTGACATTGTAAAGAAGTTTGGCATGTCTGATGGGAAGAAGGTGTCCACTCCCATGGACAAGGATCATCCATGGGGCAAGGATGGTCCTGGAAAGCCTATAGATGTCAGGAATTACAGGTCTATGATTGGGTCTCTTATGTATCTCACTGCTTCAAGACCTGACATCATGTTTGCAGTCTGCTTATGTGCAAGATACCAGGTGTCACCAACAGAGTGTCACTTATTTGCTGTGAAAAGGATTTTTAGGTATCTAAAATGTCATCCCACCTTAGGACTCTGGTATCCAAAGGAGTCACCATTTGAGCTGATAGCTTATTCAGATAGTGATTATGCTGGTGACAACAATGATAGGAAGTCTACAACAGGGGGATGCCAATTTTTGGGGAGCAGGCTTATATCTTGGCAATGTAAGAAGCAGACTATCATGGCAACATCCACAACTGAAGCTGAGTATGTAGCAGCTGCTGCATGCTGTGGTCAAGTTCTTTGGGTGCAAAATCAATTGCTTGATTATGGGTACAACTTTCTTAAAACCAAGATATTTATTGACAACAACAGCACTATTTGCATCATAAAGAACCCTGTTTTTCATAGCAAAACCAAACACATTGAAATTAGACATCACTTTATCAGAGATTGTTTTGAAAAAGGACTAATTGTCCCTGAGAAAATTGATACAGAACTTAATGTTTCTGATCTTTTAACAAAAGCTTTTGAGGTAGGAAGGTTTCAGTATCTGGTTGCAGGTATTGGAATGGTTACTCCTTAAAATCTGATGTCTATTTTTGTCATGTGTAATCAGGGTTACTTCACTGCTGTTGTTGTATAATAGTTAGTCAATTTTACCATTTCTTTCATTCCACTGTTTTTAACACTGATTCCCCTGCTTGGGGTTCATTCCCCTGCCAAGAGAATTTTTCTCTTAAGCTGGGTGTGTTCTTTTTACAAAAGTGGTTTTATGTGGTTTTAGACTAACAATGCAGAGGTTCATATGGTGCATACTATTCTCCTTGGTGGATCAGGTATATACTCTATGTTTCAGGGGAGGTTAGGTCAAACCTTTAGGATTTAGGGTATTCTTAGGATACTCATATATGATTCTAGATCATATCCATTGGTGAGTGGGGGTTCAGGGTAATGATGACTTGCTGCACAGCTTGTCTGAACTCTGAAACCTTGAGGCACTGTAGTGTGTGTTTGCATTTCTTTATTCAAGCAGCTTGCTGTTCAAAATACAGATGTGTGGCACACATTGCCAAGACTAACTGACCATAGGTAAGGGACAAGGTTGGGATGGTGACTGGGGTATGCATGATTTCTTGGGATTACCTGGTGTAGGGGGACTTATGTATTAACTTTTTGTGTTGGGACCATTGCTGAATAGAGGACTCTTGAGATTCTATGTATCTATCTTGTGTATACAAGTGTGTGCATTAGAGCAGAGCTAGTTAGCATTAGTCCCTCCATGACTAGTTTAATACCCCTAGGAAAGTTTCCCCTGCTTTTATCTTTTATTCCCCTGCCTTCACAACATTCCCCTGTTTGACCGTTGACCGACAATACCGTTACCCTGCTTATAGCCGTTGGGCCTGCTTGCTTCAATTTTGGTTAGGGAATATTTTATTCTTTTTAAAAGATATTTAAGGCGCTTTCTTAGCTGATTGGTAATCTTTTCCTTCTATTTTAAATATATTAATTTTTTTATCAAGATTTATCCTTGATATTTTTGCAATTTGAAAATTTTGGTCCAATCACAGCCCTTCAATTTGTCTATATAAACTTAATTCCCTTTACCAGCAGGTCCATAAATCTCTCTCGACCTAATCCCACTTACCTCCCATCTCTATAAACCTCTAAACTATTTTTTAAATTCATCATGACCCTTAAAATTGCTCCTAATCATAACCAAATTGCTTTGCTTCATGATGAACCAGCCGAGTTTGCTGAGGCTGTGGCCTTTCTAAAGTCTTCGTACTTCAGAGTGGCCCTTCTCATCAATCCTCGCATTTATACCTCACACATTCAACAGTTCTGGTCTAAAGCCATGACCAAAACAGTGAATGGAGAGGTCATAATTCAAAGCACAGTTGATGGTCATTCCAAGGTAATCACACTTGCCTCCATCAGGGAGAATCTTCTCCTTGATGATGAGGATGGAATAACCAACTTTTCTGAGGCTGAAATTTTTGAAGGTCTTGATAAATTGGGGTATAAACTTTCTGAAAATCAAAAATTAAAGTTTGCCAAAGGCCAGTTTGCCCCTCATTGGAAATTTTTGATTCATACTATTATGCAATGTTTGTCACCCAAAACCACTGCTTTTAATGAGGTTGGTAGTGAGATAGCTTCTGCCCTGATCTGCTTTGCAACAGGAAGGAAGTATTGTTTTTCTCAAATGATTTTTAAAGGCATGGTTAAAAATGTTTCAAGCACCTCAAAGTTTTGTATGTATCCAAGGTTTATAGAAGTTCTGCTGAATATGAGTGATCATGGTCCCATTACACACATAAACTATTTTTCAGCAACCAAACACACCACCAAACTTTTCACCACATTACTTGCACCATCACCTTTGTTTTCTGGCAGAAACATTCCATTCACTTCAATTATGCTAGACCAAATCAGAAGGGAAGAAGTCAAACATCAAACAGCCATAAATCAACCTGCTGAAACCCCTGCCAGGAACCTACCACCTGCTGATCCACAACAAGAAAGGCGTTCAAAATCCAGGTTTGCCAGGTCTCCCTTGCCTGGTGAATCTTCACAAGCAGCAGAAAGGAGAGTCTCCAAAAGTTTGGAGCAACCTGGGGGTTTGGCTGCCACTACTGTCTCATCCTCAAGGGGTGAGCAGGATAGTGACACCATCAATAAGTCCTCTCCCCCACTCCATGGTATCCAACAAGGGGAGCAATTCCCTTCTAGGATTGAGAGCAGTATGAAACCTTTGACAAATCTGGAATTGACGAAAATGTGCATGAGTCTGAAAAGGCAGAATGCACAACTAGTACAAGATGTCAAAAAGCAAGGTCTAGTTATCTCTCATCTGGAAACCAGACTTGCTACTCTTGAGGGGAGGAGAAAGCCCAGACTGATTCTTTCCACAGATGAGGATGCTTCCAAAGGGGAGGAAATTCCAACCAAAGAAGGATCTACTGAGTATTATTCATATCCTGGTGGGGAGCATGGAAAGATAACAGGTGCTAAGAAAGGAATGGAGAGAGAAAGTGCTGATAAAGGAAGTGACAAGGGGAGTGCAACCAAAGATATTGCTCAAACATTGCTCACCATGGGCAATCAAGAAGAAGCCCCTGCTTCAAAAGTTTCCCCTGCCATTGATCCCACTGCTGTAAGTTTATCCCCTGCTAAGAACATTACTCAAACATTTGTTAGGAAGAACAGAAAGCAACCAGCTCAGAAGGGGATAACAATCAAAGAACCTGCATCTAAAGCAAAACCAGCACCAGCAGTGGATCCAACAGACAAAGGAAAAGGAATCATGGTGCAACAGCCCAAGAGAAAATACAAGCATCTGACTCCTGAACAACAGAAGATCCAAGAAGCACATGATGCACAAGTAGCTCTCAGGCTACAACAAGAGGAAATGGATATGCAGGATCAAAGGATGGAAAAGATGAGGCCCAAAGATATGCTAAAACAGGTTGAGATTATGCATAGGGAACTAGATGACAGGGTACCTCATGTTGGAGAGTTTCTTGATCAATGGGAGAAGGAGTTGAAAAATGCTCCTTTGGAAGACAGGTATGAGTTGACTTGCCTTGTTTACAAATTTCAAACTGAATATCTGGAAAGAAGGGCAATGCAAATTCAGAGTGAGAAGTATAGAACATCAGAGAAAGGGCAACTTGATCACTACAAAGTTCTGCTTAAAAGGCATAGAAAGTGGAAGGATGGTGACTTCACAGATATGAGCTTTGAAGCCATAAAGAGAGCAGTCAGACCAGTTCTAAAGTTGTATGATGTGGAGGATTGGATGACCATCAACACTCCTGAGGAAGCTGAGTATCTTAGGAGACAAAGTGAAGTGCTACAGAAAGCTAGAGCAACAAAGAAAAGAAAAGCTGGAGAGACTACACTAGCAGGTGCATCATCCCAAACAGGGGAATCCCACCAAGCAGGTGAAAGTTTTCCAGAAGTACTTGAGAAGTCTGTACTTAATGCACAAAGAGCAGCAAAGAGACTCAAGAGAATGGAGCAAGTGGGCATAATCACTAAAGAGTCTCAAGGGCCATCAAATGATGAAATTGATAAACAGCTGATTTTGCAGGAAAATGATGAAATCTCACCTAGTGAACTTGGAAAGAAGTTTGCTATTATAAAGTATGCTGTTTATGAACACAAAGGGAGAACTT
Source organism: Glebionis coronaria (assembly GCA_025667525.1). Taxonomy (NCBI): domain Eukaryota; kingdom Viridiplantae; phylum Streptophyta; class Magnoliopsida; order Asterales; family Asteraceae; genus Glebionis; species Glebionis coronaria. The sequence goes on from CM046879.1 coordinate 471,929,076, forward strand.
GGTGGAAGCTTACAAGGGCTGACAATACAGCATAGACATTTCTAAGCCTAGATGTCATGTTCCAAATTTTGGATAGTGAAGACTTAGAAGATCTGTGGAAAATATTAAAGAAAACGTTTGCTGCAAAACCTCCTACCATGGATGGTGTGGAGAAGGATTGGGTAATCTGGGAGTGCATGCATAGAATGTATGAACATGAATTATTTGATCCTCTATTTGATGCAGTGAATAAAGGAGATTTGGTGTATTGGAAGCTATTTACAAATTCTGGGGTTTATGAGGTAGTAATGGAAGGTGTGAGTGTTTATTTACTCAATCATAGGTATTATCCCTTCTCTCAGGAAACCTTGAAGAAGTTAGCACAGGCTAAGTTAATTGTTGATGCCAAAAAGCCTGTTGCTTATGATCTGGTAAGAATGGTTCATAGTCAGATTTGGCCAGAGAGTTTGTAAGCATCCTCATCAACTAGCATTTATTCAGAAACTTGTCTTTTAGAGGAAAGCACAAGTTTAGGGGAGGATTGTTGGGAATAAATCTATGCTTACTTGTTTCCCCTGCTAGTTGATTATTCATACCCCTGCTAGAGTAAGTTCCCCCTGCTAAATAACAAAGGCAGGGGGATCCGTTCCCCTGCTGGAGTCAAAGGCCCTGCCGTCAAGATAAACATGGAATAGATCTTTACGCGTTTCAGTTATTATTCCTTAATACTTTCCATAGTTTGTTAGTAGTGATCTTGTACGTGGGTCCTTGCATCTATAAAAGGACTCACTAGGTTAGCATGCAAAGTGTGTCTTTCTCATTTCGTTTTTTCATTATTATTACTTTAAGGTTTTGTAAACCCTAATACCACTTTGGGTATTCGTATATCTTTGATATATTAAAGTTCAACGTTTGAATCTCATTTGTTCTTGTGCTAAACATTACATTCCGCATCTTGTTTAGTTACTTTGCTTTGCAAAGTTTCTCTAGTGTTAGATTGAATTCTTTCTCTCTATCACAACCCTTAAACAAGCTATTAAGGTTTAAGATCTGACTTTGGGATCAACAGGAATTACGCGTGGTTTTGTGTTTTTGTGTAAAATAGGTACAAAAGATCATAAATGAAGAAAACACGGGATTTCACGGACATTCATTGAAGAAAAAGGTAAAAGATAAAAGTAATGGACCAAAAGTGCCAAAAGAATGGAGTTTGGAGGGCTAAGGATGAAGTTTTGATGAAGATTTTTCAGCAAGGACCATTTTTGCCATTCTCTAAAGTCATCCACTAATAAACCACATGGAATAGCACAAAATTACGAAGCCAACGGTCCCGACCTCGCATCGTAACTCTTCACGGTTTTTTCTCTATGAAATATTTAAGTTTAATTAGTTTTTAAATTAAATAAATAGTTTTTAATAAATAAATAATAAATAAAATTATATTTTCGTAAATTAATAAAAAATAATAAAAATAAAAGTTTTTTATATTATAATAGTTAGTTTAGTATTGAAATAATTGATTTTAATTTTTAAATATTTTTAGTTTTAGTAGTTTTATTTTTATTTATTTTTATCTTTTTTTAAACCAACACAAAAATATTAAAAATAAAAAAAAGCATGTGTGTTTCTTTCGTGAGTAATTAGGTGCATGTTTCTAGAAGATTAAAGATGGTGGAGTTGGTTAAAGGAGATTAATCAAGAGCCATTGGATAAAAGAATAATGAAAGGTGAAGATGGTGATCCATGTGAAGTGCTCCCATTGGTCTATCTAAAAGTATATTTCATCCTATTGGTGGAAACACATAATCACCTACCAAATGATCAAGATGCCCTCAAGTTAAAGAAGAGAAGGTGATTAAAAGCCTAAAAAGACTAATCTATCCCAAGCACCTTGACTTCAACTATAAATAGCACCTCATTTTTCTTCATTTTGTATGTAGATTTTAGGTAGCTGAATAATGTCAATTTCATTTCTTGTTTTTTAAATGTATTTCCTTTCAAGTTTTGTACTCTTTTAATTAATAAAACTCATCTTTTAGCTTATTGCTTATCTCTGGTATAATAATCTCATTCTACCTTTCTTAGTTTTATTTTATTTTAATAATCTATCTTATTATTTGGGATTAGTTTTTATAACTTTTTCCAAATAAGTTAGATTTATATAAAAGTTTCGAATAAGTTATCTTATTGCAAGCTTATTGTGGGCTTATTTTCCTAGATCTAGCTTATTGTGGGTGAATTTATTTAATTAGCTTTTAAGCTTTTTAAATCACATAAGTTCTAAGCTTAGCCTTACAACTTATTAATAAGCTAGCTTTTAATTAGTACTTTTATAATATTTAGTTTACATCTTTAATTAATTACAAGTAGTTAATTAATTTAGTTAAATTTATTTTTATCATTAGATTTACTTTTTAATATTGTAGATCTATTAGTTTGTAGCTTAAAAATTAAAGTATTTTCATAAAACCTAAAAATTAGTTTAGATCTATTAGGTATTTTATAAAATAATGTAGATCTATTAGATTCAAGTTAAAAAATTATAATATTTTTATAAAACTTAAAAATATATTCTAGATCTATTAGTTTTGTTTGAATCTCTTTATTAAATATTAATAGTAGCTTATTATTTTAACCTCTTGTGTTATTGTGATCTCGGCGAATCGACTTATCACGTGTGGTGAATAGCATATGGTTTAATAAATTTGGTTCAAGTTTGATTTGGTTGGCCGTGTACTTTACGGGCCGGGTTACGCTTACATTAAGTTTGATTTGGTTGGCCGTGTACTTTACGGGACGTATTTTGTTGCTTTTGGGAGGCCGTGTACTTTACGGGTCATATTTTGTTGCTTATGATTGATTGTGTTTACAGCGTTATCTTCGGACCAATGGTACCAAAGTTCTCTCCTTTTTGAATTTCTAGCTTAATCGTTTTAGTTTAACTAATTAGAGTAATATAGTTTAAATTGTTTTCAAAAAAAATATTTTTTTATAAAAATCGGGTTAATTAGTTTTTAATATTATAGTTTTAAAAAATAGATTTAAAGGTTTAAAAATTAGTTTTCATTTAGATAAGCTTATTATTAGTATAAAGTCTACATCTTTTTGTGATTATTAAGCTTATTAGTATTTATAGCTTCAACCTTTATCATCTAAAAAGATTAATAAGCTAAAAAGGTTAAAGCTTTGCGCTTTATTTTTAAGTTTATCTTTGTGATTTTATTTTTTGTCATTTTTACTTGTTATTACATGCTTGCATTTAGATTAATTTTGCATTTAGAGTAATTAATATTTTTTAATTATAATATAGTTTTGTTGCATCTTAGATTTAATTAGTTTAATCTAGTTTTAATTTGTAGTATAATTGTCTTGCATTTTAGAATAATTTTAGGGTAAAAACTATAAAATACCATCTTACTTATTGATTTGTGCCGACTTTAAACACTTACTTTTTTATCTCGTGACTTTAACAATGAACTTTCAAATTTGTTCCGACTATACCAATATAAGCATAAAATGACTATATTACCCTCTTAAATGACCAATATACCCTTTGTCTTTTTTTTTTCTAACTCTTTACCTCTACTGAGTAATTTTTTTTTAGAACGGCAATTCTTACAACTCACACAACTATCTCTCATAAATTCTATCCCACATGTCTCCACCGAGAGTTGAACTCACAACCTTTAGGTTAGAGGGCCACTCACATACCGCTAGACCAAGAGGCCTTTGGTTACCTCTACTGAGTAATGATGTAGCTATGAAATTCATATATCATTAATCTAAGATATATTTGTCTATCATCATTACCTTATATCATTGCGTAGGAGCTTATCCATATGAAGAAGTCATATTTGAGATGTATGTTTACTAGTGATTACCGACTATTTTTAAGCCAGAGTCATTGTGCAAGAGCTTATCTAGATGAAGAAGAATACATCATATCCATGAGTAAACAACACTGCTATATCACTTATTTCAATCATAATTCATTTATAATACCAAATGGGCGCTATAACCCGAAAGCATACACTTTGTCCTGAATGTTAGAATTCGCCGGCAACCTTTCAAGATGAGTTCTGAAATTACGCATGTCCATTACAGGTTAATGATATTGGAGCAGCCATTGCTACATCAGTTAGAGGACAGACAATATAGTTGCCTTTATACGTCACTAAGAGATTGAATTACGTGAAAGGAGACAAAAAATACATGTGGTAAAAGCGTACAAACTAACAAACATGTTGCCCGTTACAAATCGACAACTAGAAATGGGGTCAACCTCCACTCTTCAGGATCTACCTGAGCAGAAAGACAAGTAGATCCCAGAAACCATCCCAAGAATCAAGCGGATTTTCTGTTTTTTACCTGAAGTACAATTATATTGAAGAAGATTCGTGTGGCAATACATGTAATTATATTGAAGAAGACGAGGGTAATATAGTCATTTTATTCTTATATTGGTATAGTCGGAACATATTTGAAAGTTCATTGTTAAAGTCACGAGATAAAAAAGTAAGTGTTTAAAGTCGGCACAAATCAATAAGTAAGATGGTATTTTATAGCTTTTACCCATAATTTTATGTGAACTATTTGCGCTTTTATTTTTATATATTCCCTAGCCTAAAATAGTATTCCTCTTTAAGTTTAAATTGGACATAGATTCCAAACAAGTACTATTAACCAAAAATGATAAATCTTGTGAGAAGTTTGATATCAATTCGAGTCGATTTGAGGAACGATAAATACATTAAATAACTTGCTAAAAATGCTACTAAATTGGCACCGCTTTCGCTTCGCTCGTTACGATTGACAATTTTTCGTGAGACGATTTGGATTTTGGGATCCGTTCACTTTTGAACGTTATTTTTCTTGTTAAAAAATCAAAAAAAAACATAAAAAATCAAAAAATACAAAATACAAAAAAATATAAAAATCACAAAAGCAAATTCTTTCCTAAGATTTACACCAACAAAAAAATAAAAAAATCTAAAAAGTAATACTTTTCCTAAAGTATTACACCAAAAATATATTACGTATTATTATTTTTCTTATTTCGATTTCTCTTGTGTTTATTGTGAATACATATTTTTCTTAAAAAAATACAAAACAAATTTTCTTTTACTATAAATATTACGTATAAGAACCCCAATATACAATATTTCCATAAGTATTGCTTGCAATACCCCGTATTTGGAGGCGTTCCGGTTCCTTATATGTGTATCGATCAAACAAAAATAAAGGCAAAAATAGATAAATACTTTCGTTAAGCAATAATTCATAAAAATACGAACTTTAAGGTGAATAGAAAGGCGACGTGCTATAAAAGGCCGTCTAAGGGAAGCTAGGTACTTAAGTGCTTCGCGCCACCTCATTCCCCCCGTTCACTTGTGAGTATTTTGAGAAGGAAGGCTAATCGAGGGTTTTGCCGCCCAAGTAGTATTACATATATATTTTTTGTAGCTTTTTGATATTGAACCTCGAGAGGGATAATCCCTTTCCTCTCAAAGTCGACGGAGGTCTCCTACCTCATTCCTCGTGTTTAGTTGTATGCGCACTCGCGTGCGTGCACACATACCGAGTGGTGTACCAAATACTTCTTATTCTTCCAAAAAGAAGAAGAAGAACAAAAATACCGTCAATCAGGCCGATCCCGAGAATCAAGCTTTGAACAACAACATGGCAACCGATAATCGACCAATGATTGAGATTTTACAATCTCACGTTGAGGGAAATGATGACGCGATTGTGGTGCCGGATATTGGAGCGAATGATTTTAAACTAAAAACGGGTTTTATTCAAATGGTTTCCGCTACACCATTTTTGGGACGTACTAATGATGATCCTCACGCTCATATCAAAAGATTCATACAATTAGCAAATATCGTCAAGTACAATAGGGTGACTCAAGAGGCCATTCGTTTACTCCTCTTTCCTTTTTCCCTCAAGGGACAAGCCCGGAATTGGCTTGATAAGGAACCACCCCAAAGTATTACTAGATGGTTGGATTTAGAGACGAAATTTATCAACTACTTCTTTCCACCATCACGGACCACCGCTTTAAGGAATGACATAATCACTTTTGAGCCAAAATATGGGGAAACTTTTAGTGAGTCTTGGGATAGATTTAAGGAGCTTTTGAGAGAGTGTCCTCAACATAGTTTTACTAAAGTTCATCAAATTAATACTTTTTACAATGGATTAACTTTGAATGACCAAGACTCACTAAATAGTGCTTCGGGGGGAAATATTTTGGTTAAATCAATGAATGATGCTTAGAATATAATTGAAAATAAGCCAAAAGTTCAAACCAAGAGTGTAAGGGCTACAATGGCTAGTGCTAGTGATAATGAGGTGACTAATCAAATTAAGGAGCTTACTTCAATTGTGAAACAACTCGCTTTAAGAGATAACCCTCCCATTACACATGTACACGCTTTAAATGAGACTTTTGAAACTTATGAAACTTGTGGTGGACCTCATTCATACTATAATTGTGACAAGGTTTACAATCAAAAACAAGAAGTTTATGCTTATAATTCCAATGAAAATGAGCGGGTTCACTTTAAACCGAATGTTGATGTTAACCATTTGTCTTATAAGAGTACTAACTATTTGGCTCCCCCGGGTTTTGTAGCTCCACAAAGACCACCCCCACCCGCTTAAAATACCCAATACCCACCTAGGAACCAAGGTCCTCAAAGGGGTAATTTTCAAGGGAATTCAAATGCAAGGGGTTTTAACTAAAATCAAGGGAATTTTCAAGGCAAAACCAAGGGTTTGATAATCAAAATCAAGGCTTTAATAACCAAGGTTTTCAGTATCAAGGCTTTCAAAATCCTAATCAATTTCAAAACCAAGGTTTTCAAAATCAAGGGTTTCATAATCAAGGTAATCAAGGGTTTAATCAAGAGAATGTTACTAATCCTCAAATGGACTTGGTTCTCCAAAAATTGACCGAACATGAGAGAACTATGAAACAAATGCAAGAGTCCACCGATAGGAAATTCGTGAAAATGTTGCAAGCCCTTAGACCCCAAGGAGCCTTACCCTCTAATACCGAGACCAACCCTCGAGCTAATGTGAGTGCTATTACTACTCGAAGTGGAGCCACTTTAGTGGGACCTTCCATCTCTTCGCCCATAAAGGAGAGACAAGGCCCGGAGGTCATAATGAGTAATCGTACTCTCCCTTCGGTAATTCCTCCCACTACCACTCCTAGTACTAGTTCTCCATTTCCTAATGAGCCTAAACCTAAGGTTGTTCAAGAAGCGAGTCCTTCTCCTTCTCAAACTTCAACTTCAAAGCCCAATATCCATTATCCCTCTAGGTTGGACAAGGCTAAGTTGCTTACCAAAGATGACATTCATGTTTCCAACTTTTTGAAAATGATTTCCCATGTAAATGTAATTAGCCTTATTGAAGCACTTTCCTAAATGCCTAAATTTGTGAAAATGTTCAAAGATTTGCTCAATAAGAAAGAAAAAATGGTTGAGCTCGTTAACACTCGTTTAAATGAGAATTGTTCCACAATTCTTCTCAAAGAGCTTCCCGAAAAGCTAGGATATCCCGGACGATTCGTGTTACCTTGCTCGTTTCCTCAAATTGATGATTGTATGGCTTTAGTGGATCTCGGTGCTAGCATCAATCTTATGCCACTCTCGGTATGGAAACAATTATCATTACCCGACCTTGTACCGACTCGCATGACTCTAGAGTTAGCTAATAGAACTCTCGCATACCCCGTTGGTATTGCCAAGGACGTTTTTGGTCGAGTTGGTACATTCACTTTCCCCGTGGACTTTGTTGTCGTCGACTATGAGATGGATCCTTGTATTCCATTAATACTTGGTAGACCATTCTTAAGATCTGAAAAAGCCTTAGTTGATGTGGCCGAAGGGGAGTTAATTCTTAGGGTTAGGGATGAACAACAAGTTTTTAAAATGGGAAAATCACAACTAAATCAAATGGAAAAGAGTCGATCAATATGATTGATGTTCGTAATTATGATAATGAAGAGATTTTTATTAATCCTTTTGGAATTAAAAAGTATAATCAAAATGATTTTGTGATAACTTCATCCCTTCCCTTAGAGCCTCAAATTTTTTAAACTCCTATTTATGATACTTATAGTGTGACACTTCTTTAAGTGATCACACTATCTTCGGTTTAGACGACCCACCTTTTGACCCACCCACTTTTGATCCACCAATCTTTGATGATTACGATGATGACACTTCTTTAAGTGATCTCATTATTTTTGATGACCCATCTCGTGACCTTAATGCACCTCATATCTCTATGAGTGATTCTTCCATTATGGAGACTCCTTTTGACTTTTATACCCCAATTTTAGAAGTCATGACTTTTGAGGAGGATCCTCCACTCTTAGAGATCATTCCTACTTTAGAGGATATTCCATTTAAGGAGGAGTTAGATATCTTTCTAAATACCTATTTTCCTCACGAGGATGAGTTTTCCTATGACTTCGATGGTACTTATGTTTTCACATCGAGTTTGGAAGAGGACGACTTTCCCACTTTGGATTATGATGACATTTTAAGCTTTAATGTCCACAACTCTTGCTATTTTCCCGTTAAGGAACCGGTGTTTGATCCCGGAATAGAGACTTTTGTGCTATCATCGCCATATTACCATACCACCCTATCCTTTAAGAGATCGTTGCCTAAGGATACCCCACTCGACTTATACTTGTGTGATTTTACCACCATGAGGTTTATTTCCTTTAGTGATGGAAATTATGTGTTTGACCCGGGTGGACTTTATTGGGATATTCCTTATATGAGTGTGTTTCACCCATTATCATGGAGATATTTTCCTCCCTTGGAAATCTCGGTTTTCCATGATTTTCCCATTGTAACGATGATATTCGAGAAATCGAGTCGAGCTAGAGACCCGTGATAAATAAATCAAGCCTCATATAACTAGGTTAGATTTTTACCTTTTCCAACCTTTCCACCCTTTTTCACCTTCACCCATTTCCACCAATAAGTGTAGGGGGCCAAGTAGGTTGTGTTTTGTGATGTTGTGCAGGGATATGTGCTTTAATGATCCACTTTTGGTGCTTTTAACGCGACCCGTGATCCCGTGTCCCCGTGTACCCGGTTTCCTTTGATTTTTTTTGCTATAGTGATTCAATCTTGTATATAAATAAATTGAATAAATGTAATCACTTTAGTTGTCTCTTCCTTAGCTCGATTTAAACAACGTGCATAATGTCCTAAGTGTAGGGGAGTTTACTTCCACATGCTTAAACATTAAGGACAATGTTTATATTATGTGTAGGGGAGACTTCTATCGAAGATAAGTGGGCTTTTCCATGAATATGTCCTTATTTTAACCGGAAAAATAATATTTTTTTGACATTTTTCATATTTTTTGATCTATTTTGGCCTAGTAGCATTTTTCATTTATTTTCTTTTATCTTATTTCCTTTTGTCATCACCATCATATGTATATATTCCATTTCAAGAATAAAGTAAAAAAAAAATATAAATAAATAAAATGGTTTTAACAAGTTTAGACGTCTTGGATATATTAGGCTCGTTGTGAATATTTTGACTCAACCCGAGTTTACTTATCCGAGTTTACTCTAGCTATATCCTTAACCATATGGACCTTAATTGGTTTATTAGGCTAAGCATCCACGAGTCTCATTACTTAAGATTTTAAATTGTGGAGAACGAGAGATGATAGAGTCAATTTTAAGTTTTGTATTATTCCATGAACTTATGTGAGTTAATTTTAAGCTTTTTCTCCCAACACTTGTCAATAAATAATGGCAATAAATAAGGTCGTACGATTTGAAAAATTACTTAGCTTCTAGCCCAAAATCGTTTAAAATTTGCTCGGGATTAATTATAGTTCATAGCCAAGGCATAACTTATTGAAGCGGAACGCGAAGATAGGCGTATCCAAAAAGGCCCTTACAAGGCATGAGGATATCCGAGTCCAAAAAGGCCCTAACAAGGCATGAGGATTCACTTTTTTTGCTAAATATCCTAAGATGATGTGAAGATCATTAATCCAAATCAATATGAAGGATCAAGACACACGACGAGAAGCAATTTACTCCCAATAAGGTTGCGGAAAAGTCTATCCAAAAAGGCCCTTACAAGGCATGAGGATAAATAGATCCAAGTCCGAAAAGGAGGCGGATCGTTGTATATCAAAATCCTAAATAAACACAAGGATAAATGAAGAAGTCGTGGTCAACATTTGAAGCATCTCTCACTCCAAATGAAGATGTATACCAAAATGAAGAGAAGACCATAATTTCAAGATCGTCTCTAAAGATTTGAAGTTTGAAGTCAATGCCAAATATCAGTCCGAGAAAGGTCTCAAATCGTGAAACGAGTTATGCCAAGATATGAACTTTATGAGATTTCGAGAAGCCGTTTTAAAAGATTCTTTCCTTTAGCTAACTATTGATTAAATCGTCCTACTTTATTTTCGGCCTTAATAAATTATCGAAATAAGTCAAAAATGCATCCTCGTGATCATTCAAGACAAAAATAAAATACAAGAGATACACCGTAGGAATAAGGGGGTCTAAGTGAATAATTAAACCACATGAGTAAGTGTTACCTTTACTAACTTGTAATTATAATGAAATCCTTTTTATGCTTGGTATGGGGAACGTGAAACTTGAGGGTGATAAATATTCATGACACCAAAAGCCCTAATTTAAGTCTTAGATTTCTTTACAAGTTTCTTCCATCAAACAATTTCAAAGTTAATAAATTGAATTGAAATTGTTATATCTTTTGCTTCCTTGAATAAAGTTTTTATCTTTTCATCGTACTTTAGTTTTTTTATTGTAGTAGTAGTAGTATATCGTAATAAAGGCCGAGATGGGTTAATTATGATGAAAAATGTAAATTTATGCTTTAAAATTGTGCATTGCATGGGGATATTTCAATGGTCAAGTGTAGGGGATTTAATAAGTGTGTAAATACTTATCCTTTTACCACTTAAAACAAGGAAAACCCAAACCAAAACGTGTATTTAACATCGTAAAAGTCAGAATCACGCGTGGTTTTGTGTGAAATAGGTACAAAAGATCATAAATGAAGAAAACATGGGATTTCACAGACATTCATCGAAGAAAAATGTCAAAGATAAAAGTCAATGGACCAAAAGTGCCAAAAGATGGAGTTTGGAGGGCTAAGGATGAAGATTTTACAACAAGGACCATTTTTGCCATTCTCCAAAGTCATCCACTAATAAACTACATGGAAGAGCACAAAATTATGAAGCCAACGGTCCCGACCTCGCATGGTAACTCCTCACGGTTTGTTCTCTATGAATTTTTTAAGTTTAATTAGTTTTTAAATTAAATAAATAGTTTTTAATAAATAAATAATAAATAAAAATATATTTTCGTAAATTAATAAAAAAATAATAATAATAAAAAATTTTTATTTTATAATAGTTATTTTAGTATTGAAATAATTAATTTTGATTTTTAAATATTTTTAGTTTTAGTAGTTTTATTTTTATTTATTTTTATCTATTTTTAAACTAACACAAAAATATTAAAAAGAAAAAAAAAAGCATGTGTGTTTTTTTTGTGAGTAATTAGGTGCATATTTCTTGAAGATTAAAGATAGTGGAGTTGGTTAAAGTAGATTAATTAAGAGCTCTTGGATAAAAAAATAATGAAAGGTGAAGATGGTAATCCATGTTAAGTGATCACATTGGTCTATCTAAAAATATATTTCATCCTATTGGTGAAAACACATTATCACCTACCAAATGACCAAGATGCCCTCAAGTTAAAGAAGAGAAGGTGATTAAAAGCCTAAAAAGACTAATGTACCCCAAGCACATTGACTTCAACTATAAATAGCACCTCATTTTCCTTCATTTTGTATGTAGATTTTAGGTAGCTAAATAATGTCAATTTGATTTCTTTTTTTTAATGTATTTCCTTTCAAGTTTTGTACTCTTTTTATTAATAAAAGTTATCTTTTAGCTTATTGCTTATCTCTTTTATCTTAATCTCATTCTACCTTTCTTAGTTTTATTTTCTTTTAATAATCTAGCTTATTATTTGGGATTAGTTTTTATAACTTTTTCTAAATAAGTTAAATTTATATAGAAGTTTGGAATAAGTTATCTTATTTCAAGCTTATTGTGGGCTTATTTTCCTAGATCTATCTTATTGTGGGTGAATTTATTTAATTAGATTTAAGCTTTTTAAATCACATAAGTTCTAAGCTTAGGCTTACAACTTATTAATAAGCTAGCTTTTAATTAGTACTCTTATAATATTTAGTTTACATCTTTAATTAATTGCAAGTAGTTAACTAATTTAGTTAAATTTAGTTTTATCATTAGATTTACTTTTTAATATTGTAGATCTATTAGTTTGTAGCTTAAAAATTAAAGTATTTTCATTAAACCTAAAAACTAGTTTAGATCTATTAGGTATTTTATAAAATAGTGTAGATCTATTAGATTTAAGTTTAAAAATTATAAGATCTTTATAAAACTTAGAAAATATATTCTAGATCTGTTAGTTTTGTTTCAATCTGTTTATTAAATATTAATAGTTGCTTATTATTCTAACCTCTTGTGTTATTGTGATCTTGGCGAATCGACTAATCACGTTTGGTAAAGAGCTTATGGTTTAATAAATTTGGTTCGAGTTTGATTTGGTTGGCCGTGTACTTTACGGGCCGGGTTACGCTTACATTAAGTTTGATTTGGTTGGACGTGTACTTTACGGGCCGTATTTTGTTGCTTTTGAGAGGCCGTGTACTTTACGGGCCATATTTTGTTGCTTATGATTGATTGTGTTTACAGCGTTATCTTCGGACCACGGGTAACAAAGTTCTCTCATTTTTTAATTTCTAGCTTAATCGTTTTAGTTTAATTAATTAGAGTAATATAGTTTAAATTGTTTTCAAAAAAAATATTTTTTTATAAAAATCGTGTTAATTAGTTTTTAATATTATAGTTTTAAAAAATAGATTTAAAGGTTTAAAAATTAGTTTTCATTTAGATAAGCTTATTATTAGTATAAAGTCTACACCTTTTTGTGATTATTAAGCTTATTAGTATTTAAAGCTTCTAGCTTTATCATCTAAAAAGATTAATAAGCTAAAAAGGTTAAAGCTTTGCGCTTTATTTTTAAGTTTATCTTTGTGATTTTATTTTTTTTTCATTTTTACTAGTTATTACGTGCTTGCATTTAGATTAATTTTGCATTTAGAGTAATTAATATTTTTTAATTATAATATATTTTGTTGCATCTTAGACTTAATTAGTTTAATCTAGATTTTAAATTGCAGTATAATTGTCTTGCATTTTAGAATAATTTTATGTGAACTATTTGCGCTTTTATTTTTATATATTCCCTAGCCTAAAGTAGTATTCCCCTTTAAGTTTAAATTAGACATAGATTCAAAACAAGTACTATTAACCAAAAACGATAAATCTTGTGAGAAGTTTGATATCAATTCGAGTCAATTTGAGGAACGATAAATACATTAAATAACTTGCTAAAAAAGGTTATTAGAAGGAGATCATGAGACTTTATGGTGATCCATCCAGTATCATCTCAGACAGAGATCCTCGGTTTTCTTCGCGATTTTGGAGGAGTCTGCAGAAAGCTTGGGGTACAAAACTTAAGCTTAGCACGACTTTTCATCCTCAAACCGGCGGACAGTCTGAGCGAACTATTCAAACATTAGAAGACATGATTCGAGCATGTGCATTGGAATGGACAGGATATTGGGATGATTATATCTGCTTGGTAGAGTTTGCATACAACAACATGAAGAATAGTGATAATCTTATGAATCAATAAGGTAGGTTGATTGTTCTAGAGAGAGAAAGGAGTGAGAGAAAGTGAGAGAGAAAATGTGTGTTTTTATTTCATGAAAAGTGAAAACAACCAACCAATCAACCCCCTTTCCATGGTGGAAAGGGGTATTTATATCAAGCCACTAATGGACTTGGGCCGGCCCATGACAAGCCCATGGGCCGGTTTTACTTAACAAATTAAACAAATATTTAACTACGAGCTATACAACATTCAATAATATTATGGAGTTACCGATACTTCTAATATACGTTAAAACGTATTTCTAACAATCTCCCCCTAAGGGAGGTCAATCCACGTTACACAGTTCTAAACCTAGCATACTATACTAAGTCTTCGTTCTTCAGCTCGTAGTCTTTTCTTCTTTTCTTTTTGTTGTGAATATGTTGATTTGATCTTTTAGGCTTTGGCTTGAGAGCATTGTTCTTTTGACCAATCACGTGCGATCTTTGCCTTCTTGTGAATCTTGCCTCCTCGTGACTCCATGTTCCACACACTTATGTTTTTTGTTGAATTCTTGAAAGCTTCAGAGTTTGGTACAGCGGAAGACTTCATTTTGTACTTTCTTGAATTTTGTTGAACTTTGATGCAGAAAAACATAATCATGTGGGAACGACTTTAGCAGGTACACCGCAACGCCACCGTCTTCGCAGCAACATAATAAGACACGAATGAAATGGCTTAGAACATTTCATTCTAAATCGGTAGCGTTTTACCTCCGGTCGGTGAAGACCGTTGGACGATATTAGATATCGTACCTGTGACGAATAGTTTCAATTAAGTAACTTCCTGACAGGATTTCGCGGGTAAACCCATTCTCTTTATTCGACGATCACTAAGCTTGAATGCGAACATAAAGAGTGAATCACTTGGATAAATTATCCTTGTGATTGAAGCCGTCAATTCATGAAACCTGGAACAAGTGAATTTCAATTAAGATTTTCACCATCGTTGCTTTCCAGTTATCACGAGCTTGATTCATAAAGAATCTTGCACGTCACCTACCAAGTGTTGTTTGATGTTAACACTAGAAGGATTTCCACTCGTCACTGTGAACACTAAAGAGTGTCACTCTGAGTGTTCTGGCAAGATCATACGATAATGCGTAGAGGCCTGGAACGAGTTTAAGTTCAATTAAGAATTAAACTACTGTTTCTTTCCAGTTTTTCACAAGATTGGTTCTTAAAGAACCGCACGTGTCACCTACCATGAGCTTTTTTGATGTTGGCTTAAGCAGGATTTCCATCTTCATTGTAATACTTGCGTATCACTCGGATGTTCTGGCAATATTACAAGAATACTGCGTAGGACTCATAAAGATCTCTTACTTTTTACAGTGTGTGAGAAAGCAAGGAATAAATGGAAAGTGTCCTAATGAGACTTTTGATGATCTCGTGGCTCTAGACTCGATAGTGCGTTTTGATTTAGTGAGCGATGGCTGGAGAGGAGTGCCACCTATTCAATATCACTCTATTCGGAGTGAATAAACGTGTTGATCTCCGTGTGATTAAAACAAATACCTTTTGAGAGATATTTGAGTTAGCTGGGAAGGGTTGTGCATTGCATCACTGGGTCCATGATGTCTTTCTTCAATATCGAGAGTCATTAACAAATGATCTCAATAGCATATGTATTGACCCGGTTTCTGCCTAAAGTTGTAAGGAGGGCTTCTTTCTTTACACCCTTTATCTTTACAATTCTTTTTCATTCTTCAACCCCTTCAATGCTGACCAATACGTCATCACTAGCACCTTGTTGTGATTGTTCCAGTGCTAGCTTAAGTACTTGGTCGACATTCAGCTTCGTTCACAATCATTCTCCATCTTTCCTAGGACTTCTAGTTCTATCTAGGGAGTTGTCCTTGGGAAGATTCCATCGGTTCTGATGAATCATTGGACTAATACCTATTCCTACCACCATTTTGTCACCACATCCGTCGTGAATTAAGCGTGTTTTGGGAAAGTATAGTCACCATGAAAAATCCTTGAAAATCACTTAAGGTACTTGTGATATTGAAATCAAAAGTTTTGTACCTTAAGTGTTTTGTTCATCAAAAAACGCTCCCCCTTAACACGTGCTTCACACATATTAAGTTGGATTATCGTTATGTCTTTTTCATCTTTTAGCCAAGTATCGTTTAAGTCTCCTTAATCCCATTTTCTCCCCTTATCCAAAATGTTAACCATTAATATTTGGGATATTGAATGGATTAACCGGTCTTTGGGTAAAAATGAAATCAATGTTTGGCCATAGAACATATTAATGCTCCCCCTTAAATTAATAAGGGTTAATTGTAGTGCTTTAGTATGACATATTTTGAAAGATTTAGAATCTCGTGAGAAATTCTTGAAAAAATTATCATACCTTAACACTACATCAAGCCATAAAAGCACAATATTCACAAATTTACATATTCACAATTAAAACTAATATAGAGTGGACCTGATATGAGACGACCCATTAAATGGATCGTTGCAGTAACTTGTAGTGCACTCCATATGGTCTGCCACCAACGAATTTTTCTAAGCTCCTCATCAATCTACGTTCCCGGAGCTTTTCATCAATCTTCTTGATCACATATGTCACCATCTTCTTATAAGCCGGATGCCAATCCTCAATCATTTCTGGTAATGTCCCGCCAGAATTGAGATGCTCCAATTTTCCTCTGACGAATATGTGAGTCCCATCACTGTACTTATGAAGCTCACCTACCCTCATAAACTTCATGATCCCACGACTATTCATGTAGAAAATCCCGTACATCGGAACGGTCGTGCCGATATAGGGACATCTTTCGACATGTTGAGGTAGAAATTGATTCATTGGACGGGTCATGTTAAGCTTCCTTTGGTAGCTTTCAACTCCCAATTGAAGATCTTTAACTCGTTTCTTGATAACAACGCTTCGTGTGAACATACGAAGTGCTGTATTCAAGGCAATGATTTCTTCACGAGTAAGATGGGTAAGCTGATCACGGGTCATCATAAGCAACATGTCTTCGATATCTTCAAGGCGAATGATAGAAAAATCTCCCTGCTGTATCTTGTATTCTTTGTCATCCTCCCTTTTTAGACGAATCTCCGTCACATGATGATAGCCATTCTTGGGTTCAATCTTCAGTCCTAAGATACTTGTGATTCGAAGATTGGATCTAACGATACTTCCTGAGTTGGCTAAGCAGCAACCTCTGTACGCCCTTCGGACTCGCTCGTCCCAATGTGATGCTCCTATAGCAGCATACATATCATAATTACGGCTTACCTTTAGAACCCAGAGGCGGTTGACCTTTTCTTCGATATACGGTATTGTCCCCCAATTAGCAGCTTTCAAAAAGGTCAGGGAGGTCGCATACTTGGATGATCCCTTGAGGAGATACTCAAGATCATAGGTGACAAAGAAGTCAAGAGCAATTTGATTATCTTGAGAGGGATCAAGTGGAGGTGGAGCTCTTTCTGACTCATGAAGGCCTAGCCTTTGAACGGTATTGAGAGCTTTCAGGACCTCGTCAGCATAATACTCGTACTCCATGCGACTTAACCTGGTTTTGTCGTGAAGTCTCTTGTCCTTTAGCGCTCTCTTCACCAAAGACGGAGTGACCGAAGATTTGAACTCATGAGCCCAAAATGCGCACAAGTCTATCGGACTACGGACACGGAGATATAGAACATCTCTATCAACGTCTGTTATTGGATCATATTTAGCAGCTGTCGTGATCCAAGCTTGTGGAGGTGCAGTTTCATCAATCTCCAATGTATCCGCCCAGTCCCGTGTGCTTGACTTGGGAACAGTAGATTCTGGTTCCTTTTGCAGAGGAGTAGAAACTTGAACACTTGCTGGTTCTGATTCAGGCATTTCGGTGGTATCATGAACAGGCGAGTGTTGTGCAGATTCAGGTTCAATTACTGGTTCTGCAATCACAGGAGCAACAAAAGAACTAACAGGATTAGTGGTAACAGGTATAGAAACAAAAACAGATGTACCGGGAATCGATGATCCAGTAGTAGCATTTACATCATGGCGCCACTTGGTTCGTCGTGACTCAGTAGATGTGGACTTTTCCTTTCGGGCAGCATCTTTCTGAGACTTGGTACCAGACTTGGATGGTTTCTTTTTGCTGGCAACCTTGTCCCCCGTTTCATTGTCATTAGACTGATCAGGCTGGTCATTTTTACCGCTATCCCTGTTTTCTTTGTGATCATCATCATCATCATCATCATCCCCGTTGCTACCCTTATCACTCTCCTCATTTTGATCACCACCATCACCATCATCATCATCATCACCATCACTACCTTTGTCTTCATCTTCTTCACCATCATCCTTTTCTTCACCATCACCCTCTTCTTCACCATCACTCTCTTCTTGCTCACTATCTTTCTTTTCCTCCTCATCCAAAATATGGTAAGGTACCACACTTCCAAATGTCTTAAACAACCGATCATCCTCCAAGATAGCTTCATTGAGTGCTTTGTAGAGTGTTCGCTGAATTTTAGACTTGTCAAAAGATCCAACTTCCTTCATGCGAGGTTTGAGGATCTTCTTTAGTTCAAAATCTGTTAAGTCATATGTAATTTTGTAGGCTGACTCGGAAGGGTTGGACGACTTAATCATCAAGTTATCAGCCGCAAGTTTCCTCAACTCTTCACGCAGCTTTGGCATAAGAGACTCAACAGATTCATTCACTCTCTCTAAAATAGAAGCTTCAAGTGTTTCTTTCTGCTCCTTATATTTATCCTTTATGGCTCGAAGTCTTGTAAATCTTGCTTCATTCCTATCAGCTTCAGCCTGTTTGACCTGAGCAAGTTCTTCTGCTTGAGATTTACGTGTCAACTCCATCTCTGCAGTGAACTTAGCTATCATCTCTTCTTGGGCTTTCTTGGATGCCTCTTCACTTTGCACTCGTCGAAATAGCTCTTCTCGAAGTTGAGCCATCTCTTTTCTTTGACTGTCCATGTGTTTATCCAACATTTCTTCCATTACGAATGCAACCAATGAAGATGGTACAGGGCTACTCTGGGATGGTTGAAAAGGCACGGTTGTGATTACAGTACTCATGACGGAAGTAGGTAGAGGTGGAGGGAATGGTAGTGGTGTTGGCACCGGTCGTGTTGGTAAAGGCTGGATTGGTGGAGGTTGAGTTACAAGAGGCTGTGTAGTCACAATGATTGTTGTAGCACCGGACTCCTTCTCAACACTTGCTGTATCAGCAATGGATGTCTCCTTCGATGCTGAGTAACGTTCGGGTGATCCAAACTCTCTAATGTCATGTGGCTCCTCGTATTCTTCTTCAACATCCATCTGTGCACCCGAACCACTACCGCCTGTGTCTCTCCTACTCTTTTCAATAGCCTTCTTCATTAACCTTTTCTCAGTCTTGCGAGTCAGCTCGGGAGTAGGATCGTCATTAACATTTTCTTCATCGTGAAGAACAAGCTTGTCAGCCGTGCTCTTACCCTTCTTAGCCTCAGTCTTTGTCTTTTTGGTTTTGGGTTCAGATAAAGCAACTGTTTGCTTGCGTTTACCTTTACTCTTGACCGTAGTAGACGAGTCTTCTCCTGTCTGAATGCTTGCTTGTTGGTTCTTGATTTCTATTAGCAGTCGCTTGTAATCAGCATAAGCTATAATCTTATCTGTCAGCAGATGACCGGGAATAGGACATGGGATAACAACAGTGGAGTGACTTTCTTGCCTTAGGTCCACCAGATCATCAGCATCCTTTGTGTGGTGACGGCTACCTGCACACTTATCAATAGACGTATCGTTTTCCATAAAATAATGTATGATTAGCTTTATGAACCTAGGGTACTGGTAACCTTTAGCCTTAGTCTTCGTGTTTGTGAAGAGTTGATAAGTAAACTCGTCCTAAAACAATGATGCATAATCAATATTAATACCTTTGAACATACCATAGAACATATTGATGATTGGCGGACGCACACCATCATACCCAGTCGTTTTGGGTGTGAGACATCGGCTGAGAATACCAAAAATCGCTCTCCAAGGTTGACCCACTTTGGCTGTGGTAAAATCGGATACTATTCGTAAGTCCGCACATCCAATATCAGAGAACATCGCAATGAGCTCGTTCTTGGTCGGGTTCGCTGAGAATGTTGTACCTTTGGGTGACTCCCGAAAACCTAAGATCTTGCGGAAGTCTGACATGGTGAGAGTCTGTTGCTTGTTGTCCAGGAAGAATGTGATCTTGTTTGACGTCTTCTCTTTGGTTGCCCAGAATTCGTACATGTAGTCGAAGGGTACCGAAGCACTACCCCTTAGCGCATTCTTGAAGTGAGAATTGTCAAGAATGGCTGAACCCACCTTGAATCCAGTGTGAGTGGAGTTAGAGACCTCCTTCAACCGGTAGTTGTTTGGAATGAACTTGAGGGTTTTGGCTTCTTCAATGGCTGCTGCTCTAGTGTCTTGTATTTGTTGCACGGTTGGGTTAGTCATTGTTTCTGCTTAAGATAAAACATAAAGGTTGATACACACAAATATAAATACCATTATGAATTTATACCTAAGCATTAAACATATGACATGAAACCTTAAGCATTTACAACACTCAAACATTTAACAAGTTATTAAGCAAAAACACCTTCATTCGGAATAAACATCTCATCCGGAATAAACATTTCATCCGGAATAAACACTTCATCCGGAATAAACACTTCATCCGGAATAAACACTTCGTCCGGAATAAACACTTTATCCGGAATAAACACTTCATCCGGAATAAACATTTCATCCGGAATAAACATTTCATCCGGAATAATTGTTTCATCCGGAATAATTGTTGCATCCGGAATAATTGTTTCATCCGGAATAATTGTTTCATCTGGAATATTTGTTTATCCGGAATATTTTTTATCCGGAATAAATTGTCTATCCGGAATAAATTGTCTATCCGGAATAATAGTTTCATCCGGAATAATTGTTTCATCCGGAATATTTGTTTATCCGGAATATTTGTTTATCCGGAATAAATTGTCTATCCGGAATAAATTGTCTATCTGGAATAAACAGTCTATCCGGAATAAACAGTCTATCCGGAATAAAAGGTCTATCCGGAATAAACGGTTTATCCGGAATAACATGATCCATCCGAAATAATCTTAGAAATGGTTCATTCGGAATATTTCACAAAAAATGGTTCATCCGGAATAACTCACAAAGTGGTTCATCTGGAATAATTCAAACCTTGTTCATTCGGAATACTCTTAGAAAAAAATCCCTCTATCTGGAATAACCTAAACGCACCTTATGATAGATTTATCTAAGCTTATTTGTGTGTTTAAGGCATTCTAAAGGCAACAAACATCGATCTAATCCTATTCCGAGTGAAACCCAACTAAAACCCTAATCAATTAAACCCTAAATAGAGCAGAAACCCTAATTTGATTAATTGAATTAGAATAAATTAATTAGGAAGATTTAAAGACGAATTAGATGAATTACTAACACGTATGTACCTTGTTAATCGAATGGAACGGATTAATTAAGCAAAGAAAACGAAGGATTGTGAGATTTGTGTGCGTGTTTTCGTGTGTTAATGGCGGAAAGAAGAAAACAGAAAGAAGAAAAGAGAAAGAAGGAGAGAGAAGACGGGGGGGGGGGGGTTGACTTGGTCAAAACTTTTCAACTTTTATCCTTTGTCATTTTTAGTCCCTCAACTTAACTTTTCGTTTTTCTTTTCTTTTCCTTTTCTTTTCTAGTTAATAACAAGATTAGTTTAACAGTCGTTAATTAATTAACACTCGTTAGACCTATATCATAGTATTAAACGTACTAGCCCTCACACAACTTAAATATTCACGAACAAATACAAGACCAATACCAAAGCAATTCCAGTCATTAACCATTTATCCAATTAATTTTCCTCGAAAACTTTTGAAGACCTTTTTTATGACGAAGACGTTTTAATATTTTCTCCCCCTTAAACGATGACCCGTTTTCTATTGAAAGAGCTGTAGTCATTGTTTAAAGAGTCAAATATTGATGAAAACATTTTCCAATTAATGTCTTGAAAAGATTGATTCGTGGTGGCAATAAGATTTCTCTTATTTTGACAAATTAATGCACTGAGACGTACACTAACTCGTGTTAGACCAAGTTATAAAGTAAACTTGATCCCTTTGCATGATTTGGCTTGTAAACCATGCCCGAGAAAATTAATTCCCGTTGTGAGCCAACGTTTTCCAAGGAAATACGTGACTTTAATGCGAAAAACGGGTTGTAGTCAGAAATAACTACAAGCCATAATGGGCATGTTTTAAAAATGTACAACTTTTATACGGACTCTATTTATGGCGCCGTGTCAATATTGATCGACATTTATAAAGCCATAAATATTACCTTACTAAAAGACATGCCCGATTAAAAAAGACGAAAATATTTTTGGGTTTTCTTGATTTTATATTTTTTATGGTTTTTGTAGGTTTTATATTTTTTATGGTTTTTGTAGGTTTTATATTTTTTATGGTTTTTGTAGGTTTTATATTTTGTATTTTTCTTTTTGTGGTTTATATATATACGATAATATACATGATCACGATCAAAGGATATGTAGGAATAGTTTACCACCACTATTCTACTGATTCTTCTGTCAACTCTTTGAGAGTCGCTGGAGAGAAGGATTTCATGCCAAGCTTGTCGATCAAAAACTCGATTCGTCCTCGATCTAAGGCTTTTGTGAACATATCTGCCAGCTGATACTCAGTGGTGACAAAATACAGCTCGATCACTCCGTTTTCCACCTGCTCTTTAATGAAATGGTAGCGAATGTCGATGTGCTTTGCCCGGGAGTGTTGAACATAGTTGCAACAAAGGGCAATGGCGCTCTTGTTGTCACAATACATCGGGATTTTGTTGAATCCAAGACCGTACTCAGTTAGTTGTGATCTCATCCAAAGGACTTGAGCATAACAACCGGACATGGCAATGTATTCAGCCTCCGTGCTAGAAATTGCAGCGCTTTTATGCCTTTTTGAAGACCAACTAATCAATCTGTCTCCGAGGAGTTGCACGGACCAAGAAGTGCTACGCCTCGTGTCTTGACACCCAGCATGATCGGCATTTGCATATGATATTAAAGCAATAGAGCAATCTTTCGGATACCATAGACCACGATGAAGTGTTCCTTTGAGATACCGAAAGATCCTTTTAACAGCATGTAGGTGCTTTTCAGTATGCCGAGCCTGATACCGGGCACACATGCATACGGAAAATTGCAAATCAGGCCTGCTAGCAGTCAGATAGAGAAGGGTGCCGATCATCCCACGGAAGAGATACGGATCGACAGCAATCCCATTCCTATCTTCATCTAACTTGGATTTCTCCACCATTGGAGTATCCACGGGGTCACAATTTTCAAAGTTATATTTCTTTATTGATTCTAGAGCATATTTGGATTGATTAATAAAGATGCCTCTGGGATTCTGAGAAATTTGTAATCCTAAGAAAAATGAAAATTTTCCCATCATTGACATCCGAAAGCGTGTGGACATTATTTTCTCAAATCGGTTTGACAATTCTATGTTAGAGGAAGCAAATATTATATCATCAACATAAATTTGTACCAGTATCATGTCGTTGTCTTCCTTGAGAGTGAATAGAGTGGGGTCCACCTTTCATTTGGAGAAGCCTTCCGACATGAGATATGTTGAAAGGAGATCATACCACGCGCGTGGAGCTTGTTTCAACCCATAGAGAGCCTTCTTAATCTTATACACATGATTAGGAAACTCCGTGCTAACGAACCTATTCGGCTGACTAACATAGACTTCTTCCCTTAGTTCACCATTCAAAAATGTCGTCTTCACATCCATTTGATAGACGATCATGTTCATATGAGCAGCATACGCAAGGAAAAGTCTAATAGCCTCCAATCTTGCAACAGGAGCAAAAGATTCTTCAAAGTCGATACCCAAGGCTTGTTTGTATCCTCGAGCAACCAATCTAGCCTTATTCTTCAAAACTCCACCCATCTCATCGAGTTTAACCTTATAAACCCACAACAAAGTAAGGATGTTAACCTTGTCAGGGAGAGGAACTAATTCCTATACTTCAAGTCTTTGGAAGTCATTTAGTTCCTCTTGCATGGCTTCAATCCAAGATGATTGAGTCATAGCATGTTGCCAGTTTTTAGGTTCAACTACGGAGAGAAATGCATCAAAATATCAATAGAGTGCACTCTCTTGTAATTGATGGCGTGTCGAGACTGGTCGATCGAGACCTCCAATAATATTCCTAATTGGGTGATCTTTTCTCCATTTGGTGCTGTGATTTTCAATCTGTGGTGGTCTAGAGTGAACGATTGTAGGAGCTTCTTTTGAGGTAGACGCGGCTGAAGGATTTTCAGGTATCGGTATACCAAAGAATGGAAGCTCTTGTAGGTGAGCATATTCCAAATCGTGATCAATAGAATCCTCTTCAACATCATTAGGCACAAGTAAGGGTGAAGATTCAGGTGTAGTTTGAGAATTACTTGGTGGAGGTGCATCCGGTTCAATGTTAATTGAAGATGCATTTGATGAAGCTTCATTAGCTTGAGCAACAACTTCAGGGACTGGAGCTATCACTACAGGTGCTGGAACTTCATCACTTGGGGGATCAAAGAATTCATCAAACAACGGTTGAAATAGTTTATCCCACTCGGGCCTTGTAGGTGGTATAAATGATGTAGAAGTAGGATTATTGGGAACTAATCCAGAACTAATAGCACCGGTTCCCATCTCGTGAAGCGCGGGTTCAGAGCTGCGTTGCTCAGAAGCCATCGCTGTCAGCTCATCAAAATCTGCGTCCATAGTTTCTACTATCTTACCAAGACGACGGTTGTAAATACGGTATGCTTTCTTTGAGGGTGAGTAACCAATGAAAATACCCATATCGGCTTTCGGTTGAAGTTTGCCCAAATTCTCACTATTAATGTTTGGATAACAAAGAGCACCAAACATGTGAAAGAATGAAACATCGGGTTTACGGTCATGTAGAAGCTCGTAAGGTGTTTTGCCATGGCGTTTCCGAATGATAGAGCGGTTTTGGGTGTAACATGCAGTAGATACAGCTTCTGCCCATAAGAATAATGGAGCGTTCGCATAAATCATCATAGTCCTAGCAGCTTCCATAAGTGTACGATTCCGTCTTTCAACGACACCGTTTTGTTGTGGAGTACGTGCAACGGATGTTTCATGTGAGATACCAACTTCTTCATAGTAATCACGAAGAGTCTGGTTGACGAACTCTGTTCCATTATCAGTATGAATACGGCGGACAGTCGTATTTAAACGTACCTGAATGAATTTCAGAAAAGTGATGATAGCCTTCGGTGCTTCATCCTTTGTACGTAGAAATCTAACCCATGTAAACCTGGAGAAATCATCCACAATAACAAGGATGAATTTCTTACCACTCACACTTTTGGTTCGCATTGGCCCACAAAGATCCATATGCAAAAGATGAAGTTTTTCTTGATTAGTGTCTTCAGCTTTGGGCTTGTATGATTTCTTGGTGATTTTCCCCCTTGAACACGCGGAACAAAAATGGTCCTTGTGAAATTTGAGCTTTGGAAGACCACGAACTAATTCGTTTTTAGCCATATGATTAATAGCATCAAAGTTGAGATGAGATCATCTGTGATGCCATAACCATGACTTGGTCTTAGATGCTTTGGAGAAAAGACATACTGGAGAGGCGGCCATCATGTCTTGTAGGGACAAAGTATAAAGATTTGCACCACGAGACCCCTTCAACAAGTCTTTTCCTTCTAAGTTGCGGATGAAACAAGTGTGTTGTCGAAAAGCAACCTCTAGTTTGGAATCACAGAACTGTCCTACTGAAAATAAATTATGACCAAGACCTTCTACATAGTATACCCTTGAAATCGTGACATTTCCAATCTGATATTCACCATACCCCATTATCTTTGCAATATGATCATTACCGAATTTTACCGTTCCAAGAAACTTGCTGACGAAATTTCGGAGCATCGAGCGATCTCCGGTCATATGCCTTGAGCAACCAGAGTCCAAATACCAGAGGATGATTTGGACCACCTGAAAATATCACCAGACGAGGAAAATGTATAGGTTTCCGAATCTGAATGTTCCTTGTTATTAGCAGGTACAGATTTAATGATCTTAGATTTGCTAACTTTAGGTTTCTTAGATTTCCAAGCCATCTTCCTAGTTGGTGGTGTAGATTCAAGTTGGCTTAAATCCTGAGGTATTTCTTCACTGATAGGCACTATAGTGGGGGCTGACCTAATTAAAGGGCGCAGTTTCCATACTTTAGTGCTAGTGTGCCTAATTAAAGGACGCTGAGACCTAACCTCAATGGATGCATTCCTAGTTAAAGGGCACATTTTTCCATCTAATGTAAAGGTCCTACCAGTGGGACGCCATTGCCATCCAACATGGGAACGAGTTCTCCCAGTTGGCTTCCGTTCAAGATCATTCCTAATGGCATTCATTTCATTCACATGATCAATAAGACACAAATCATGACGTTGAGAAAACATGCATTCATTACAATTCCAACATTTTAAATTAGAATTCACAAATGGTTTAGGCTTCTGCACAGGCGCAGAGCTTTTAGTCATAGCAACATGATTCTTTTTATTTAAATCTGAAATAACATCCCTAGGGTGAGCTTCTACTTTCTTCTTGATGGTACTACTAGTGGAGGGCTTGATCTTATCTTTCTTGAGTGGCGATCCTTTAGCCTTAGTAGACTCTTTTACTCCTGTAGAAGGCAAAGTGGGAACATTAGCAACAGATTTTAAAGGTGCCTTAGTTGATGGTGCCAACGACGGTTTTGCTCCTGGGGTTTTATTGAATGGATTTACAGCAATGGGTCGATTAGTGAGTAGTGCAGAACCCGGTTTTCCTATGTATTGCAAATATGCTAAGCAATATTGAACTCGCTGAATATATGCATGAGCTGAATAATAGTGACTGCTTGAGGGATCTAACGCATACAAATCATCTAAAATATCCCTAACAAGGTCCACGTGCTTAATTGCATTCATCATATAAACATCGTAAGTATCCGGATTTTGCTTATGGCGCGGGTTCTTATAGATCACTACTGAATTGGTTGATGAAGCACTAGAGGATGGTGCAGAGTTGGTAGCTAAGTTATAAACAACTTCTTGTCGGGTGAGAAGAAGTGTCTCCTTTAACTCGGCCAAGACCATGTTTTTGTCAATGAGCTGGATATTTAAGTCAGAGATTTCCTCACACTTTTGGTTCAATTGTTCAACATAAGATTGTTGTTGTGCTACATTAAAAGCTAAGCGTTCTTCTATTGAACCATAAAGAGTGGATAGTCCCTGTCTTGCCTGATCCATCTCCCCTAGAATAGACGAAAGTCTAGTTTCTAAGCACTGGTTTTTTAGACTCTGCAGCCTCTAGTTCCAATTTTAGTGTTTCGTTCGATGACACATCTCTCTGTAATCTCATAATCTCTTCCTCTAATGCCTTAACTATCTCAATCATCTTGTCACTCGTCTCAACACTGTTTTCACAACCATTTGTTATCAAAAGATCCTCATTTTGAGTTTGTTGTTTTAATTCTAAAGATATACAATGTTGTTCAAGTTGATTAAAGCGTTTTGTAAGTAAATTGTAAGAATCTTGAAGCTTTAAAAATTCAGTGTTAGACTCGTGACAAGAATGATTATCTACCTCATTTACAGTCTCAGCAATATTTATAGAGAGATCATGCACATCATCACATATATTCACAGCCACAGTTATTCATAGCGGATGTAAGCTCATTCCAATAATTAACATTCACAGTAGTAAGCACATCACACGAAATTACTTGTGACAAGAATCGGTCATACTCGGATAAAATCTTTTCCTTTTCAATTAATTGTAGTTCGTAAGCGGTGTCCATTTCATAAAACACTTTTTGAACTTCTTTAATTTCAAAATCGAGATTTTCCGAAAGAGATGCAAAACTTCCTTTTAGATTTTCGACAAAAGGGTTGATCTCATTCTTAAACACCTCGTTCATGTGTTCGAAAGCCCATTCTCCGGCGTTTAGACCATTTGAAGTCGTACATTCCCGGATGACCTTGTCAAAACTAGCAAAGTATTGATTAATCTCTTGCAAGTTTATCCATACAGTGCTAATAGGTGGAAGATCCTTTGCAATTTCCTTAGTTCCTTCCATTTTGACAAGTTGAAGGTCTACGAAATTAATGGCCTATTCTATGTGATTGATTTGGTGGATTTATGTGGTTGATTGATTGATAATTAATGAGGAAATGAAGGAATGAGATGAGGGATTAGAGAGAGAAAGGAGAGAAGGGAGAGAGTTAGAGAGAGAAAGTGAAAGATGAATAAATGATTAAGTGAAAATGAGAATCAACAACCCCCTCCTAACATGCTAGGAGGGGTTATATATAGCCCACCCTACATGTGGGCTATATGGACTATACAATAATTAAATAGATCACGAGCCCATTACATAATTATCGTTGGAGCGACCGATCCTTCATAAATACGTAAAACGTATTTCCAACAATCTCCCCCTAAGGGAGGTCGCTCCAAGAAACAAAGTTCTAAATAGTCTATAACTCGTGATCTATGCTAACTAAGATGTGACCGAGACTTTATAGGGAAAACGTATTTCCAACAATCTCCCCCTAAGGGAGGTCACATCTTTTTACAAAATCTTAAACCTAGCATCTATGCTTGAGTCTTCGATCTTGTTCTTGTGAATATGCTTGATGTGATCTTTGACTTTAGTTTTGAGCATGTTTCCTTGCCTTGACCTTGTGCATTCTTCACTTGTGATATTTGCCTCTTTTGTGACCTCATGTTCCACATACTTATACTTTTAAATTCTTGAAAGCTTCAGAGTTTGATACAGCGGAAGACTTGACCTTCAGGCTTTCTTGAATTTGTTGAAGTACTAATTGTATGTAGTATAAGCATGTGGTGACGACTTCTTCTGGATTGTACACCGCAATGCCACCTTCTTGTTACGCTGCATAAGACAGTTAGCAACAAAACAATATACACGGATGAAATGGCCTTGAACATTTCATTCTAATTCGGTAGCAATTTACCTCCGGTTGGTGAAGACCGTTGGACGATATTAAATATCGTACTTGTGGCAGGTAGTTTCAATAAAGAACCTCCTTGACAAGATTTCGCGGGTAAACCCGTTCTCTTTACTCGACCGTCCAAAGCTGACTGCGAACGTAAAGAGTGGATCATTTGGATAATATTATCCGCATGATTTGAAGCCGTCAATTCATGTTCCTGGAACAAGTGAAGTTCAATTAAGAACCGCACCATCGTTGCTTTCCAGTTGTCACTAGCTTGATTCATATAGAATCTTGCAAGTTACCTACCAAGTGCTGTTTGATGTTAACACTAGAAGGATTTCCACTCGTCACTGTGATCAATAAAGAGTCACTCTGAGTGTTCTGGCAAGATCATATGATAATGCGTAGAGGCCTGGAACGTGTTTAAATTCATTTAAGAATTAAACCACTGTTGCTTTCCAGTTATCACAAGTTTGATTCATAAAGAACCGCACAAGTCACCTACCATGAGCTTTTTGATATTCGCTCAAGAAGGATTTCCATCTTCATTGTAAATACTTTCGTATTACTCGGATGTTCAGGCAAGATCATGAAGATTTTGCGTAGGACTCTTAAGATCTTTCTTACTTTTCACAGTGTGTGAAGAAGCAAGGAATAATGAAAGTGTGTCCTAATGAGATATTTGATGATCTCAAATGGCTCTAGACTCGATTGTGCATTTTGGATTTTAGTGATCGGAGGCTGGAGAGGAGTGCCACCTTTTCAATACCAGTCTATTCGGAGTGAATAAACCAATAGATAACGTGTTGATCTCCGTGTGATTAAAACAAATACCTTTTGAGAGATATTTGAGTTAGCTGGGAAGGATTGTGCATTGCATCACTGGGTCCATGACGTCTTTCTTCAATATCGAGAATCATTAGCAAAAATGACCTCAATAGCATATGTATTGACCCGGTTTCTGCCTA
Organism: Glebionis coronaria; assembly: GCA_025667525.1. Taxonomy (NCBI): domain Eukaryota; kingdom Viridiplantae; phylum Streptophyta; class Magnoliopsida; order Asterales; family Asteraceae; genus Glebionis; species Glebionis coronaria. The sequence goes on from CM046879.1 coordinate 471,958,933, forward strand.
AAGTTGTAAGGAGGGCTTCTTTCTTTACACCCTTTATCTTTACAATTCTTTTTCATTCTTCAACCCCTTCAATGCTTACCAATACGTCATAACTAGCACCTTGTTGTGATTGTTCCAGTGCTAACTTAAGTACTTGGTCGGCATTCAGCTACGTTCACAATCTTTCTCCATCTTTCCTAAGGACTACTATTTCTAGCTATGGAATGTCCTTGGGAAGATTCCTCCGGTTCTAGAGAAATCATTGGACTTTAACCTATCCTACCATCCTTATGTCACCACAATCGTCACCGTCGTGAATAGAGATGTTTTGGGTAAGTATATGTCACCATGAAATCCATTTTGAAGTGCAAATCCATTTTGCTCCCCCTTAACATATGCTACGATATTCGAAAACATTTCGCACATGTCGGGATGAGCTAACACGTTAAGTCAAACCATTTGTGATTGATCATATCCCATATTAAATCACATTTTCTCCCCCATATTAAAAATATTAACCCAATCGATGTTTTTAATATCAATTGATTTAATAGCCTTTTAAGAAAATTTGGGAAGAAAAATGCAAATCCAATTATCTTCATGAGTTACACAAGCTCCCCCTCAAATTAATGAGGGTGTACTTGAAACGTAAATTAAATACCTTTTAAACACAAGTGTAAGGTATTTATTACGTGCAAAGATCATATATAATAATGAATTCACAAGATTAGCAATGTACGAGGTTGGACCTGAATAATGGAGAACAGCATATGAAAGAAGCACATGGTTCTTGTTCACGAATGTTGGTCACCTCGTCACGTCCCCGAGAAAATTAATTCTCGTTGTAGAGTCAAAGCTTTCCGGTGAAATGCTTGACTTGATTATGAAAAGCGGGTTGCTATCTGAAATAATAGCAAACCATTTTGAGCATGTTTTAAAAGTTTGAACTTCTGCTCGAACTTTATTTACAACCCCGTGTCATTATTGAATGACATTTCTAGGTTCGTAAATATTATCGATTCCAGAAGACATGCTCTTTTTATCAAAACGTTTTTGAACACATAATTTTGAAAGATTTAGAAAAACCTTTTGAGAAATTCTCGAAAAATTGTGTTCAAAGTTTTGAAAAACAATTACTTAAGCTTAAGATTTGGAATATCTTAGGAACGAGCTCAAGTCCGAGAAGTTGTAAACTTCTCGTTGTTAAGGATAAGTTTATCATCGGCGATAAACTTTCCTTTTATCTGAAGGACGAGTCCTAAGCTGACATTTACTTAGAAGTCGTGTTCATGAGCTTGAAAACTTTGACTGTTTTAACGGAAAGCCCATGACCGAGAGAGGTTAATTTCTCGTTACGAGGAAAAGTTCTCTTATTTAAAAGATACACTTTCCTTTCTGAGCTTAAAACTTCGAATGTTTTAATACAAGCTCATGACCGAGAAAGGTGAATTTCTCGTTAAGAGGATAAGTTATCATAAAAGATAATCTTTCCTTTATTTTAAGTCCGAGTTACAGTCTGATATTTAACTGTAAGTCATTTACACGAACTTAAAACCTTTGAATGGTTTTAATGTAAGCTCGTGTCCGAGAAAATTTAATTTCTCGTTGTAAGGATAAGTTTATCATCGGCGATAAACTTTCCTTTATTTGAGGAACGGGTTACCATCTGATATTTAATGATCAACCATATACACGATCTAAAAACCTTTGAATGGTTTTTAGGGTAAGCTCGTGTCCAAGAAAACTTAATTTCTTGTTAAGAGGGTAAGTTATCGTTGCGTAGATAAACTTCCCTGTCTCTGAAGTCCGGGTCGTCGTCTGTCATTTAACGAGGAGCCATAATGCATGAGCTTAAAAACTTGGAATGTTTTTTATATAAGCTCATGCCCGAGAAAAATAAATTTCTCGTTGTTAGGATAAGTCATCATCGGGATGAACTTTCCTGTCTTTGGAGATCGAGTTACAGTCTGTTATGTGACTGTAAGTCCTATATTGCAGCTTAATCATGAATCCCCTGAGACATTTGTTTCTCTGATATCTGCTTCTTCAGCAACCAAACTCTAAGAGTGTCCTTAGTTGAACGGTACACAACGATTGGACCGCTTCGTTCTTTTGGAACATCAACTTTGGTACCTGCAATCTCGTTAGGAATTTGCATGCTTTGACGTGGGTTAGGAATATCAATTATAGAAGCACATGGGGGTTCAGAGTTGGCTTTACTTGTTTCAGAGGCGACCTGAGTAGATGATTCACTAGTCGTGGCTGGCAAACGTTTCCTTTTATAGAAAACCTTAAGTTTAGGCGTAAGTGAAGTATCATCTGTATCAGTTTCCTCCCTAGTAGACTTAGTAGAATCGGAGACTATCCTAGTTAAAGGGCACTCGTTTCCTACAATAGTGAAAGTTCTACCAGTGGGGCGCCACATTTTACCAAAGGGTTTGATTTTAGCGACCCACTGGGATTTAAGTCTAGCACGGGAGTTCACCTCATTAAGCAATTTTTTGATACAAGCATCATGATTTGCCGTAAAGACACATTTTCTACATGTTTTACAAGTAGCATATTTAATGTCCGAGTAAGATCTAGAATCCCTAGACGATTGATTGATGCTCCTAGGATTGGACATGCTACGGTTAGCAGTGTTGGGTAAACTAGAAGGCATCTGACTAGGTTTGGAATTCCTATCTCTTACATGTGTCTTTTGCTTAGCTTCCCTAAGATCAGATTCATGGCAAACATCATTTGAACTAGTTCTAGACGTGGTCTTGGTATTTTTAGGGAAACTAGAGGCAATCATATGATTTGGTCTTGCTAAAGCTGGAGTGATCACATTGGGCCTAGTAGCTGGAGTGACTGGTCTAATAAGATGAACCAAATCAACTTGGGAGGCAAACCGCGGTCTCGAGGATTGTGGTCGCTCGGATCTAAATGCAGTAGGTTGTCTGACAATCGGTTGTCTGACGAACTGATTTGTAGGCGGTTTCCCCAAGATTGATGGTTTTTCAAGCTTAGTGTCCACACTAGGTCCTTTACTTTTCCTTAACTCGTTTTTCAACGCAGCTATAGCAAAAACCTTTTCCTGTACTTGGGCCTTTAATGTTTCATTTTCTTTGAGCACGTTATCTTGGGATGCCAACTTAGATTCAAGCAGTTGAATTTGTTTCAAAAGATTATCCTTTTCAGCTTTAGAATCTAAAACAGTTTGATCCAATTTTCTTTCAAGAACAACGTTTGATTTTTCAAGTTTTTCAAAGTATGTTTCAAATTTGACCGTTTTCTTAGAAAATTCAAGTTTGGCATCCTCAAGATCTTTTGATTGCCGAGCTACGATCGTTTCGAGCTCTTTAATCTTGGAATCAGAATCAGTTAACGAGGCAGTTATAAAGCATTTATCATGATGAACTATAGCATTTTGAACACTTTCTCCCCCATTATGACTCACATCGGATGAATCAGAAGTGGTATTTCTATCACTCTTTTCGATCCCATGTTTGTCATAATTAGGTGTCGAATGCTCAATATGCGGTATGTCATCAGCATATACATCATAATTAACATCACATTGTACCATGTTTACAGGCTCTTCGTCATAAACGGGTAAGGTGTCATCAAGAGTGATCTCGTGAACAATCCCTGACGTACCACTGGTATCATGTTGTGCTCCTGATTCCGTGCTCTTGCCATCTTTAGGCTCCAAGTTGGCAACCGTATGACCAGGTTCCTCTTGCATCGAAGAGTCTTGCACTCCATTATCATACCCTTGCTGCATTCGAGATCTTTCATAAATCGAAGACGAGACCGAGGTCATGAGTTTCAATATTGTATCACGGAATACTCGAAGCTCGGTATGTGTATCTCGAAGAAATGATTGGCAAAGCATCGAACTTTCAGACTTGATGATATTAAATTGGAGGAAAGGCGTGAGTTGTGTCACAAGAGCCTTATAAGCAAGTGCCGATGCAGAGTGATTAAAGTTTTCATTGTTGAGTTGCTCTGCCAGTTGGGTCAAGATGGTGAACATTGATTCCATGAATATATGACGATCTTGACCAAAGATTGTCACAAATTCGCTCCCTCCTTGAATCCCCGAAAGAGTAACAAGATGATACTGAAGTAGTTGAAATGAAGTGATGCCATTATCACTAACTTTGTCTTGCATTTTATGTACTTCTCCCTTTTGACATGTCGAAGTCAACGAATCCATTGAAGTTCGATGAATAATCAGGTAATGATTACTTATGATCGAGCAATGAACGAAAATAATTGGGATTGTTGTCGAAAGAATCAACACGGCAGAGTAAAATTCGACGAGAAATTGATTTCTCGGGATTTTACAAACCAACAAAATATCTTTCTGGTCACCTTTTCTCGTTACTTTGTCAAATGTCGTTGACACGTTACACTGTTTTAAAACACGACACTTTAAAAATATCGGGCGAAATCCAAAACACTAGCGATCGTCAAATTATGCCAAGATGAAAATCTAATTGCCACACATCTATACTTTTGAAAAGAAAATCAATTTGACATGGCTTAAATTGATGTTGGGCCCATATAAGCAAACGGATGTGCACAAATCCATTTTTTGGGCTCATTCACGTGGATAGCAATCAACTTGTACATGCTATCTTTTGTTATTGATCCTACACGTGAACCCAACTTTTGGATTGTCACAAATATATGTTGGCCTTTGTTCTAGTAAATGTAATACCCAAACACGTGGGATATAAACTACTATAAAAGGGAAATCAAATGCCACTATGTATCACATAGTAAACATCGCCTCTATCCAGATACACTCCTCCTTGAAACTCTCAACACTTTGCTTATCCTCCACACCTTTTATTTTGAGGCCACAAAACAATGGATGCTAATCTAACCCACAGTAGCACCTTGTTAAATCCGTCGCAATCCCAAAAATCTAAACACTCCAATCTCGTTAACACCAAAGCTCTCAACAACAAAGCGAAAATGATCAAGAGAATCAATAAAGAAACTAGCTCCACCGAATCCTGGATTTGATTTATTTCAATCCTTTTGAATGGAAGACATATAACCTCCTATAATACAAGGAGCGATCGAAGAACAAGATGTTGACTTCAAGGTCTTGTATGGATCTCGGGTAGGTTTTATCTTACTTTGATTGCATGTTGGTTGAGTCCCTATCTTCTGTAGCGTCTTTCTTGTGTCTTTGGTGGTCGTGTCTTGAGGGGGTGTGAGGGTTGTGAGATCGAGTCGAGGGTGAGTTTTGAGGGAGTCCGTGCGAAGGAGAGAGAGAGTGGTGTCGAGGATGGGTGAATCTGTTTGGTGTCAGTTTTAGTATTTGTTGTGTGGGTGTGGGTTATGTGTGGAGTGTAAGGTCGAGGGTGATGTTGATGTTTGTTTGAGGTGTGATGGTCGCGTCGGGATAGAGAGAGAGGGTTTGAGGGTGTTTGTTTTTGTTTTTGTTTGTTTGGTTTGGGTTTGTTTAGTCGAGAGGGTGTGTGAGTGGTGGTGTTGGTGTCGAGTCAAAAGGAGAGAGTCGAGTGGGTGTCGGTGAGGGAGAAAATGAGAGGGTTTGGATGGATAGGTTGTTGTGAAGTCTGTGAGTTAAGATTTGTGGGTGAGAGTGTTGGGTGAGACGAGGGTTTTGTTTTTGTGTCGAGGGTGAGGAATCGAGAGATCGAGTGGTGAGTCGAGTCTTGCGAGTCTGGTGTCCGAGTCTGGTTAGGGTGAGAGTCTCTGAGTGTTTTAAAATTGGAGTCGAGTCAAAAACAAATGTTCCCGTTGTGTTTGAATGGGCTTCATTCGGAAGATTTTTGTTCATTCGGATGTTTGTTCATTCGGAAGATTTTTGTTCATTCGGATGTTTGTTCATTCGGATGTTTTTTGTTCATTCGGATGTTTTTTTGTTCATTCGGATGTTTGTTCATTCGGATGTTTTTGGGTTTGATTCGGAACTTTTGGTTCACTCGAAAAAAGGCTTCACCCGGAACTGGACAATAACAGACTGACTGAAACTGAGACCCAAAAACCTTGAAAACGAAAAACCTGGATATTGAAGGACTGTAGGACTGTAGGACAACTGGACAACTGGACAACTGGACAAAAACCTTGATTTTGGACAGCAGGACTTAAGGACTGATTAAAAAAATTTATATAAAAAACTGATTAAAAAAATAAAATAAAAAAAGAAAAAAGAAAAAAGAAAATGGATAAAACTAAAAAAAATTTAGAAATTGATAAACTTGATAAAAATTTAGAGATTTATAAAATTGATAAAATTGATACAAACTTTTTATAAAAAAAAACTACAAAATTAAAAAGAGAAAAAACAAAAACTTTTATAAAAAAAAACACCAACTTTTTTTATAAAAACACAACTTTTTAAGATTTGAGAAAGAAATTTTTGATTTTTATATATAAAAATTTGTGATTTTTTATCTAAAAAGTAAATAAATTTGAAGATTTGATATGATTTAACACATAAAAACACAAACTTTTTATAAAAAATACAAACTTTTTAAAGTTTAAGCATGATTAAATCAAAACCCACCAAAATCAAACAAAGTAAAAGAAGAATAAACCAAACTAACCAAGGCTCTTGATACCAATTGAAGGTCTACGAAATTAATGGCCTATTCTATGTGATTGATTTGGTGGATTTATGTGGTTGATTGATTGATAATTAATGAGGAAATGAAGGAATGAGATGAGGGATTAGAGAGAGAAAGGAGAGAAGGGAGAGAGTTAGAGAGAGAAAGTGAAAGATGAATAAATGATTAAGTGAAAATGAGAATCAACAACCCCCTCCTAACATGCTAGGAGGGGTTATATATAGCCCACCCTACATGTGGGCTATATGGACTATACAATAATTAAATAGATCACGAGCCCATTACATAATTATCGTTGGAGCGACCGATCCTTCATAAATACGTAAAACGTATTTCCAACACAAGTGTAGGAAGTGTACTAGGGTTTTCTTCATTTAACATGTAGGTTGGTGTTGTGATGAGATCTTTATCCATATGGAAGCGAATTCTAAAGTCTGTTTTTGCAAGCTCTTGATTTATTTTAAAATAATCACACTATGGATATTTTGCAAAGTTGTATGACCGACTCTCATCAACTAGATCCTTATTCGTGCAATCCTCGAAAATAACAATCGGATCTAAGACCAATCCTAATTTGGTTGCATCATAAAGTCTTGGATTATGGATAAAATCTTGTCTTGCATACCGTGGGTTAGGGGGAAGGTCTTTTTGACGTGATAAGTTAAACTCTCTAAACGATGCGTCAAATAAGTGCACTAGTTGAGAGGCATAGTATTGTCTTAAAAGCAAATAATCTAAACTCTTAATTCTATTAGCTGCATTAATTTCCATTTCATTCTTTTTAGACTCGAGTAATTCAAAATCCGTTTGAATTTTGTGAAAATTAGTGACCACTAACTCTTTTTCTTTAAGTTCGTTGGAAAGATTTGCTCTTAAGGTTTCAATTTCTTGCAAATGACCCATTTGTTTGTTTCGAAAATGATCATATTCGGGATTTTTTAGAACATTGGAAGAAGGAACTAATTCCAAAGTTTGAACTTTTTCGTTGTACAAGGCAAGCTCAGCCGACAGATTCTTATTCGTAGCTAGGGTTTCTAAAAGTGCAGTATTCATTTGGCTAAGTAACTTTGCAGGAACCATGACCAAATCTTGTTGAGCAGGAGTATGCGTATGTGAAATAACTCCCGGTTGTGATTCACTCAAAGTCTGGGGACTTTCATTGATATTACTATCATTGATTGTCTCCTCATTTGAAAGACTCACCACCGAAGACTCATTCGGATCAGCACCCTCTTGCCCAACTTGATGTGGTTTAATACTAGTATCAGTGGTATTAGTAAGTACCTCAGATATTTGATCTGACCCAAAGCTAGAGATAGTTGCCATAAGAGCTGCCTGAGCAGATTGAAGATCATCACAGTCTGAATCGTAAGCATCCAAATCATCTGCTTGGTATGCTGCATTCTGTGTAGTGAGAACTTCTTGTTCCGCAATCCCTGGATCAGCAAGAAATGCTAACTCCTCTTCATCAAGTTCCTGTCCCTATGCTTGAGCGTTCACCAGATAAATCTTCTCTGCAAACCATTGACCATCCCTTCTCCTCTTGGGTTTTGTGCAATCCCTAGACATGTGACCTTCTTCCTTACAGTTGTAGCATGTTATCATTCTCAACTTACCTGTGGAATTAGCACGTGGAGCAGTAACCATTGGAGGAGTGTTGACCATTGGAGCAGGATTGACCATGCGTGTATTGGTGGTTGATGTAGTGGATCTCCCCTGATAAGGTTGAATAGGTTGAACCATTACTCTGCCATTCTCAATGGTAGCTTGTTGTCGAGAATTAGATGAATTCCTCAGCTGATTGTTAGTAGGAGCTGGTCCTCTAAATCCTCGTTTGCTCAATGTCCTTGTGAGATAAGCAGACATAGTGGCTAACACTTCAGCTGGGTCAGTTCCTTGTTTGAATTCAGGAATGGGAACCTCATCATTATCACAATACATTGCTTGGTCTTGTTGAGCGACATAAGCACTAGAAGGAGTACTTGTATGGTCAGAATAGCTTGGTGGATATGCTGAATTTTCTTGATATGGCGAGTATGATGACTGAGCATAGGGTGCAATGCTTGCTAGTGAATATGGGTGAGGTTGTGGAGCATATTGTGATGCTTGTGGTTCTCTCTGAGATGAAGGTGCATTAAACCGATATTGTTGCTGATGTGAGGTGGGTGGTTGAGGTAGAATCGAATATTAGGGGAAGCTTGGAGTCATGTATGGTGATGGATGATAAGCTTGGTGTCCCATGATATAAGGAGTGTTGTTATATGACAAGCTTGGTTGATTTGCCATCAAAGCTAAAGATTCAGGGTACATACCTTGAGGCAAACGGTGCATGATCACGTGTTTCTCATGCTGCTGGAGAAAAGCATAGAGTTGATCCAAATTGCACTTATGCAAATCCCTAGTTAACTTAACATCAGTAATATACTCACCCCATTCAGCTTGAGGTAAAGTATTTAAAAAACTTGGTGTTAACCTGGAATGGAGCAATCACGAGATTGTACACATTCAAATCATTCATGAGAGTAGTGAATCTGAAGTAGTAGTCGTGAAGCGTTTCCCCTGGACTGTACGTGAACCTATCAAACAAATCATACAACTGACATTCGCGTTCCTGTTTAGTAAGAGACGTACCTTGTAGCAAAACCTGTAGACTTTCCCATAACTCCTTTGCAACCGTATATTGACTTACCATTCGATAGATGTCATGTGGAAGAGCTTGGAGAATGGTTTGAAGAGCCTTTTCGTCTGCATCGGCAATAAGTTGTTGAGCTGGGGTAAGTTCTTCAAACTCCCGTGGTCGAGTCACATTGTTAACAACGATGGTACCATAATCAAGTGGACCATTTAGAATTGACTTGACCATAAGCCTCCCATATGTCAGTTTTCCCTTAATGTATGACATCATACGGCCTTGCCATGCTTCAAAGACTTCTTTAATGAGCATTGGAGGGCGATTATCCGTTCCCGTAATGATGGAAATATCCGTAAGTGATGTCATTTGAGGCATTAATGAACTCGGATTCATTTTGATCACTTTAAAGAATCAAAGATTGTCGGTTGATCGAGCAGTGAAGTAAGGTTGTGAGTTGTGTTGTGTTGTTGAAGTAAAGCGTGTGTAAGAAGCCAAGATTAAATCCACTAAAAATCGTCGAAAAAACTCGTAAAATACCCCTTGATCCGGAATAATTAAGTTGATTCGGAATAAATACCTTAATGTGAAAAAGATCTTGGTTCGGAATAATTACCTTGATCCGAAATACTTAGTTGATCCGGAATAATGGTTGATCCGGAATACTTGGTTGATCCGGAATACTTGGTTGATCCGGAATACTTGGTTGATCCGGAATAACGGTTGATCCGGAATACTTGGTTGATCCGGAATAACGGTTGATCCGGAATAACCTGTTGATTCGGAATGACTTGTTGATCCGGAATAAACTGTTGATTCGGAATGCCTCGTTGATCCGGAATAAGCTGTTGATTCGGAATGCCTTGTTGATCCGGAATAAACTGTTTATTCGGAATGTTTTGTTGATCCGGAATACACTGTTGATTCGGAATTCCTTGTTGATCCGGAATAAACTGTTGATTCGGAATGTTTTGTTGATCCAGAATAAACTGTTGAAATAGCTTCGAGACCAAGTTTTGATGTTTTTTCTTAGAACAAACGAATCTAAACCCGATTTTTGACCATAAACCACGAAAAGGTTTGTGATTTCTACCAAAATAAGCTAAACCCGACACTTATCTAACAATCCCAACAACAAAAACACCAAAAATTACAAGATTCAAGGTAGATTTTCCTAAAAATCACTAATACAATCAAAAACTAAAAAATAACACAAATCATTACCTTAAATCACCCCATGGCTCTTGATACTAATTGAAGAATAGTGATAATCTTATGAATCAATAAGGTGGGTTGATGGTTCTAGAGAGAGAAAGTGAGAGAGAAAATGTGTGTTTTTATTTCATGAAAAGTGAAAACAACCAACCAACCAACCCCCTTTCCATGGTGGAAAGGGGTATTTATATCCAAGCCACTAATGGACTTGGGTCGGCCCATGACAAGCCCATGGGCCGGTTTTACTTAACAAATTAAACAAATATTTAACTACGAGCTATACAACATTCAATAATATTGTGGAGTGACCGATACTTCTAATATACGTTAAAAACGTATTTCTAACACAACAGTTGGCAAGCTAGCATTAAGTGTGCACCGTTTGATCTGTTGTATAGCAGAAAGTGTCGTACCCCAATCTGTTGGGATTAGGTTGGTGAGCGAACACTTGAAGGACCGGAGATGATAGAGTTGACCAACGAGAAGGTCGCCGTAGCAAAGGCAAAATTATAGGAAACTCGCGCACGTCAAAAAGGTTATGCCGACAAGCATCCTAGGGACTTACATTTCAACGTCGGAGATCACGTCTTTCTTAAGGTATCACCGGCACGTGGTGTTAAACGTTTCAGAATCAAAGGGAAACTCAGTCCTCGATTCATCGGACCGTTTGATATCATCGACCGAGTCGGTGAAGTATCTTACCGTTTAGCGTTACCTCCGCAGCTTTCTCACGTTCATGACGTTTTCCATGTGTCCTTACTTAGAGGGTACAATTACCACCCCCTTCACACGGTTCAATATCCACTGGAATAGATTCGTGAAGATCTTACCTTCACAGAGGAACCCGAGCGAGTTCTTGACATACAAGAACAAGTCATGAGGAAGAAGACGATTCCATTCGTCAAAATCCTTTGGAGGGATCATACCGAGCGGGAAGGCACTTGGGAAACAGAGGAGTCTATCCGGGCTTCTTACCCTCATTTCAAGTTTTGAATTCGGGTATGTTCCTCTTTCAGTTTACTTATTTATAATTCAGGGACGAATTATTCTTTTTAGGGGGGAAGAGTTGTAAAACCCGCATACTTTTACCATGAATAGTACACTTAGTAAACGTACGTACAAACTAAAACTTTTCTTTTATAGCATGCACACGTGTCACGAATATTAATTACACAAATTACGTACGTGTTATTACACGATAAGTATTAAGTACGTGATATTACACGATAATTATTAACCATAATAATTATAGTCACGAACATGAAATCATAAACGTTAAAATCACGAACACGTAATTACTTATGTATTTATTATAATACAATAAATATCGTTTGCGTACAAGTATTTAATTATAACACGAACAGTTAATTACGAACTAACACGAAAACGCTAACGTACGAACACATAAAATATTAGACACGGAAAAGTTTCCCGTGTGGGCCCTTATAGCCACGGACACAAAAGACAAAGGAGGCCCAGGCCTAGTTTTGGTTTTAACTAAAATAAACAAAAAGGGTAACACCCTTTTCATTCTACAGACCATTGATAAAAAAATAAACCCTAGCCTCCTTTTTGCTCTCTCTTTTCCGCCGGCTATAGCGATACCAAAGGGAGTGGTTGTTCGATCTTGGTGATTAAAAAGCAAGTGTTAGTGTTCGTGTTATTGTCCTCGTTTGATTCACGAATTCGGTAAACATTTAATTCCTTTCTTTTATTCTTTTTAATTAAATCAAGAACACATGAACATGGGGATAATAAAAACAAGTAATTAAAACATATTAGAATCATAGGGTATTAAAAAGAATGGGAATTGGTTCGGGTTTTGGTTTGGTCGACGCAAGAACCGAGAGCAGAAGCTCTCGGTGGTCGTGGTATCACCACCAACCGATACCATAAGGTCTCGGTGTGGGCTGTGGTGTCTCGGCAGCAAAGATCAAGGACCACGAATTAAGTCGGGGTGGCCTTGTGGTGTTCTTGGTCTCGGCGCAGCAGCAAGAAACACCACTGGTCAAGGACCGGTGGCAGTTTTTGGTCTAGCAGGGGGAACGCACGGCAACAGCAGGGGACGACCGGCTAATTGTCGGTGGGAACTTGCTGAGGTCAGTGGCTAGCCGAGGCAGGCCAACGGCAAACCACCGGCTTAAGCCGGTGGTGAAAATGAACCAACAGTGGCAACCGGCTGAGCCAGTTCGCCACTACTAAGGGGGTGTTTGTTTGGTCCGGTTCATGGGGAATTCAGTCCGGTTCATGATAGGTCTAAATTAAAATCACGGGTCCGGTTCACGACTAATTTTTACAAGTTATTATTATTACAACTTATATTATTTTTAGCAAGAAAATTAAATTAATTAAAACATGACAAATAATTAATTTAATTAAACATGGACTTAGTGTATTTTTATTTATTAAATAATACATGTTTTAACCTAAGTATTTTATTAATTTAATTTAGACTATAGTATTAATTAATTGTTTAAAACATGGGATATAATTAATTAATAAACATGACTTAGGTTATAATTAATATAATATTAATACATGTTTAACCTAAGTATTTTATTCACCTTAATTTAATTAAATCATGCTTATATTTATTTAAATTGTATAACTTATAGTTTATTTAGTTAACATGCTAGTATTAATAAACTATACAAATAATTACATGACTTATGATATTTAACTAGTTAACTTAAGGCTTATATTATTAGCTTACTAATCCAGCTTATTTCTAAATATGAAAACTTTCTATTTCAGGAAACTTACTATTTTTGGAAACTTTTTATTTTTAGAAAGTGATATATTTTTGGAAACTTTCTATTTTTGGAAACCTGCTATTTTTAGAAAGTTACTTATTATTACACAACAAGTATAATAATACAAGAATATAAGTAATACTTAACCAGAATACTTAGAATACATGATAAACACAGCATAACATTAAAATCAGTAAAACAAGACAAGAACATATAAAACAAGCTAAGACATAATATAATCATTTACGTACGTAGTAAACAGAGTACTTATACATGTCCCTTATTTATGTAGCATCAGTGAGATCGGAGTAGGACTTTCATTCTTTTGTCTTCTTCGTTAACTGGACACAAGGTACGGATTTCCCGTCCCTTCAGTATGGGCATTCTTTCTTTATTAGGATTCCCCGTTTGCAGCCAACTGTTTTCCCAGTATTTGTTTTATATGTTTAATTACTTATGTTAGTTTAAGAGCCTAAGCCATATACATGCATGACCAGTGTCACCAAGTTATGGAGGTACCATAAACATAACACTGGAGGCACCAGTGTTAAGACTTCTCCACGGCGAAGTGATTGCTCGTGGTGTCCCTTATAGTTTTGGCCATTATATTATATTAGCAAGTGGGGTGTATGGGTGCATCCTGGTTACATGTTTTACTAGTATTATCAGAGTGAATGCGATGTGTGCCTTGCATCCTTCACTAGGAGTTGATCCCTCCTACCCAGGCTATTTAAATAGAGGCAGCCCCTCTAATTGCATGACGAGGTCTCCCCTCCAAGTATTCATGCACGGTGGAACCTCATGACCTATATGGGCTATTGGCTAATTAATACAAATTTTACATAAAAATATAAGTCTTTTCAAACTATAAAACCAGTTTTATGAACATGTCTCTAGGTTACTTAGGACTTATACATTTCTGCTGCTATTGGTCTTTTATGCTTATGTTATTCCATGATATACTTGTATATCCGTTCACTGGGCGTTATGCTCAGCCGTTTTCCTTTCATGTATCCAAACGGCAGGTACTCAAGGACGTTCGTAGACTTTAAGCTTACGTGCATATGGATTGGAAGCTATCTAGCCTTCTCTACTTTATGCAATTCATCATACATTTTTCTACTTATTTCTTTGGACATTGTTTAGTCCTTTTCTTTGACAGTACTTATGTTTGTGTGTGATGAACTTATACTTGGACTACCGATGTTTGTTTCCGGTATTTCCATTCATGGTCATTTAATGTTTTTAAGACATTTACCTTGTATGCTATGATGAGATGCCATAATCATGCGTGACATACCATTTACCAAAATGGGGTGTTACAATAGAGGTGGAAACAGAATGGGTAATGGAGTTTAAGAGAAAACGGGGTGCAAGTTTCAAATGAAGTTCATATGTCTTATTTATATTGGTTTCAAGCCTTAGCCTCCAACGAATGCCTTGAAACGTGTAATAACTGGGGGTTAGTGACATAGGAAGCCTAGGAAAGATCTATGCAAGTCTAGGAGTGAGTCATTAGGTCTAGGATCAAAATATCTAAGCTTAAGGCTAGTAATAAGCCATGAATTTTAAGGATAGGAACAAGTATGTGTCATTGACAAGTAGCTTATGCACCTACTTGGAAAATATCTCCAAAATATCCAAAATATCTGATCCTAAGTCTAAATTTATGAGGGAAAGCATTTTGAATCATTTCTGGAAGGAAAAACAAAAAATCGGGTACAAAACTAGGGCTTGCAACTTTATACTTTGTAATTTTGGTGATTAAGGGTTTAGAAATGTGATTAGTGATGGATTAGGGTTTAATTAGGTTATATAAATTATAATTAAGAAGCTTGGGTCTTTGGTTTGAAGTCTAACAAAGGTTTGATATGAAAATGGGAAGAAAACTTAGGCGGGTTAGGGTTTCTAATGATTTATGGTTAAGTCTTAGTAAAATTGATTATCCTTCAACTAACTATTGATGTAAACTCAATTTATACATCCTATATTTTCCTCAAGGTGTTCATGAAGTCCCTACATTGGTTTTATTAAGTTATTCTAAGTAAAGGGTGAAAATACCCATTTTGACCAAATTTACAAGCCATGCATTGAAATATCGTACCTTGTGTATTAGGGTACTTGTACATTGTCTTAATATAATCTTATAACCTTAATGAAGTCGTATAAATTTTTATATACTTGTCCAAAAAGAACTAGGTAGTGATTCCATGTAGATTTCTTAATATTAGGATTTTTAGCTCATTAATCCTAATGACTTTTTATCTTGGGTAATTAGTGATTGTACCTTTATAAACACTTATTCTAGGGCTTATATAGTATGTTTATGACTTCTAGGGATTCTACATTTTTAGTTTAAGGGTTTGTATAGGTTGATCATATTCTAGGGACAATTATCGGAGCTTAAGATCCTATGCTTTGATAACTTGTACTTTATGCTTTACCAACTTGTAACTTGAGTTGAAATAAATGTATATTCTTAATATGATGTATAGTTGAGTTTTATAATTTATGGCAAAAGATTAGACTCTAATTCAATGTATAATGGATTTTTTATGTTAATCTTGGTTACTAGGTCTTAACTTGCAATTAGCCTTGGATTAGTGAATATTAGCATTTTGTGATCAATTAACTTTCCTTTATTTGATAAATTGTAATTATTATATTGTTTTTTATAATAGTGCATACATTTTATGTAGTTACATTGCTTGAAATATTGTTTACCAAGGGTTCTAGGTGGTGATCTAGACTATTGTGTATAATTACTTGTACTTAGCTTTGTATGGTTTGTTCTTATCATTCTTAGGTATTATTATGTCTTGAAAGTATAGTTTACAACTTGTTTATAATCCTTAATGACTTATTCATATGTGTTTTCCATTCATAGCTTACCATTCTTGACTTTACAACTTATTTATAGGGATTCTAAGGTTTCTAAGGGAATTTTGGGCATCATGGTTACTTTTGAGATGTTATTATTAATAATGAACTTGTTAGATCACTTTTAGATATTAGACTTGATATATACATTGTATTGACAACATATAGGAATATGTTGTAATGGCAGTTCAGGTTATGAGAAGCAGTTCATCTTACCAAGTAAGGTACAAAAAGCAAAAATTCCTATCCAAATTTTCATATTGAGACAATAATAGCTTATAGCATAGATGTGAATTTTGACGATTGTCACAGTCTCTCCCCCTTAAAGAAATCTCGTCCCGAGATTATAAGGGTAACATAGCATATCAAGGACAAACATAACTCTTAGGTGTTCAAATTCTTTCTTAGAATTTTATTCACATATCAAGAAAATAGCTTTAATACCAAATGGAATAGAGAAAACATGCCAGTTGATCACATAAGTGGTCCTTAAATTCCAAAATACTAAAAGGATTGTGATTATTACTGAGTTCTTTGGGAAACTCAAGTCAATATGTCACTGCTCAATTCAAAATCTTGAATTGATTATCGCATTTTTCAAATCAATTCGGGTAATTGATAGGGAAAACATCCTTCTCAAATAGATACTGTTTAATATGGTATAGTTTCTCAATCACAATGAGAAATCTTTATCAAAACAGTCTTTCCAATTTACCATTTAAATCTAGCAGTTACCTAACGGTTATTATTTAACGTTCTACGAAGCTCTATTCTCATATAACCTTCTCAAATAGTTTTATGAACTACTTTGAGTTTCGTAAGTTGAAAATCTCCTACTTTAGCCCAACAGATACGCAAATGGCACTTCTTTCGATAGAGTGCTTCAAATAGTATTTCGTTAATTTTAGCATGAAAACTATTGTTATATGGGAAAAAAGATTTCCAAGGGTAAGTGTTCTTTCTAAAACTTATAACACATACGTGGAGTATATAGTTTAGTATTTGGGTAGTTCTTCCACTTAACACATTAGTACACACAAATTTTGAGTATACTTTTAGGATAAAGATGTGAAACACTCCTCACAATCTTAGATGATATATATTGATACTCTATGTCAACCGATTATTTCACATATAATCTTGTCAGAGTTTCCATATTCTCAGTTTCCTAGATAGGAATAAATTATGCGGATCTAATAAGAAATTGACAATGATCCGGATGGCGTGTAACACCTGAGAATTTTTCGTGCTTTAAATAATAATAAATTATATTAGTTATAATTCGAAGTTCATTTTTGAGCATTACCAAACTTGCTGGGTTTGAAAACGGGTCATATTTTGCAAAATCTAAAAAATCACTCAGTCTGCGTTGCTATGAACACTACGAGTGTGTCACTATTGGTTGCGTAATAATTTACGATCAATATTTAAACGTATCTGAAATTTAATTCCTATACGTGTGCATTAGCTGTGTAGAATTTACCTGTGTCGCGTTACGTGAATTAACTGCAAGTTAGACTGATGACCGCGTATATGTACGTAAAAAATATATGCAAATGACCATTACACATATAGTACTATAGTTAATTTTAGTATTTAATTTCACGAACCGGCTAGTTATCGTTATACTGCCTTTTAACCGACACTATCGACAGCTAATGTGGAAGAGCATCACCCCACAAATTGCTACTACATATTTACTACATACTTACTCAAGTGACTAGAAATATACATTTCAAATAATAAAGTATGCAACATAGGATCCCATACCTTTTGGTCTTCCCTCCACCGAGACTTATAACTCAATTAAACCACTTTCAAAATTCAAATCACCCAACAAACTTCCTACAACTTGGGGTAGTGCAAGTCCTATGTCTTCAACCATTGGCAGATCTTTTTGGTCCCCTCCTCACACAATGCATGTCTCTTAGGCCTTCCCTATATGCATAACTCATACTTTTCATCACAAATCCACATACAAAAATATTCATCCTTTCACTGTGAACATCATTCATCCTTCAATCTTCATTTTCTTTTTACAAAATCCATGGCAACCTATCTACCCAAAGATCACCTACACCTAACAAACTAAACACATACATTACTATACAATCCATATCATTTTCCTATTCCAGAATTTCAAACACAGATTCTAAAAAAATATGACCAACATTACTTCTTAAGCCGACATGGGTTTCGCGAGTTCGAGATTTATACCCGCAGTTGCCGCAAAGTACAAGACGACGAGCTTCCTGACTTTGTTCGAAGGTTTGAAGAGTTAGTTGCGGTTGTACAAGTGTTAGCAAAGAGGGTTTTGTTTTGTGAAGCGGGTTCACTTGTTTTCTTTTCGTGGGTTTTTCTTCATTCTCGACGTGGTTTACATTCGGGTTCTAAAACCGTAGAGTTACCATGTTGTGCTTGCCGTAAGGTTACCTCTTACACCTTCACCTTTATTCTTTCATTGCATTCCATGTACACGTATGTCCCCATTACCACAATATTCGGAAAGAAAAAAATTTAAATCTGGTAAACGAATTTAAGCACATGTTTGAAATGAGTTTTACGTTAAGATTCATGTATGGGTCTTGAGGTTTCAGGTGATAGGTCTTTTGCGTGTGTGAGTTTTCACGTCGGGTATAAGATCATGCTTTAAAAACCTGTGAGTATAATATGTATTTTGGTGTGTGTTGAGCTAAGTGAGTACGTTTGAAACCGAGTTTTATTGTCGTGTAAATAAGAGTACATGTGAGACGAGAGTTTTGACTGCGAACTGACGTGAGATTGTTGAAATTTTGTGAGGGTCCTTGCGAGTCCTTGTAAACGCATTGTGAGAGTTTGGTTGCGAGTCGTGGTCGAGTTTAAGTAAGCTTCTCAAAATTGTTGTTTCTGTTGCTGTCAAACGAGAGAGACGAAAGGAAGTATATATATATATATATATATATATATATATATATATATATATATATATATATATATATATATATATATATCTATGATTGTAGTGGTTTTACTACTCTTTAGGAAAAGAGAGCAAAATAGTGGTAAGCGTTAAGTGTCGGTTTAGGAAAACCGAGCACAAATGACCAAATAAGTCCAAGTTCGTTTCCCAAGGAGGCAAGTGCGTTGTGTTAAGAGATGATTTTGATTTGTGATTATATGATTGAAAAAGAAAGAAAGAAATGAGATTAGAAGAGAAAGACGGTTACGAAGACGGATTAAACTAAGACGAAAAAGGCGATCACGTAAAACCGTAAAAACTACAAAATTTAAAATTTTAACCTAAAAATTCCTAAAAAATACTAAAAACCCACAATAATATTCTAAGAGTTTACAAAAAATCCAAACTTCCTAAAACCTTTTAATTAATTAGATAATGACTTTTTAATGCTAATTAAAGCCCTAAAAATCACAATTAATTATTAAAAAGCCCTAAACAAGATTTTATAGTTTGTAAACCTCAAAAATAACCTAATTAAGCTAAAAAGTATTTATTAAAATTTTAAAACCAAATAAAACTATTTTTAAACACTTAAAAACTATTAAAATCAATTAAATCTTAAATTAATTCTAGAAAATAACTGAAAAGTCCTAAAAATATTTGAAAAGTGACAAAACTCCTAATTAAGTGACTACAATATGGGAAAAATGTAAAAACTTAAAAAATCAAACTTTCAATTTTTAATAATAAAATAATATTAAAATATTCAAAAAAATTCAAAGTTCATAAAAAAATTCTAAAAAATTACCAAAAATCTAGAATAATGTAACTAAGACAAAAATATAACTAAAAGTTTCTAAAACCTATTTAATAATTTTATATTAAATTTTAAAGTTGGTTAAAAACCCTAAAATCCTATAAAATCAAAAATAAGACTTTTTGAAAACTTAAATAGCTGTAAACCTCAAAAATATGATTAAAATCCTAAAAACTAATTTTTCAGATTTTTAAAATACCTTTTTCTATTTTTAAATTACTTTCTAAAATTAAAACTTAAAATATTCCTAGAAAATTAATTAAATACGGGAAAAATAATCTTTTTAAACCAAAAAGTCCTAAAACTGAATAAAAACAAAAGAAAAATGATAACTTGTAAAAATCCTAAGTAAATAAGCTAAAATCAGCTTAATATTAAGCTGATGGTTTTGATAAGCTAAAAATGAAATGTCCTTAAATGTTACACCTTATGACCTTGTGACATTGAAAGTCACATAGATCACTGGTAAAACACTTCACTCCTGCACGACAGGTCGAGTGTTCGAGCCCAGGCTGTGGAGGCTTTTTGGAAAACTTTTTTTTTTTTTACTTTTAAAACTCAATCCTAATGACTTAAACTACTCTGAAACACAAATCTTATAACAAATAACCAAAGATTAAGACTACTGAAATCAAAACAAGTGCCCAGGTTTGCACTTTTAACTGATGAACACAAAGTTAAAGAAAAACGTATCTTCACTTGTGAAGACTGATCAAGAGGGGCTTGATCTTGGTTTCTGATGATGTTTTTTATGGACAAATGGCACCCCTATACTCAGTTGAGTATAGGGAGTCACAATTAACACAAAAACTAGCAAGCTCAAATACAAGAATCAAGTAAATCAATCTCACAATGTTACTGATTAAGCTAGTATGGGCTTGAGAGTGTTTGCTGATGCAATTGACACAAAAAATGATTTTCAAATGCCAACAATTTGCATATAAGTTCACTTAATCACATTAAACAGATTCACAAACCTATCTTAGCATAATATCTAATAATCAACAAGATTTGAAGGCAAAATTCAAAGAAAATCAGGCACAAAAGCAGTTTACTGATTTTATGCTATATGGCCATTTTTTACATGCAAACTTGATTAATAACCTACCAAACTGGAACCTTAGCTAGCATACAACCAATTGACCACCCTACAAGTGTATCTAGACAGGTTTTTACCCAAATGCTTATCACAAATCTCAATTAAACAACTAATCCAAACACTCCTTTAATTTTTCAGAAAATGATTTAACAAAGCAAATGCATTCAAATCACATTCAAACTGATTATCAATACTTCTAACATGCATATCAATCAATAAAAGACCTAATCTAGCAAGTATAACACATAATCAAGCAGTTCACAAAAATTCATCAAAAATCACATAAAAACTAAACATTTAAAAACTGAAATAGGAAACAAGTGTGCTACCTTGTTGGGCCTACATCCAGGCCCAACAGTGACTGAAAAGTCACCTCCATACAGACTGGGGTCTGTGCAGACTATTTGGCTGTTTGAAATGAAAATGATGATGATGAAAGACCTTGTTTTGAACCTGCCAAAACAAACAACCAAGAATAAAAGTTAACTGGTACAAGAGCTTAGGCTATAGGATTAACTTATTGACAAGTTAACCTATAGCTTAAAGTTTTTAAAAAGAAAGTAGTAATTTAAGAAAACTGATTTTTCTTAACTGAAAATTTTGAAAACTTAGGAAGACTGAAAACCTTTTAAAACAAGTAAATCAACAATAGAATTCAACAAAACTTCAAACAATATAAATAAATGGGTTCTTTGCTTCTCATCAACAACACTTAAACCATTTTTCATTCATTAAAAACTGGATTTACAAAGCTGTGAAAAAGGAGAAAAAACAAGGAACAAGAACAAAATGAAAGCTTATACGTCCTTATATAATGGACTACAGAACACTATAGAATGTGAAAACCCTAGTATATGAATTTCCTAAGCTGCCCTTGAGTCTTCAAATTTGAACTTGGTCAAATTGTGCCCATGTGATCTCTTTGGAGTCATGTGAAGATGCTAGCTGTGTTTGAGTGATCTAGGACGTTCAAATGAGCTTGGGGACCAAGTACTTCCATCTAACCGTTCATTTTGTCTGGTATTGGGTTTGGGGGAAAGTGACGGGTGCAGGGGACCCTTGGGAATGTCACATGGGTTGGTTGGGATCATGGGTTTTGTGTGGGATGGGATGAAAAAACCCTCAATTAGTGATCTGGAACTATTTAGTTAAAAACCCTTTGTTTTGATTAGTGTTCGTCTTTGGATTAGCTAGGGTTTATGTGGGTGATTAGCAGGGTTTAATCCATTTTGGGTTTAATGAGTTTTTAAATAAGTGTTTGGAGGGAAGGATTTAATTAAGTTAAATGGTGTGGGTGGAAAGTGGACGTGGAAGGGAGAGTGATGTGGTGGGTGTTGATTGGCTGGTGGTGATGATGTGGCTAGATGATAGGCTGAGGTGAATTGGTGTGTTTGACAGAAATGGCCCCCAAAGGTTTCTCTTTTCTTCAATTTGTATATAAACAGCAACAAACTCTTTTCCTTTGTAAACATCTTTGACAACTTGGCAATTTTGGCACAAAATGTTTTCTAAACTTGAAACAAGGGTTTAAAATGCAATTTCTTCATATTTGAAGGACTGATTTTGGCATTTTCTTCATTCTTCAAGGTTTGTCTTGTTTGTTGACTTCTTGGAGGACCAATATTGACAATTTAGTTTTGTTGAGGGACTAAACTTGCCAATTCTTCAAAGTTAAGGGTCCTTTTTGTAATTTTGACAAACTTTAGGGACCAAACTTGTAATTATGAAGATACAAGGGTATAAAGTGTCAATTCTTCATAATTGGAGGACCCTTCTTCATAATTCTTCAAATCTTCAAGGGTTTTCTTGGAAAATTCTTCATTAGGGCTTGGATCATCGTGCGGCTTCGTTTCCCGTGTTCGTTTTTGACTGATTATTGTGATCTTTTGTCATTTTCTCAATATCCGTACCTAAAATACACAAGCAACAAACACAAGCATATATTTGGGTATTTTGATGATATTTAATGCATTTTAAGCCCGATTTGGACGATGAGACTATGTATAAAAGCAGTCTCATCACTCCCCCATACTAAACCATTGTCGTGCCCTCACGCAATGCTAGAATAAAGTATCATAGCACCTCCAAAATTCATTTTTATTCACTTTATTGAAATGATAAACTAGCTACACTACTACTATTACTACTACTACTTGTGTTTTAGACATAATGTATGATTTTCATCGCAAAATGGGACGTTTAGGTTCATAGAATAAGAACACGTGAATGCTTCGTTAGAAATAATTTCATCGTCCTCGATTTTCACCCTAATTCCATGCTAAGCGTGCAACGAGATCATTGTCATTATAAGTTAGTAATGCTAACACTACTCATATGCCCTAATCACGTACTTATTCCCCCATTATTCCTAAGTTGTATCTCTTATATTTTATTTTGTCTTGAATGTTTCACGAGGATACATTGTTGACTTTATGTGATAATAGAGATTTAGGTCTAAAAATAGAGTCCTAACGGTGTAACTAAGACCATCAAATCAATAACCCCTCCTAATAGACAACGATGTTAAAAAATTAAGTTGACAAGAAGAATCGATAAACACGGTTTTATAACGGTTTTGAACATGAGACTTATTACCAAGACTTTTATACGCCCCCTAACGGAAGGGCCTTATTATCTTTGGTTTACCTCCATCTTTTATTCAACTTCGCCATGAAGCTTTTATTATGACTTCGGTCTTGCCTTGCCTTTTATTATCCGCCTCATCGGTGGTTTTATTAGCCAAAGACATATATCCTCACGCTAAGGCGAATTTTGGATCTTTAAAGCTTCGAAGATTAAGGCTTGATTCACTTTCAATTTTGCATAGATTTTTCGGCCTTGTGGGGCTTCAAATTGTTTGCTAGATTTAGGTGAGCACTTGAAATCTTATTAGTAGGTGAAGCTTTTGATTATTAGGGTGCCAATACTTCAAAACCGTGACGCTGGCGATACCTTAATGTCTTCCCAATTTAATTACACGGAAGCTACTAGAAAAGACTAGAAACCCAACAATCCTAACTAAACCTCTAAGTCAATATTTATTAAGCAAAAAATATTTACATGCGAAGGGAGAATAAGCAAACAACGAGAACACATGAGTTTTTGAAAGAATACGAGTACTCTACGTTTAGCATAGTAACTTATAATTAACTCTATCATTTCTCGTCCTCATTTAAGAGACTTAGCCTAATGTGTAGTTAAGGAATCAAAGCTAAGTACTCAACACGCACGGTCGAGTCAAAAATTACTCTTATTCTCGCCATCGGAAAACCTACATTCGTGTCTTTAAACACTTATAAAACCTGAGAAAAAAATTTAAAATTTGGCCATTTTTAGCCTTATTTTGCAACAAAAACGATAACAAAAAGATAAATTTTGGAAAGCGTGAAGGTTTGGCAAGGCAAGTATCTATTCACCCCCCCCATACTAAAGTTAAACATTATCCTCAATGTTTCGAGTCTAGGGGTGCAAACACCCCCATACTAGAGACGTATTCGAATGCCTAATCTAGCATGGAAAGGGTGTAACCAATAAATTAATAGCCGTTTATGAAGTGTGCTAAAAACCTAAGGTTAGAACAATTAAGGATATATCATGGATATTGATAAATGTCTCCAAAGCAAACGATCGAGTGCTCCCATAAAATGAACACGAGAGGCTCCAATCGTGAAGATCATGATCTAAAAACCACAATGCACAAACAACCACGGAACAAAGGTTGGAAGGGCACAAATCCTCACACGTAAGCTACATTAGAAAGCGATAATATGTACATAGGATAAGCATGGGAATCCCCCACGAGGCACCTCGTTTTTGATTACCGAGTCATGAGCTCGACTCGATCCCCTCAATACTAATTATCATTGGGGAAGGTGACTTGGTCGAGGTAGTTCAAGGATGGAACTTCCCCGCCAAATTAGTGCTTCAACCTATGTCCATTCACCTTGAAGTTAGGACCATCATCTTGAGCCAGCTCGATGGTCCCATACGGAAACACTTGAGTCACGGTGAATGGACCGGACCAACGGGATTTCAACTTACCGGAAAAGATTTTTAATCTTGAATTAAAAAGCAGAACTTGATCCCCAATGTTAAAAACCCGGTTTTTAATTTTAGAATCATGCAACTTTTTAGTTTTTTCTTTGTAAATCAATGAATTTTCATAAGCAATGTCCCTCAGTTCATCTAATTCATTCAATTGCATTTTCCGGTGTTTTCCCGCGGTCTCCATGTCATCATTACATTGCTTTAGGGGCCAATAAGCCTTATGTTCTAACTCGATAGGCAAATGACAATTCTTTCCATACACAAGCTTATAGGGAGTGCACCCAATGGGCGTCTTATGAGCGGTCCTAAAGGCCCATAAAGCATCGTCCAACTTATCCGACCAAGTTTGTCGGTTTTCCCCAACGGATCTCTCCAAGATCCTCTTCAACGCTCGGTTTGAAACCTCGACTTGCCCACTTGTTTGTGGGTGATAAGCCGTATAAAGCCGATGTGTAACCCCACATTTCCTTAGAACCCTTTCGAATTGGTCGTTACAAAAATGGGTTCCACGATCGCTTATGATAGCACGAGGGGTTCCAAACCGAGAAAACAATTGCTTCAAAAACTTGATTACCACACGAGCATCATTGGTGGGCAAAGACTTAGCCTCCACCCACTTAGATAGGTAGTCAACCGCAACAAGGATGTACTTATTACCACGAGATGATGGGAACGGCCCCATACAACGTCAAAGATCTCACACACTTGGATGATATTTTGTGGCATTTCATCTTTTTGTGAGGCTTTTCCTTGTCGTTGGCATGCATCACAAGACTTCACAAGATCTTGTGCATCTCGGTAAATAGTAGGCCAAAAGAAGCCGGCATCAAACACCTTTTTAGCCGTGAGATTAGCACCGTGGTGACCACCCGTGGGTCCTTCGTGACAAGCTCTAAGGATGTTAGAAGATTCGGTGCCAAAAACACAACGTCGGATGATTTGATCCGCACAAGTTCGAAACAAGTAAGGGTCGTTCCAAAAGTAGAACTTGACGTCACGAAAGAATTTTCGTTTTTCTTGAGTCGTCATACCCTTAATGATGAAGTTACCCGCATGGTAATTTGCAAAATCCGCAAACCATGGGGTTGAAGAATCAAGTTTAGAATTCACTAAACCAAGTGTCTCGAGCGGAAATGTTTTGGTGATTTCCTTGGGCTCGTAAACACTTTGGTGAGGATCTTCCAAACGAGAGAGATGATCGGCCGCTAGATTCTCGGCTCCTTTTTTGTCAACAATGGTGTGATCAAATTCTTGAAGGAGGAGAATCCAACGAAGTAGTCTAGGCTTAGCATCTTGCTTTGCCATGAGATACTTAATAGCCGAATGGTCCGTATACACTATGCATTTCGTCAAGACGAGGTAAGGTCGGAACTTCTCAAATGCATACACCACGGCAAGGAACTCCTTTTCCGTTGTAGTGTATTTTAGTTGAGCCTCGGTCATCGTCTTGCTAGCATAGTGAATAGGCAAGAAGTGCTTATCATGACGTTGCCCCAAAACGGCCCCTATAGCGTAATCACTAGCATCACACATAAGCTCAAAGGGGAGGTTCCAATTGGGAGCAACAAGAATGGGAGCTTCGGTAAGTTTCCTCTTAAGTATTTCAAAGGCTCGTACACAATCTTCGTCAAAGACAAAACGTGCCTCTTTTTCAAGAATATGTGTAATGGGTCGAGAAATCTTTGAAAAATCCTTGATGAATCGACGATAAAAGCCCGCGTGGCCTAGGAAACTCCTAACTCCCTTGACGGTTTTGGGATGAGGTAATTTGGCGATGACGTCTACCTTAGCTTGATCTACCTCAATCCCCGCTTTCGAGACCTTGTGCCCTAAGACGATTCCACTCTTAACCATAAAATGACATTTTTCCCATTGAGCACAAGGTTGGTTCCCTCACAACGTTTCAACATTCTCTCTAGGTTCGACAAACACGTAGTGAACGAATTACCAAACACGGAAAAGTCATCCATGAAGACTTCCATCGTCTTCTCGATCATATCATGAAAAATAGCCATCATGCACCTTTGAAAGGTTCCCGGTGCATTACAAAGTCCGAATGGCATTCTACGATAGGCAAACGTTCCATATGGACACGTAAACGTAGTTTTTTCTTGATCACGAGGATCGATGGGAATTTGGAAGTAACCAGAAAAACCATCTAAAAAGCAATAGAAATCGTTTCCCGCAAGACGCTCCAACATTTGGTCCATGAAGGGCAAGGGAAAATGGTCTTTTCGAGTGGCTTCATTCAACTTTCGATAGTCAATGCACACTCTCCATCCGATCACGAGTCTAGAGGGAATCAACTCGTTGGCATCGTTTGGCACAACGGTCATCCCTCCCTTTTTAGGGACACAATGAATAGGACTCACCCAAGGGCTATCGGAAATAGGGTAAATCATTCCCGCGTCAAGGAGTTTAAGGACCTCCTTTTTTATGACGTCGTGAATTTTGGGGTTCACCCTCCTTTGACTTTGGATTGTGGGCTTGAAATCCTCTTCCATTAAGATTTTGTGGGTACAAAACTTGGGATCGATTCCCTTAATGTTGGATAACTTCCACGCAATCGCCCCTTTGTGATCCTTTAGAACATCGACAAGTGCGGTTTTTTCATCATTCGAAAGATCCTTCGCAATAATAACCGGCAACTTGTCGTCCTCCTCCAAATAGACATATTCGAGGTGAGGAGGTAAATCTTTCAACTCGAGGATAGGTGGTTCCTCAAGTGAAGATTTGGGCTCGATACTCATAACCTCCTCGGGTGGAGGAAATGGGAAATCGTTAAGAAAATCCTTGATAATCGAGAAGTACTCATCGTTGTCGAGGTCTTCGTCACAAGTACGTGGAACATTGCATTCTTCCAACGTAAAACCACCACCTTCAAATGGAGTGAAGGTTGGTGTCGAATTATCAAGAATTGGATCTAACATAGTGGGATTGCCACTAGTTTCTTCATCACCAAACCCTAAAACTTCTTGTGAAAATTCCTCGCAAACCACGTCGATCATATCAACGAGGTTTATGGTAGCAACGGAATAAACATGAGAAAGTTGAGAATTTTGAGTTGCGTTTATAACAAGTTCCTCGTCGTTGAAACGTAAGGTGATCTTTCTAGCATGAACATCAATTAAAGCCATAGACGTATCTAAAAACGAACGACCTAAAATAAGAGGAACTTGAGGATCCGTGGGGATATCAACAACGATAAAGTCTACGGGATAGTAGAACTTCCCCACTTTCACAAAAACGTCTTCCGCCAAACCACATGCACGAATCGTGGAATGGTCGGCCAACTCGATAGACATTAGTGAAGGAGTAAGATTAGGAAGATTGAGCGACTTGAAGATTGCAAGTGGCATCAAATTAATGCTAGCACCAAGATCGGCCAAGGCATAGCATTCTTCCATATCTTGAATTGCACAAGGGATCAAAAATTTACCGGGATCACCGACTTTTTGAGGTATGCGATTAAGATAAACCGACGAACAACTAGACAATTGATGCAATTTCTCCTTGTTGTTCAACATACTCTTAAAGTTAGCGGAAAATCGAGGCATCATGACCAAAGCATCGGCGAAACTCACATTAAGGTGCAACTCACGAAACATTTTCATAAAAAGCTCAAATTGGTAGTTGTCGCGCTCTTGTCGTTTCTCCTTCCTAAGTCTCGATGGGTAAGGTAAGGGTGGTGTGGGTTGGGGCATAGGCATAGCCTTTGGAATCTCGGGTTCCATTGTTGGTAAAGGGTCGACCGTAGGTGTGGCATGAGCGGTACTTTGTGGGCTTGAAATATGCTCCTTTTCGACCACCACCTCGGGTTCTTCCTCAATTTCCTCCACCGTTGGAGTAATTGGTTGAGGAGTCGGTTCTTTAAGTGCCTTACCACTTCGTGTGGTAATCACTTTCATCTCTCCCTTCGGGTTTGAAACGGTGTTACTAGGCAAACTTCCCGAAGTAGAGGCTTTGTTCCCCATGACGGCTTCTAAAATGGCATTAAGCTTAGCATCTTGACTATTAAACTTAAGATCTTGACTAGCGGCTTTTTGGTCAATTCTTTGTTCAAGCCTAGCATGACTTTGTTCAATCTTATTGTTTTGACCTCTAATTTGGTTAGCAAAATCATTTTTCAACTCATTTCTCATTGATACTAGGATTTTGTTAGGTTCAATTGTTCTCTCGATATCCTCTCGAATTGATCTCGGCTTTAAGTGGAATGATTTGTTCTTGGTTATTAAAAAGTGGTTGGTTTGTTTATCTATTTTAAACTAATGACATGAAATTAAGTGTCGAAGAGTAAAATTAAAGACTTAAATGATTAAAGTGAAAAGACGAGTTTAAAATTAGATGTTTGAAAACTTTAAAGTTTATATTAGAAAAATAAAAGGACATTCAATAAAAACTAACACTTGGAAAACTTTGTAAAAATTTGAACTTAATTGAAAAGTACTAAAAGAAAGTAAGAACGGAACAAAGCAAAACAAGTGGATCGGAATAGGGAAAAATAGCACCAATCGGAATGTATTTCGATCAACTGATCGGAATGTAGGCAGTAGTGATGATCGGAATACAGTAAACTACACCAATCGGAATGTTTGAAACTACACAAATCGGAATATTTTGAAAATGCACAATCGGAATATGGTAAAACACGTAGATCGGAATATTACAATTGCCACCAGTCAGAATATATGAAACCCTTTTCCGATCAAACGATCGGAAAGAGGGATGTGGCTTGGTCGGAATATTCGATCGGAAAAGGGCTTTGACCTTTCCGAAAATGGTGCAAATTCGAGTGAAAAGCCAAGGAAATAAGCTTATGGAATAAGCTAACCCCCAAAACTAACTCGAATCCAACAATAAGCTGATCAAATAAGCACTAAGAACACTTTTTCTAGGCTTCAAATAAACAACTTTTAAATCAAATCAATAAAAAGATGAACTTTTCATAAAAACTTCAAAAAGTAAATAAGCTAAATCAACAAATAAGCCAATAAGAACAAGGATCTTAAAGCTTATTAGTGTATAAACTTAAGGAAACATAAAGAAATCAACTTTTAAGCACAAATCATTGATGAACAACACGGATCATACGAGATTTGTACCAAAATCAATCAAAGAAAAGAAAGGAAGGATGAGATTAAAGACTAAAAGATAAAAACTTGAACTTTATTAATGAAAAATAATACAAAGTTTTGATCTTGAAATGGAAAAAGATGAAATCTAGTGAGAGAAAGTTTAGAACTTTCTCTCTCTAAAACTAGAGAGAATGAAAACTAAAAACTAACTAAGTGTGTGAAATTTGTGAAGTAAGGGCCTTTATATAGGTGTGTCTTGTGGTGGTGGGCTTGTGATTGGGCTTTGGCTTGGGCTTCTTTTTCTTCTTCCTTCTTTAGTCTTCACGCTTCTTTAAATAAACGTTTTCGACTTGGATTTGAGAAGTGTCGGTGAATAATTCCAACTCGTCTTATAATCTTTTGTTTAATAGACTCGAGTTCTTCGACATATATGAATCTTCCATCTTTGGCTCTATTCTTCGATAAATCTTCAAATAGGCACAATGACTTCAAATCTTTTGCATCTCTTGGACAATAGACTTCATCTTGAGTCTTTTTCCTCGATAAAACCCGTGCAATCCCATGTTTTCTTCATTATTCATCCGGTTGACTCTGAAAACACAATAAACACAAAAACCACGCATAATTCCAAACAAATGATATTAAATACGTGTTTTGGTCTCGTTTTAGCCAGAATTAAGTGGTAAAAGGATGGGTGTTTTCACACCTATCAAATCTCCTACACTTAACCATTGCGATGCCCTCATGCAATGCTCAGTGACAAAGCACAATTACACTTTTCTCATAATCAATCAACCTTGGCCTTATTAAAATACTACTAAACAAAAATGAAAGTACTAAGAGAAATTCACACTTTAAAGTAAACAAACGGATGGAAATAAGCTATGTGGAAATAACTTGCAAAGAGATCGAGGACTTACATTAGGGCTTCGGTGCTGCGAAGATTTATCACACTCAAGTTTTACGTTCCCCAAACTAAGCTTAAAAACGAGATCATTGTTATTATAAGTTAGCAATTCAAACACTCACACACATGGCTTAATTAAATGCTTAAACTCCCTTATTCCTAGGTGTATCTCTTATATTTTATTTTTGTCTTAGAATGATCATGAAGATACATTTTTGGACTTATTTCGATAGTTTATTTAGGCTGAAAGCAAAGTAGGACGATTTGATCAATAGTTAGCTAAAGGACAAAATCTCTTAAAACTGCTTCTCGGGATATCAAAAAGTTCATATCTTGGCATAACTTGGTTCGCGATTTGAGACCTTTCTCGGGCCGATATTTGGCATGTACTTCATACTTCATATCTTGAGAGACGTTCTTGAGATAATGGTCTTCTCATCGTTCATAGAGTTTCTTCATTTGGAGACTTTTGAGGGGTACTCCAACTTTGTTGACCACGACTTCATGATTATTTCTTCAATCTCTATTTGGGATTTTGAGATACAACGATCCGCCTCCTTTTCGGACTTGGATCTATTTATCCTCATACCTTGTTAGGGTCTTTTCGGATAGACTTCTCCATGATCTATATGGGAGTTGATTGCTTTTCGTCGTGAGTCTTGATCCTTCATATTGATTTTGGAATAATGCTTTTCACATCACTTTTGGATCTTCAGCAATAAAATTGAATCCTCATGCCTTGTTAGGGCCTTTTCGGACTCGCCAATCTTCGCACCCCGCTTCATAAGTTATGCCTTGGCTATGAACTCTTATCATTACCGAGCAACTTTTAAACGATCTTGGGCTAGAAGCTAAGTAACTTTTCAAATCGTACGACCTTACTTATTGCAGATAATTTATTAGCAAGTGATGGGAGAATAGGCAAATAACTACACCAAGTGAGCTTGCGAAGGAATACCGACTTATAATTGACTCTATCATTTCTCGTTCTCCACAATTTAAAATCTCAAGTAATGAGACTCGTGGATACTTAGCCTAATAAACCAATTAAGGTCTACATGGTTAAGGATACTAGCTAGAACAAACTTGGATAAGTCTATTCGGGTTGAGTCAAAATAAACGCAACGGGCCTAATATGTCAAAGATTTCTAAACTAGCTACACCACTTTATTAATATTTATGACTATATTGCGGGATATATACATATGAAAGCAAAGATAAAAATTTAAAAATTATGACTAAATGGCCAAAGTTAATAAAAATTTGAAAAATGTTGAAAAATAGGATTTTCCGGTTAAATGAAGGCATTTTCATGGAAAAGTCCACTTAAAACTTCGATAGAAGTCCCCCTACACTTAAGATAAACATTGTCCTCAATGTTTAAGCATGTGGGAAAAGTTTCCCCTACACTTATGACATTGTGCACGTTGGTTAACTCGAGTTAAGGAAGAGACGACTAAAGTGATCAATTTCAAATGTTAGTATGAAGAAAATTGGATCACGATAGTTGAGAGATAGAACCGGATTTCGGATAACACGGGAGCACGGTTCTTCGTAGGTTCCAAGAGTGCATTCATCCCTGTAATCACATCACCACACAAAAACAAACACCTATACAAATCCCCCTACACTTAGGAGGTAAAAACATAAAAGGATAGATACTCGGGTTGCCTCCCGAGGAGCGCTTGTTTTTTATAACCGAGTCACGAGCCTGACTCGACCCAAAATTAGTTCATGGGGAACGTGGTAAGGGATGGAATCATCTCCTGAGAGATGTCCTCACCAAAGTACAACTTCAGACGCTGGCCATTTACCTTGAAATTGGGCCTATTTGGCTGAGAAAGCTCAATGGTCCCATACGGAAAGACGTTGGCGACGGTGAATGGACCAGACCAGCGGCTGTTCAACTTGCCAGAGAAGATCTTCAACCGAGAGTTGAAAAGTAAGACTTGATCACCAACGTGGAACTCTTGGTTCTTGATTTTTGCGTCATGGAGGATCTTCGTCTTCTCTTTGTAGATCAGTGAGTTCTCATAAGCTTCATTCCTCAGTTCATTGAGCTCGTTGAGTTGAATCTTACGATGATCACCGGCTTTGTTGATGTCGAAGTTAGCCCACTTCAAGGCCCAGTGCGCCTTATGCTCCAGCTCGATGGGAAGGTGGCATGCTTTCCCGTACACAAGACAATAAGGTGTACATCCGATCGGGGTCTTATAAGCAGTACGGAAAGCCCACAGAGCATCATCTAACTTATCGGCCCACGTGGCACGATGCTCTCCCACAGTACGCTCCAAAATTCGCTTCAATCCACGGTTGGATATCTCAGCTTGCCCATTGGTTTGGGGATGATAAGCGGTGGAAAGACGGTGATTGACACCATACTTTGCCATGACTCTTGCAAATTGATCGTTGCAAAAATGAGTCCCGCGGTCACTGATAATAGCACGAGGAACGCCGAATCGAGCGAACAGCCATTTCAAAAAGTTACAAACCACCCTTGCATCATTAGTAGGTAAAGCTTTGGCTTCAACCCACTTTGAAACGTAGTCAACGGCTACAAGGATGTATTTGTTTCCTTTAGAGGAAGGGAAGGGCCCCATAAAGTCGATACCCCAAACATCAAAGATTTCACACTCTTAAATGAAATTCTGAGGCATCTCGTCTTTATGTGTGATCTTGCCTTGTTTTTGGCAAGCATCACATCGTTTAACCATCTCGTGAGCATCACGATAGATGGTAGGCCAATAAAATCCCGAATCAAACACTTTTTTGGCGGTGTAGTTGGGACCAAAGTGACCACCGGTGGGTCCTTTGTGGCAAGCATCAAGGATTTCTGAAGCTGCTGGTCCGTCAACACATCGGCGGATAATCAGGTCGGCACATTGTTTGAATAGGTAAGGGTCGTCCCAAAAGTAAGTCTTAATGTCGGTGAAGAACTTTTTCTTTTGTTGAGACGTCAACCCTTCTTTTAGAATTCCACCCGCCAAGTAGTTTGCAAAGTCCGCAAACCACGGGGTTTCATCAGATTTCGAATTTATAGACATTAAGGTCTCCAAGGGAAAAGAATCATTGATTTCTTTGTTCGTATGATCCCCTTGGTAAGGATCCTCAAGTCTGCTGAGAATCCGCGGCTAGGTTTTCTGCTCCTTTTTTATCGCGAATTTCGATTTTAAATTCCTGGAGCAGCAAAACCCAGCGAAGAAGTCTTGGTTTGGAATCTTGCTTTGTCAACAAGTACTTCAACGCGGAATGATCGGTATACACGATGGTGGTGGAAAGGACAAGATAGGGGCGAAATTTTTCAAAGGCATAGACAACAGCTAAAAACTCTTTTTCGGTTGTCATGTAATGCAATTGTGCCCCAGTCATTGTCTTGCTAGTGTAATGGATCAGTTGGAAGTGTTTGTTCACTCTTTGTCCCAGAACCGCTCCAATAGCAAAATCACTAGCATCGCACATCAACTCAAAGGGAAGCTCCCAATTAGGGGTAACCAAGACAGGTGCCTTAGTTAGCTTATCCTTAAGCGAGTTGAAGGCTTCAAGACACTCTTTGGAAAAGATAAAAGGAGTATCTTTTTCCAAGAGGTGGGTCATCGGGCGAGCGATTTGAGAAAAATCCTTGATGAATCGACGGTAGAAGCCCGCATGACCCAGAAAACTTCTCACACCCTTCACGGTTGAAGGTGGAGGCAACTTGGCGATAACATCGACTTTAGCACGGTCCACTTCAAGACCGGCTTTGGAAATCTTGTGTCCCAGCACGATGCCTTCTTTTACCATAAAATGGCATTTTTCCCAATTCAGAACAAGGCGAGTGTCTTCGCACCGCTTAAGCATACGTTCCAAATTGGCAAGGCAAGAAGAGAAGGAATCCCCAAAGACCGAGAAATCATCCATGAAGACTTCCATGGTTTGTTCAACCATGTCATGGAAGATAGCTAATATGCACCTTTGGAAAGTCCCGGGGGCATTGCATAAGCCAAAAGGCATTCTTTTGTAAGCAAATGTGACATAGGGACAAGTGAATGTAGTCTTCTCTTGATCTTGGGGATCGATGGGTATTTGGAAATAACCCGAGAAACCATCAAGAAAGCAGTAATATTCATTACCCGCTAAACGTTCAAGCATTTGGTCCATAAAAGGTAGAGGGAAATGATCCTTTCTCGTGGCATCATTGAGTTTGCGGTAGTCTATACAAACTCTCCACCCAGTAACGAGACGAGTGGAAATCAACTCGTTGTGTTCATTGGGAACAACGGTTATTCCGCCTTTCTTAGGCACACAATGGATTGGACTAACCCATGGTGAATCCGAAATAGGGTAAATCATACCCGCATCAAGAAGTTTGAGAACCTCTGTTTTGATGACTTCATGGATTTTTGGATTCACCCTTCGTTGGCTTTGAATTGTGGGCTTAAAGTCGTCCTCCATGAGAATTTTGTGTCTGCAGAAGTGAGGATCAATTCCGCGAATATCAGAGATTTTCCAAGCAATAGCCTTCTTGTGATCTTTAAGCACGGCGATAAGTCGGGCTTTTTCTTCTTCCTTTAGGTCCTTAGAAATGATGACTGACGACTTCTTCTCTTCTTCAAGGAATACATACTCGAGATGGGGCGGCAACTCCTTAAGTTCTAAATCCGGAGGATTTTCGACGGGAGGCGTATGCAAAGTCGGAGTATCGATAGCAATGACCGTGGGAGATGGAGGAGAAGGATTGTCGTCGTTGAGAAGATTGTTAAATAAATTCATGTCTTCATCCCCATCGGTGGGAGAATCATCAGTAGCTAAATTCACATCTCCCATGGTGTCTTCAAGATTGTTCCAAAACAAATCACTATCTCCAAATAGAGACAATGATGAATCGATAGAGGCAACGGTTTCAACATTAGGAAGAGAGGTAGGAATACTTTTGCAAGCATTTTGGAAGTGTTCTTCACAAGCCTCATCAAGAACGTCAATACAATTAACATTCTCGTTAGAATAAGGTTGTTTAGACAACTTTCCCATGTTGAAGACGATTTTATCGTCACCCACTCGCATGATAAGCTCACCGGCTTCAACATCGATGAGAGTTCGATCGGTCCTCAGGAATGGACGACCCACGATCAAGGGAACACGAGGGTCCATCTCGTAGTCGACGACGACGAAATCGGCAGGAAAAGTGAATTTGTCGACTCCTACAAAGACGTCTTCGGCTATCCCCACTGGATACGCAACCGTACGGTTAGCTAACTCCAAAGTCATTTTGGTGGGGACTAGCTCAGGGAGAGATAATTGCTTCCAAACGCTTAGAGGCATTAAATTAATACTGGCACCTAGATCGGCTAGGGCCATGCAATTCTCTACTCCCGGGAAATTGCAAGGGATTAAGAAACGACCCGGATCACCAAGCTTGGTTGGCAATTTCCTTAAGAGCACTGCAGAGCAATTCTCATTAAGTTGGGTGTTGGCAATATCAAGAAGTTTTTCCTTATCACTCAGAAGATCTTTAAACATTTTCGCATATTTAGGCATGTGAGCGAGAGCCTCAGCGAAGGAGATATTGAAATTCAGTTGTTTAAACATTTTAAGAAAGTTAGAAACCTGAATATCGTCCTTGCTTTTGAGCTTCTCTTTCCTCAACCTAGATGGATAAGGTATATTGGAAGAAGAGGAAGGCTTTGGAAGAATAGGATCACTCACATCCTTGGGTGGAGGAGGGGTAGAAGGAAGAGGTGGAGAAATTGAGGAAGGAGAAGGATG
This sequence comes from Glebionis coronaria, assembly GCA_025667525.1. Classification (NCBI taxonomy): domain Eukaryota; kingdom Viridiplantae; phylum Streptophyta; class Magnoliopsida; order Asterales; family Asteraceae; genus Glebionis; species Glebionis coronaria. The sequence continues at coordinate 471,995,610 of CM046879.1, forward strand.
AGGAATAGGAGCAGGTGACTCGTTCTCCTTAGTCACAATCACCGGTGGAGGTATAGGAAGCTCGGGTTCCTTGGTACCTTTGCCACTGCGAGTGGTGATTGCTTTCATCTCCCCTCTTGGATTCGCAACGGTGTTACTCGGAAGAGTAACCGAAGAAGAGGGTTGATTACCGTGGAAGAAACTAGCCATCATGTTCCGTAAGTCATTCGTTTGACTATCCATAGTGTTTTTCATATCAGCTCTCAGATCATTCCCTTGTTTCATCAGGTCTGCTTTCAAGTTGCGCACTTCCTGTTGGAGATTATCCACGATCACATCGTTAGTCCTCATGTAGGTTCCAATGTCTTGATGTGATGCGGGGGTTTGGTTGGAAGGAGCAGTGTATGCGGGTGGTTGATAAGCAGGTTGCTGGTAAACTTGGTTGTTTCGTTGAGGTGGTTGTTGCTGTTTGTGAGGTGGTATGTATGGTCCACGAGATTGTTGTTGTTGTTGAGGAGGGCGATTGAGGTTTTGTTGTTGGTTTTGGTTGTTAGGATTAAAACTGGGTGGTGAGAGGTAGTTGTTGGAGCGGTAGCTAAGCAATTACGGTCACCTTGAGGTCTAGCTTGATAAGCAGGTTGAGGATAGGTGCCATAAGCTGCATTCACATTCTCAGCAGGGTAGTCTTGGGTGGCAGTACAAGTAGTGTAAGAGTGAGGACCACCGCATATCTCATAAGGTTGGCTGACAGCGTTAACTTGAGCGTTTTTAGCGTTGCTGTTGTTGTTGTTGTTAACGGTGTGGGTAACAAGCGATTCAAGAAGCGTAGTGATTTTGTCCAGTCGCTTGTCGCTGTCACTAGTGCTAGCACTAGCGACATTGGTCCGAACACTCTTGGTTTGCACACGAGACTTATTCTCAATGATATCCCAAGCAGCATTGGAAGTCTTAGCCAAAAGATTACCCCCCGAGGCACTGTTTAGTGAATCTTGGTCACTCATGCTTAAACCATTGTAAAAAGTATTAATTTGATGTACTTTGGTAAAACCATGTTGTGGGCATTTTCTTAAAAGATCTTTAAAACGATCCCAAGATTCACTGAATGACTCATCGTACTTTTGTTCAAAATTTATGATTTCATTCCGCAAAGCGGTAGTACGAGAGTGTGGGAAAAGTAATTGATAAACTTTTTTTCCAAATCCGTCCACGAGAGAATACTCTGTGGCGGTTCCTTAGCAAGCCAATACCGGGCTTGTCCCTCTAAAGAAAAGGGAAAAAGTTGTAACCTGATAACCTCTTGTGGAACACCATTGAACTTGACCGTGTTAGTGAGTTGCAAGAATCTCTTGATATGGTCGTGTGGATCATCAATGGTACGCCCCAAGAATGGTTGAGCGGAGACCATCTGGATAAAGCCTGATTTTAGCTCAAAGTTGTTGGCGGCAATTGGAGGTATGACAATTGGATCAGTGTTGCCATCTACATAAGCTTGCAGAAGTTCAATCATCGGGCGATTATCCGGTTGAGGCTCATTGTTGTTATTATTATTCATGTTGTTGAAAGGCGGGTTATTGTTGTTATTATTATTGTTTGGAGGTGGTATGTTGTTGTTGTTTTGTACACCGGCCATGTCTAATTGATCGAGAGGCTCGGGCTCTTGATAAGACGTGGATCGAGTGCGCATACACCTGCAAAAGAACGAACAAAGAAAAACAAAGCAAAAATATTTTTGGTTTTTATGTTTTTTTTTTATTTTACTTTTTAGGATTTTTTGAAAATTTTATATTTTTTTTTGTGTGTTTTTGAAAGTTTTTATGAAAAAGTAACGTTCACGGGGAACGGATCCCAAAATCCAAGTTCTCACAAAAAACTTTTGATCTTAACGAGAAGAGCCGGCAGCGGCGCCATTTGATACTAGGATTTTGTTAGGTTCAATTGTTCTCTCGATATCCTCTCGAATTGATCTCGGCTTTAAGTGGAATGATTTGTTCTTGGTTATTAAAAAGTGGTTGGTTTGTTTATCTATTTTAAACTAATGACATGAAATTAAGTGTCGAAGAGTAAAATTAAAGACTTAAATGATTAAAGTGAAAAGACGAGTTTAAAATTAGATGTTTGAAAACTTTAAAGTTTATATTAGAAAAATAAAAGGACATTCAATAAAAACTAACACTTGGAAAACTTTGTAAAAATTTGAACTTAATTGAAAAGTACTAAAAGAAAGTAAGAACGGAACAAAGCAAAACAAGTGGATCGGAATAGGGAAAAATAGCACCAATCAGAATGTATTCCGATCAACTGATCAGAATGTATTCCGATCAACTGATCGGAATGTAGGCGGTAGTGATGATCGGAATACAGTAAACTACACCAATCAGAATGTTTGAAACTACACAAATCGGAATATTTGGAAAATGCACAATCGGAATATGGTAAAACACGTAGATCGGAATATTACAATTGCCACCAGTCGGAATATATGAAACCCTTTTTCGATCAAACGATCGGAAAGAGGGATGTGGCTTGGTCGGAATATTCGATCGGAAAAAGGCTTTGCCCTTTCCGAAAATGGTGCAAATTCGAGTGAAAAGCCAAGGAAATAAGCTTATGGAATAAGCTAACCCCCAAAACTAACTTGAATCCAACAATAAGCTGATCAAATAAGCACTAAGAACACTTTTTCTAGGCTTCAAATAAACAACTTTTAAATCAAATCAATAAAAAGATGAACTTTTCATAAACACTTCAAAAAGGAAATAAGCTAAATCAAGAAATAGGCCAATAAGAACAAGGATCTTAAAGCTTATTAGTGTATAAACTTAAGGAAACATAAAGAAATCAACTTTTTAAGCACAAATCATTGATGAACAACACGGATCATACGAGATTTGTACCAAAATCAATCAAAATAAAAGAAAGGAAGGATGAGATTAAAGACTAAAACATAAAAACTTGAACTTTATTAATGAAAAATAATACAAAGTTTTGATCTTGAAATGGAAAAAGATGAAATCTAGTGAGAGAAAGTTTAGAACTTTCTCTCTCTAAAACTAGAGAGAATGAAAACTAAAAACTAACTAAGTGTGTGAAATTTTTGAAGTAAGGGCCTTTATATAGGCGTGTCTTGTGGTGGTGGGCTTGTGATTGGGCTTTGGCTTGGGCTTCTTTTTCTTCTTCCTTCTTTAGTCTTCACGCTTCTTTAAATAAACGTTTCCGACTTGGATTTGAGAAGTGTCGGTGAATAATTCCTACTCGTCTTATAATCTTTTGTTTAATAGACTCGAGTTCTTCGACATATATGAATCTTCCATCTTTGGCTCTATTCTTCGATAAATCTTCAAATAGGCACAATGACTTCAAATCTTTTGCATCTCTTGGACAATAGACTTCGTCTTGAGTCTTTTTCCTCGATAAAACCCGTGCAATCCCATGTTTTCTTCATTATTCATCCGGTTGACTCTGAAAACACAATAAACACAAAAACCACGCATAATTCCAAACAAATGATATTAAATACGTGTTTTGGTCTCGTTTTAGCCAGAATTAAGTGGTAAAAGGATGGGTGTTTTCACACCTATCACTCATGTTAATATTTTCCTTCACAAAATTAGCCAACTCCTTGATGTCTTTAGCCGTGTCCCTAGCTTGACTAGCCAATTGCTCTTGAATGTTTTCCAAAATCTTATCATTTGCCGTAGCGTAATTCAAAAAGTCCATTGGAAGTTCTTTAGTGTAAACATTTTGAAGACCTTGACTTGTATTTTGAAAATTACGGTTTTGGTTTTGATTTTGCAATTGGCTACTACTTCCTTGATTCCCATAGTTGTTATTACCCTTAAAATTGTTCCTTTGATTGTTTTGGTAACCAACTTGATTGTTTCGATAATTGTTAGCATTTTGATTTGGTGGAAAACCCGGTGGAGTCAATTGATTAGTGCGAGGAACTTGACTGTTTTGGTTATAAGTTCCCGCGGCCGCGAAGGCACTCGAAGTGTTACCACCGTTGGTAATGCACTCGGAATAATCGTGAGCTCCACCACAATACATACAAGAAACCTCAACCGCTTTAGCCGTAGCGGGAGTGGGTTGTTCACCAACTTTAAACTCAATTAACAATCCCTTAAGCTTATCAAAAATTTTGTTCTCCAAATTAGCCTCGATTTGGCTAGCATCAACGGTGTGTGACAATGAAGGCGAAGGCGATGACGAAGTCTTACGAACACTCGACGTGCTACGAGGACTATAGACCTTAGACCTATTCTCAATGATTAACAATGCTTCCTCGACCATCTTACACAAGAAATTACCACCCGCGGTGGCATTAAGATAATCACGCTCATGATCGTTCAAGCCATTGTAAAACGTGTCAATTTGATGCAAGTCGGAAAAACCATGATGAGGACATCCGTGCAACATTTCCTTAAACCTATTCCAAGCCGTTGAAAAACTCTCATTATACTCTTGTGAAAACTTTGAAATCTCGTTTTTCAAGTGCGTAGTCTTAGAGGGCGGAAAAAATTGGTTCACGAATTTTGAAACGAGATCCTTCCACGTCAATATAGAATAGGGTGGCTCTTTCTCTAACCAAATTTTTACGGGCCCCACTAAGGAATACGGAAAAAGCATCATCTTAATCCAGTCGTTTGAGACGTCCTTAAACTTGCATGTGGCGGTGAGACGATTAAATTGGCGAATGTGGTTATGAGGGTTGTCCTTTTCGTCACCTCGAAACTTGTTGTTTTGAATCATGGACAACAAACCCGTCTTAACCTCAAAATTCTCCGCAAGGATAGCGGGAATCACAATCGCTTCTCCATAACCCTCGGTGGGTGCTTGAAGAAACTCCATCATAGTTCGATTAGCCATGGGTGCTTCTTTCACTACGATGGGTTCGTCAATAGGAGACTCCTCACTAGAAGGAGTGATTGATTTGTTTCTTCGTTTACGAGCACGTCTTGCTTTGGAGCGAGTTTGCATAAACGTCACGTACAACGAGAAGGTGAGCAAAGAAGATTCTTTTTGGTGTTTTTACTTTTTCAATTTTTTTGGTGGTTTTTGATTGTTTTTACTTTTTTTGGATTTTTGGAATGTATTAGGTAGACCAAAATCTACAAATCTCCTCCTTAATCAAATCTCTCGATTAAAGAAGCCTCAAGGAATGAAAACGATCACGTGAAGTGAACGCCTTCGATGACTTTAGAACGATGGTGGAACACCAAATCGTTCAAGAGGGTTTAATCAATAGAAACCAAGAAAATATATATGATACTTAAGTAATACTTTGGGCGGAAAAACCCTCGATTCACTCTCAAAATCAAATACACACAAGCAAGCGGAGGAAACGAGGCGGCGCGAAGCACTTAAGAGCCTTTTTCCTTTAGGTCGTGAAATACAACCGCCTTATACCCACCTTATAGTTTGTATTTTTCAAAATCGAGCTTCACGAAAGTATTTATCTATTTTTGCCTTTTTCTTTGGTTTGAGATTCGAATACAATGATTGGGTAATGACCTCCCAAGTCAAGGTTGTGATTTCTCACGTATTTGGAGTACTTGTAAATTTATTGTTCTACGTATACAATATAGTAATAGTATTCACAAAAAACGAAAAACTGATAATACGTATTAGTAGAGTGCTACTAATACAAATACTAATTATGGCTATATATAAAAACAACAATTGTTCAACCAAAACAAAACACGCCTCCCCGGCAGCGGCGCCAAAATGATTGTAGTGGTTTTACTACTCTTTAGGAAAAGAGAGCAAAATAGTGGTAAGTGTTAAGTGTCGGTTTAGGAAAACCGAGCACAAATGACCAAATAAGTCCAAGTTCGTTTCCCAAGGAGGCAAGTGCGTTGTGTTAAGAGATGATTTTGATTTGTGATTATATGATTGAAAAAGAAAGAAAGAAATGAGATTAGAAGAGAAAGACGGTTACGAAGACGGATTAAACTAAGACGAAAATGGCGATCACGTAAAACCGTAAAAACTACAAAATTTAAAATTTTAACCTAAAAATTACTAAAAATCCACAATAATGTTCTAAGAGTTTACAAAAAATCCAAACTTGCTAAAACCTTTTAATTAATTAGATAATGACTTTTTAATGCTAATTAAAGCCCTAAAAATCACAATTAATTATTAAAAAGCCCTAAACAAGATTTTATAGTTTATAAACCTCAAAAATAACCTAATTAAGCTAAAAAGTATTTATTAAAATTTTAAAACCAAATAAAACTATTTTTAAACACTTAAAAACTATTAAAATCAATTAAATCTTAAATTAATTCTAGAAAATAACTGAAAAGTCCTAAAAATATTTGAAAAGTGAAAAAACTCCTAATTAAGTGACTACAATATGGGAAAAATGTAAAAACTTAAAAAATCAAAATTTCAATTTTTAATAATAAAATAATATTAAAATATTCAAAAAATTCAAAGTTCATAAAAAAATTCTAAAAAATTACCAAAAATCTAGAATAATGTAACTAAGACAAAAGTGTAATTAAAAGTTTCTAAAACCTATTTATTAATTTTATATTAAATTTTAAAGTTGGTTAAAAACCCTAAAATCCTATAAAATCAAAAATAAGACTTTTTGAAAACTTAAATAGCTGTAAACCTCAAAAATATGATTAAAATCCTAAAAACTATTTTTTCAGATTTTTAAAATACCTTTTTCTATTTTTAAATTACTTTCTAAAATTAAAACTTAAAATATTCCTAGAAAATTAATTAAATACGGGAAAAATAATCTTTTTAAACCAAAAAGTCCTAAAACTGAATAAAAACAAAAGAAAATTGATAACTTGTAAAAATCCTAAGTAAATAAGCTAAAATCAGCTTAATATTAAGCTGATGGTTTTGATAAGCTAAAAATGAAATGTCCTTAAATGTTACACCTTATGACCTTGTGACATAGAAAGTCACATAGATCACTGGTAAAACACTTCACTCTTGCACGACAGGTCGAGTGTTCGAGCCCAGGCTGTGGAGGCTTTTTGGAAAACTTTTCTTTTTTTTTTTTACTTTTAAAACTCAATCCTAATGACTTAAACTACTCTGAAACACAAATCTTATAACAAATAACCAAAGATTAAGACTACTGAAATCAAAACAAGTGCCCAGGTTTGTACTTTTAACTGATGAACACAAAGTGAAAGAAAAACGTATCTTTACTTGTGAAGACTGATCAAGAGGGGCTTGATCTTGGTTTCTGATGATGTTTTTGATGGACAAATGGCACCACTATACTCAGTTGAGTATAGGGAGTCACAATTAACACAAAAACTAGCAAGCTCAAATACAAGAATCAAGTAAATCAATCTCACAATGTTACTGATGAAGCTAGTATGGGTCTGAGAGTGTTTGCTGATGCAATTGACACAAAAAATGCAAATGCCAAAAATTTGCATATAAGTTCACTTAATCACATTAAACAGATTCACAAACCTATCTTAGCATAATATCTAATAATCAACAAGATTTGAAGGCAAAATTCAAAGAAAATCAGGCACAAAAGCAGTTTACTGATTTTATGCTATATGGCCATTTTTTACATGCAAACTTGATTAATAACCTACCAAACTGAAACCTTAGCTAGCATACAACCTATTGACCACCCTTGAAGTGTATCTAGACAGGTTTTTACCCAAATGCTTATCACAAATCTCAAGTAAACAACTAATCCAAACACTCCTTTAATTTTTCAGAAAATGATTTAACAAAGCAAATGCATTCAAATCACATTCAAACTGATTATCAATACTTCTAACATGCATATTAATCAATAAAAGACATAATCTAGCAAGTATAACACATAATCAAGCAGTTCACAAAAATTCATAAAAAATCACATAAAAACTGAATATTTAAAAACTGAAATAGGAAACAAGTGTGCTACCTTGTTAGGCCTACATCCAGGCCCAACAGTGACTGAAAAGTCACCTCCATACAGACTGGGGTCTGTGCAGACTATTTGGTTGTTTGAAATGAAAATGATGATGATGAAAGACCTTGTTTTGAACCTGCCAAAACAAACAACCAAGAATAAAAGTTAACTGGTACAAGAGCTTAGGCTATAGGATTAACTTATTGACAAGTTAACCTATAGCTTAAAGCTTTTAAAAAGAAAGCAGTAATTTAAGAAAACTGATTTTTCTTAACTAAAAATTTTGAAAACTTAGGAAGAATGAAAACCTTTTAAAACAAGTAAATCAACAATAGAATTCAACAAAACTTCAAACAATATAAATAAATGGGTTCTTTGATTCTCATCAACAACACTTAAACCATTTTTCATTCATTAAAAACTGGATTTACAAAGCTGTGAAAAAGGAGAAAAAACAAGGAACAAGAACAAAATGAAAGCTTATACGTCCTTATATAATGGACTATAGAACACTCTAGAATGTGAAAACCCTAGTATATGAATTTCCTAAGCTGCCCTTGAGTCTTCAAATTTGAACTTGGTCAAATTGTGCCCATGTGATCTCTTTGGAGTCATGTGAAGATGTTAGCTGTGTTTGAGTGATTTAGGACGTTCAAATGAGCTTGGGGACCAAGTACTTCCATCTAACCGTTCATTTTGTCTGGTATTGGGTTTGGGGGAAAGTGACGGGTGCAGGGGACCCTTGGGAATGTCACATGGGTTGGTTGGGATCATGGGTTTTGTGTGGGATGGGATGACAAAACCCTCAATTAGTGATCTGGAAGTATTTAGTTAAAAACCCTTTGTTTTGATTAGTGTTCGTCTTGGGATTAGCTAGGGTTTATGTGGGTGATTAGCAGGGTTTAATCCATTTTGGGTTTAATGAGTTTTTAAATAAGTGTTTGGAGGGAAGGATTTAATTAAGTTAAATGGTGTGGGTGGAAAGTGGACGTGGAAGGGAGAGTGATGTGGTGGGTGTTGATTGGCTGGTGGTGATGATGTGGCTAGATGATAGGCTGAGGTGAATTGGTGTGTTTGACAGAAATGGCCCCCAAAGGTTTCTCTTTTCTTCACTTTGTATATAAACAGCAACAAACTCTTTTCCTTCGTAAACATCTTTGACAACTTGGCAATTTTGGCACAAAATGTTTTCTAAACTTGAAACAAGGGTTTAAAATGCAATTTCTTCATATTTGAAGGACTGATTTTGGCATTTTCTTCATTCTTCAAGGTTTGTCTTGTTTGTTGACTTCTTGGAGGACCAATATTGACAATTTAGTTTTATTGAGGGACTAAATTTGCCAATTCTTCAAAGTTAAGGGTCCTTTTTGTAATTTTGACAAACTTTAGGGACCAAAATTGTAATTATGAAGATACAAGGGTATAAAGTGTCAATTCTTCATAATTGGAGGACCCTTCTTCATAATTCTTCAAATCTTCAAGGGTTTTTGTTGGAAATACGTTTTACGTATTAGAAAGGATCGGTCACTCCAACAATAGTCCATGTTATAGCTCGTAGTTTAGTTATTTACATTTATTAAACAAAGCCCAAAACCGAGCCCATGAAGTGTATGGGCCGGCGGCCTAATGTAAACCCAAGCCCATCTCATGGGCTTGGGTATATAAACCCTCTCCATTGATGGAGAGGGTGTGTGGTTTCATAATTTACACATAGTTCCTTTTAACTTTCTCTCTCTAAAGTGTGAAATCCACCATCTCTTTCTCTCTCTAAAAACATAAGAAAGATTTACATTTCTACAAATGGTATCAGAGCATTGGTTTGATTGGTTTTGTTCTTGTGTTCTTGATTTTGTGTTTTGAAAATCCATACCCACGTCCAAATTTTTTTTGTGTTTTTATGCTTTGATCTTGATACACGTTATCTAGTTACTTGTTGTAGTGATTTTGGTATCTTGGTTTTGGTTAAAAACACAAACTTTCTTGGATCAATCGTTCAAAATTTCTTGGTTTTTCTTCATTCCGAAATTCAAGCAAAAACCACCATCGGAAAGTACAACTGAGAGGAATTTGATCGCAATAACCAGCTGGTTCCACTTTGCGATCACTGTATTACGATAACTTATTCCGACGTCAAATTCCGATCTAACATTACGATCTGGGATTCCGACGGTTTTAAGGATTCTTGTGTCGTCACTCTGTCCATTTTATTTTAGCTACATTCCGATCTGGACTTTCCGATCTGGACATTCCGATAGTGATATTCCGATCTGGACATTCCGATCTGGGCATTCAGATAGTGTGACATTCCGATCTGGACTTTCCGATCTAGACATTAAGATAGTGTGACATTCCGATCAAACATTTCCGATGTGTAATATTGCGATGGGTATTGCGATGAGTATTCCGATGGTTTAATCATTAATATTCCGACAGGTATTCCAATCCACATTCCGACAGACTTTCCGATAGGACATTCCGATGGTTATTCCGATGGGTATTCCAACGGATTAAAATTGAGGATTCCGATACAGTGACAAGTATTTCAAGATTTTTCAAAAACGTGTTTTTGAAAATTTTTAATGTGTGTAATTTTGTTTTGGAATTTTTGGTTTATCGAGAACAATTATTAAGGGATTTTAACATTATTTCTCGACTTCTACTCACAACAACAAACACAATTACTTTCTTTCATTGATCGATCGACAAGTAATCCTTACATTCATTTATCATCGATTTTTAATGGATTCGTTGAACTCGACATCTCGAGAGGGAGACTTGCTTCTCATGCAAAACACAGCTAGAGAAAGTGGTATAACGTTCTTTCGACTAATCCAGTCTCATCTAGTGACCATTTCTTGGTTTCAAGGAGGAAGCGAATTTCTGACACTCTTCGGTCAAGATCGTTATATATTCATCGATTCCATATTCCTCAACTCGAACCAACTAGCTGAGCAACTTCACAAAGAAGACTTTAATCACTCTGCATCAGCATCTGCATATCAAGCTCTGGTGACACAACTTACGCACTTCTTCAAATTCAACATTTTTAAGTCTGACAATTCAGGGATATGTCAATCATTTCTTCAGTACACACAAACGAAAATTCAAGAGTTTCGTGGTACATTGTTGAAATTAATGATATCAGTCTCGTCTTTGATTTATGAAAGATCTCGACTTCAGCAAGAGTATGATAATGGAGTGCAAGAATCTACGATGCAGATGCAAGAGGAGAATGATCATACGGTTGAAAACTTGGAGCCTAAAGATTGCAAGAGCAAGGATTCGGGAGGAAAGCATGATACAAGCAGCATGTCAGGGATTGATGACACCATACCCGTATCTGACGAAGAGTCTACAAACACGGTACAAAGGAATGTGGTATATGATGTCTATGCCGATGAATCACCGCATGTTGTGCATTTCGAACCTAATTATGACAAACATGGGATGGAAAAGGGTGATAGTTTTACCACTTCAGATTCATCCGATGTGAGTCAAAATAGGGGAGAAATTGTTCAGAATGCTATAGTTCATCAGGATAAATGCTTTATGACTGCTTCTCTAACCGATTCTGATTCCAAGATTAAAGAGCTTGAAACGATTTTAGCTCAGCAATCTAAAGCTCTTGAGGATGCCAAAATTGAATTTTCGAAGAAAACGGATAAATTTGAAAAGTATTTTGAAAAACTTGAAAATTCAACCGTTGTTCTTGAAAGAAAATTGAATCAAAAAATTCAAGATTCTAAAGCTGAAAAGGATAATTTTTTGAGACAAATTAAGTCGCTTGAATTTAAGTTGGCATCCCAAGATGAATTGCTCAAAGAGAATGAGACTTTAAAGGCTCAAGTACAAGAAAAGGTCTTTGCTATAGCTGTGTTAAAAAACGAATTGAGAAAAACTAAAGGATCTAGTGTGGATACTAAGCTTGAAAAACCATCAATCTTGGGGAAACCGCCTCAAATTCAGTCTGTTAGACAACCGACTGCATTTAGATTTGAGCGACCAAAATCCTCGAGACCGCGGTTTGCCTCCCAAGTTGATATGGTTCATCTTTCTAGACCAGTCACTCCACTATCTAGGCCCAATGTGACTAAAATAGCTTTTGCAAGACCTAATCACATGATTGCATCTATCCTCCCTAGATATAGTCTAAAGAACACGTCTCGAACTAGTTCAAATGATGTTCGCCATAAATTTGGTCTAAGGGAAGCTATTCAGAAGACACAAGTAAGAGATAGGAATTTTAAACCTAGTCAAATGCCTTCTAGATTACCCAACACTGCTAACTGTAGCATATCATATCCTATAAGCATCAATCAATCATCTAGGAATTCTAGATCTTACTCGTACATTAAATATGCTACTTGTAAAACATGTCAGAAATGTGTCTTTAAAGCCAATCATGATTCTTGTGTCAAGAAATTACTTAATGAGGTGAACTCCCGTGCTAGACTTAAATCCCGGTGGGTGGCTAAAATAAAACCCATGGGTAAAATGTGGCGCCCCACTGGTAGAACTTTCACTCTTGTAGAAAACGAGTGCCCTTTAACTAGGATAGTCTCCGATTCTACTAAGACTACTAGGGAGGAAATTGAAAAGGAGGATACATCACTTAAGCCTGAACTTAAGGTTTTCTATAAAAGGAAACGCTTGCCAGCTAAGACAAGTGAATCATCTCCTCAGGTCACCTCTAGCACAAGAAAAGAAAATTGTGAACCCCCACTTGTTTCTAAGATAGATATCGCTAACCCATATCAAAGCATGCAAATTCCAAATGAAAATGCAGGTACCAAAGAAGATGTTCCAAAAGAAAGAAGCGGTCCAATCATTGTATACCATTCAATTAAGGACACTCTCAGAGTCTGGTTGCTAAAGAAGCTGATATCTAAGAAACAAGTGTCTCAGGGGATTTCCAGTTAAACTTATAGTGCATCAGGACTTATAGTCACATCACAGACTATAACTCGATCTTCAAAGAAAGGAAAGTTTATCGCCGATGATAAACTTATCCTAACAACGAGAAATTAAGTTTTCTCGGGCATGAGCTTATATTAAAAACATTCGAAGTTTTTAAGCTCATGCACTATGGCTTCTGAGCAAAGCAGCTTTGAACCCGCACTTCATGAAATGGGACCCAATAACATTAGTTCTGGTCTTGTCCCAAATAACCCTACTTCATCATCATTTACACCACCTACTAGGAATGAATGGGATACGTTGTTTCAACTGTTCTTTGATGAATTCTTTACTCCTCCAAGTATTGTTGCTCCAGAAACTGAGGTAATAGCTCCAGTAACCGAAGTTGTCGCTCCAGCAACTGTTGCACAATCCGATACATCTGCACCTAATGGTCAAGATATACCTTCAACAAGTAATTCTCAACCAACACCTGTTTCAACTACCCATGTCATGCCTATTGATGATGAAGAGGATGATGATGATCACGATTTGGAATTCGCTCAAATGCGTGAACTTCCATTCTTTGGTGTACCTATTCCCGACCCTAATCAAGCCGGGTTATCCACCTCAGAGGAAGCTCCTTCTACAGTTTACTCCAATCCACGGATTCGTGAACATGACAGCAAGTGGACAAAGGATCATCCTATAGATTCTATTATTGGTGACCCTAATCGTCCGGTATCCACACGAAGTCAGTTACAAGAAAGTGCAATGTTTTGTCACTTTGATGCTTTTCGCACTGAAGTTGAACCTAAGACATGGCAACAAGCTTTTACTCAATCATGTTGGATAGAAGCTATGCAAGAAGAACTTAATGAATTTATACGTCTTGAAGTATGGGAACTTGTCCCATGCCCGGATCAAGTGCAGTTACTCACTTTGAAATGGGTTTACAAGGTGAAACTCGATGAGTTAGGCGGAATATTGAAGAACAAAGCTCGACTAGTAGCTCGTAGATATAAGCAGTTATTGGGCATCGACTTTATGGAATCCTTTGCACCTGTTGCCCGTTTGGAAGCTATTCGACTATTCCTCGCCTATGCAGCCCATATGAATATGATCGTCTATCAGATGGATGTGAAGACGGCATTTCTTAATGGTGAACTCAAGGAAGAGGTCTATGTTCAACAGCCGGATGGTTTTGTGAATCCTCAATATCCTAATCATGTGTACAAGCTTAAGAAGGCTCTCTATGGGTTGAAGCAAGCTCCTCGCGCATGGTATGATCTTTTGTCACAATTCCTTATCACGCAAGGCTTCGCTAAAGGCAAGGTGGATCCCACGCTGTTCATTCAGAAACGAGGTAAAGATATGATTATGGTACAAATATATGTTGATGATATTATATTTGCAGCCTCGACCCAAACCTTATCGGATGAGTTTGGGATACTCATGTCTTCCAAGTTTAAGATGTCAATGATGGGCAAGGTATCATTCTTCTTAGGTCTTCAGATATCTCAGAGTCCTAGAGGCATCTTTATCAATCAATCCAAGTATGCCCTTGAATCGCTTAAGAAGTATAAGATGGAATCTTGCGACACCGTGGATACTTCAATGGTGGAACGAACTAAGCTTGATGCAGATCCACATGGAGTTGCCGTTGATCCGACACTTTATCGTGGAATGATCGGTACTCTTCTGTATATCACAGCCAGTCGACCTGATCTTCAGTTTGCTATATGTATGTGTGCCAGGTATCAAACTAGGCCTACTGAGTTACACTTAGCTACTGTTAAAAGGATCTTTAGATATCTTAAAGGAACCATTAATCGGGGACTTTGGTATTCGAAGGACTCTTCTATTGCACTAATGGCATATGCAGATGCGGATCATGCGGGTTGTCAAGATACAAGGCGTAGCACGAGTGGAACTTTGCAACTACTAGGAGATCGACTAATCAGTTGGGCATCGAAAAGGCAAAAAAGCGCTGCAATTTCAAGTACAGAAGCAGGATACATAGCTATGTCCGGTTGCTGTGCTCAAAATCTTTGGATGAGATCGCAATTAACCGACTATGGTCTAGGTTTCAACAAAACTCCGATGTACTGTGACAACAAGAGTGCAATTGCCTTATGCTGCAACAATGTTCAATTCTCCCGGTCGAAGCATATTGACATTCGCTACCACTTCATCAAGGAGCAAGTGGAAAATGGAGTAATAGAGCTTTACTTTGTCTGATCTGAGTATCAATTGGCGGATATTTTCACGAAGGCTTTAGATCGCGCTCGAATTGAATTTTTGGCCGACAAGCTAGGAATGAGAACCTTCTCGCCTGAGACTCTAAAGGAACTAGCAGATGAAGCGAAAGAATAGTGGTGGTAAAACTATTCTCCGTATCCTTGGTGATCATTTGTATATATTGTTTATATTTTTATCCACAAAAGCAAAATAGAAAAATATAAAACCATATAAAAACCATAAAAAATTGAAAAATTCATAAAAATCCAAAAATATTTTTACTTTATTTTTCAAAGGCATGTCTTTTGGTACGATAATATTTACGGCCTTAGAAATGTTGATTAATATCGACACGGCGCCATAAATAGAGTTCGTACAAAAGTTGTAAATATTTCATAAAACATGCCAAAATGGCTTGTAGTTATTTCAGACTGCAACCCGGTTTTCACATTAAAGTCAAGTATTTCTTATGAAAGCTTTGGCTAACAACGGGAATTAATTTTCTCGGGCAAGGTTTACTTTAAAACCTTGTAAGGGATCAAGCTTACTTTATAACTTGGTCTAACACGAATATATGTACGTTTCAGTGCATTTATTTGTTAAAACAAGAGAAGTCTTGTTTTTATGAAGCTATCATCTCTACAACCATGCTATTTACAATTGGTATCTACATACTCGACGATGCGACTACTCAAACGACGACTACAGCTCTTTCGATAGAACACGGGTCAACAATTGAGGGGGAGCAATTGTCAAGCATTCAGAATCTTCGATGCCGAACGTGCCAAGTTCACAAGTTGGTGTCAAGACTAAAATACCAATCGTACACGTGGTGTCAAGAGATGACTTCAGACGTGACGAGGCGACCAACATATGCTGACAAGAACCATTTGATCTTATCATATGATGTTCTCATCAATCAGGTCCAACCTTGTCAATTCTTTTCTAATATGGTGAATATGTGATCATGTTACAAATCGGTATCATATCTCATACGTTTGATATCATGAAGATAAAATGGACTTGCATTTTTCTTCCCAAAACCTTTGTTAAAACTTCATTAAATCAATTGATATTAAAAACATCGATTGGGTTAATATTTTTAATATGGGGGAGAAAATGTGATTTAATATGGGATATTATCACAAATAGTTTGACATAATGTGCTGGCTCATCCCGACATGTGCGAAATGTTTTCGAATATCGTGGCATATGTTAAGGGGGAGCAAAATGGATTTGCTATATCAAAATGGATTTTCATGGTGACATATACTTACCTAAAACCCATTTATTTTACGACGATGAAGATTGTGGTGACATAAGGATGGTAGGATAGGTTAAGTCCTATGATTCTTCCAGAAGGACATTCCATAGCTAGAAATAGTTGTCCTTAGGAAAGTTGGAGAATGATTATGAACGTAGCTGAATGCCGACCAAGTACTTAAGTTAGCATTGGAACAATCACAACAAGGTGCTAGTTATGACGTATTGGTAAGCATTGAAGGGGTTGAAGAATGAAAAAGAATTGTAAAGATAAAGGGTGTAAAGAAAGAAGCCCTCCTTACAACTTTAGGCAGAAACCGGGTCAACACATATGCTATTGAGATCATTTTAATGATTCTCGATATTGAAGACAGACATCATGGACCCAGTGATGCAATGCACAACCCATCCCAGCTAACTCAGATATCTCTCAAAAGGTATTTGTTTTAATCACACGGAGATCAACACGTTATCTATCAATTTATTCACTCCGAGTAAATTGGTATTGAAAAGGTGGCACTCCTCTCCAGCCTCCGATCACTAAAATCCAAAATGCACGATCGAGTCTAGAGCCATTTGAGATCATCAAATATCTCATTAGGACACACTTTCATATTTCCTTGCTTCTTCACACACTGTGAAAAGTAAGAAAGATTTTAAGAGTCCTACGCAAAATCTTCATGATCTTGCCTGAACATCCGAGTAATACGAAAGTATTTACAATGAAGATGGAAATCCTTCTTGAGCGAATATCAAAAAGCTCATGGTAGGTGACTTGTGCGATTCTTTATGAATCAAACTTGTGATAACTGGAAAGCAACAGCTGTTTAATTCTTAACTGAATTTAAACACGTTCCAGGCCTCTACGCAATATCTTTGTGATCTTGCCAGAACACTCAGAGTGATACCTTAGTGTTCACAGTGATGAGTGGAAATCCTTCTAGTGTTAACCTCAAATAGCACTTGGTAGGTAACTTGCAAGATTCTATACGAATCAAGCTCGTGACAACTGGAAAGCAACGATGGTGCGGTTCTTAATTGAATTTCACTTGTTCCAGGAACATGAATTGACGGCTTCAAATCATGCGGATATTATTATCCAAACGATTCACTCTTTATGTTCGCAGTCAGCTTTGGACGGTCGAATAAAGAGAACGGGTTTACCCGCGAAATCCTGTCAGGAAGTTACTTAATTGAAACTATCCGTCACGGGTATGATATCTAATATCGTCCAACGGTCTTCACCGACCGGAGGTAAAATGCTACTGATTTAGAATGAAATGTTCAAAGCCATTTTGTTCGTGTCTACTTATGTTGCGGCATTTGAAGACGGTGGCGTTGCGAGATCCAAGAAGAAGTCATCCCCGCATGCTTATACTTTATGCACTTAATACCTCATCTAATTCAAGAAAGCCTAAAATTTAAAGTCTTCCGCTATATCGAACTCTGAAGCTTTCAAGAATTACAAAGGTATAAGTATGTGGGACGTGAGGTCACGAAGAGGCGAAGATCACAAGTGATGGATGCACGAGATCAAGGCAAGAGATTAATTCTCAAGATTGATATCAAAGATCACATCAGCATGTTCACCAAAAAAGAAAAAGAAAAGAAAGACGAAGACTACGAGCTCAAGACAAGCATAGTATGCTAGGTTTTTCTTATTATTGTAACTCGGGTAACGCCCTTGTTTGGAGTGACCTCCCTTAGGGGGAGATTGTTGGAAATACGTTTTACGTATTAGAAAGGATCGGTCATTCCAACAATAGTCCATGTTATAGCTCGTAGTTTAGTTATTTACATTTATTAAACAAAGCCCAAAACCGAGCCCATGAAGTGTATGGGCCGGCGGCCTAATGTAAACCCAAGCCCATCTCATGGGCTTGGGTATATAAACCCTCTCCATTGATGGAGAGGGTGTGTGGTTTCATAATTTACACATAGTTCCTTTTAAATTTCTCTATCTAAAGTGTGAAATCCACCATCTCTTTCTCTCTCTAAAAACATAAGAAAGATTTACATTTCTACAGTTTTCTTGGAAAATTCTTCATTAGGGCTTGGTTCATCGTGCGGCTTCGTTTCCCGTGTTCGTTTTTGACTGTTCTTGTGATCTTTTGTCATTTTCTCAATATCCGTACCTAAAATACACAAGCAACAAACACAAGCATATATTTGGGTATTTTGATGATATTTAATGCATTTTAAGCCCGATTTGGACGATGAGACTATGTATAAAAGCAGTCTCATCAATATATATATATATATATATATATATATATATATATATATATATATATATATATATATATATATATATATATATATATATATATATATATATATATATATATATATATATATATATATATATATATATATATATATATATATATATATATATATATATATTGATGAGAATGAAAATGGGATTTAAAAAAGGCATGTTTTAAAGCAAGTTGAGAAAGAATGGAGTTTTTTTTATGTTGTCTTTTCTTCTACTGTTTTTTATACCGAGCATGTTTCATGAGAGTCAAATGGAAAACGGGTTTTTACAAATGGTCTTCTTTCGAAATGATTTTTTTGCTACTGTTGGTACACCGAGAGTGAGAGAAGGAGAGAAATGGGGTTTTAAAATGTTGTCAAGTAATAACTTGCTGCTTGTTTGAGTACCGAGAGAGAGATAGTAGGATTGAGATGGAAATGTGTTTACTTTTTCTAAAAGCTAACAACTTAATCTTGTTTCTTTTTGGTGGACCGATTTCTTAAAACCGTTTCAAAAGAGTTGGGTTTATATTTTTCTATTAACAAGTGGTATTAAGATTTGATTTATTTGTTAATATTGTCAATGTTTGGTAAATGTAAAAATTGTTGTGCAAATGTCATTTTGATTAATTGTTTTTGTGTCGAGTTATTTTAGACAGGGTGTAAGGCGTTGGGTCTTGAGAGCGATTAGTCGAATTTTAGTTAACGTGAGCCAAGTGTTGTTTATAATGGCTATATTAAAATTTTACTTCGAAAGGTTTTGATTTTTCTTTTAGAAAATTTTAAAATATTTTAACTAAGTTAAAATGGTAAAATATATGTGATGTCGAAAGGCTGCCGAATCTTATCGAGTCGAGACGACATCTTCTTCACTTGGGAGTTTTCGAATGTTACATAAATAAAATGATTTTAGTTTAAATTTTATTTAAACTTAAACCATGGTAAGGGGTGACATGTACATGTGACGTGAGTGCATTGCTGCATTCTTTGACTGCGACCTAACTTAGCATTATATATTAGGTTGCGACTTATGTTTGCTGCATCTGTGATATTCATATTCTTGATGTGAAATCTTTTCATACTGAGGTGAGTCCATACCCCACCTTTCTAGTTTTAAATTGATTTATAAAGGTTTTATAATCATTCTGGGGGAGGTCATGCTTGGCCACAAACTATTTATAAATTTGCTTGGTTGGTCATAAACTGATTTAATTGTTATGTTCGTAGTAGTTAACTCCATTAATTATCATACTTATAAATGCTGATACTAAACTTTCTATTGTGGGTTTCATAACTCAAAACTTTAA